>JAUTXW010003957.1:0-590000 GCA_030620095.1 Kuschelorhynchus macadamiae
AGGTGGGTAGAGCCGGTGGCTCGAATCCCACCCTGGCGAACAGCCAGGCTGCCCCTCGGATTCTGGGGGGGGGCACTGACCGCTTTACAGAAGACATTGTTAGTAACCCATTTGCTAGGCGAGATAGTATACCTAGGTCGCCTATCAGAAGCGGCCCAAAGACAACATCACAAGCCGTTGAGACCATTGTAATTCAGGACAACCCAACAACCAGTACCAAGGCAAGAAACGAAGGCCTGACGACAACGCGACGGACGTGTCGCAGACTGGCAAGAAGTCATTCACTGAAGGAGGACAAGAAAAGAAAATTGATGAACACCTCTATAGAACAAACGGATAGCGGAATATATAGAAAAAGACGGCCTAGAAGCATACCAAATACTGACCGATACATTGCTCAGTCTGACAGCGATAGCCAAGGAACTGAAGAAAATATTGAGCAAAAATACTAAAAAGGCCATTAAGGACATAAGCATCAGGCTCAAAAGACACATCAGGGAAATCAACAGCGTGAATGTCAAGACATGGCTCGAAAGAGCGAGACAAGTTGGACCGATTAAGACGACGGTGGACAATGAAACCCAAACCCCGGCGAAAACAAATACAAGTAGCCAAGGATCCCAAACAAATTTTGATCATAAAATAATAACATTTTTAAACCCAGATGATATCCAGACCTATGATAAATGGCGACAAGTAGCGGACAAGGATTGGGCAGAGGAGTGTTTCTCTCGAACAGAAGTGAAAACAGGAAACCCGTTAAATACTAAAGATACCACAGTTAAAGTGCTCATGGTAGACCCTCTGGAAATAACTACAGACCAAGGAATACAGGCGTTATTCAGGAACAGATATCCAGATTTGGACACGACTGAGGAACTCCAGGTTTTGGAACAGAACACGAAAGTCAAGTCGAAGGGCGAGTATGTAAATAGTACGAAAAAAAAATAATTAAGATGAGCCAAGGCCGTACGGAATCAGAGCTATGGGACAGACTGACAGACCTCAAGGAAGAAACAAAAGGCGACTGCTGGATAGCATTGCACAGTCCAGAACGCATGCGAACAGAACGGTTAAAGAAAATGGTGGAGGCAATCTTCCGCGGCACGGAGAACCAAATAGTGATCTACACTAAACAACAGGCTTCACTATCGACCCAAAAAACTGGAGACCAAACTCGTGAAAGAAAAACATACGCCCTTGTCGTGGAGCAGCAAGGCAGGGCATATAAAGACACCCTAAAAGAGGTTAAAGCCAGCATTGGTAAAACAGACGCGGGTCAAGCAATAAAAAGCATCAAAATGACCAAAGAAGGCAAACTTTTAATAGTTACGGACAAAAACCAAGAAGCTATGGAAAAACTAAAGAACGTGATAGGCAAGCATACCAAAGAAGCTAAAATCAACATCATAGGAGCCCAGAGGGACAAGAGGGCAATCCATATCAAGGGAATGGACGCAGACACGACCAAAGATGATGTGCTTAAGGCAGTGATAATGGCGGCAGGTCAAGTTAACCAAGAAGCTTTCAAGATCAGTGAACTGAGACCCTACGCGGGAAACACACAAGCGGTTACTGTGACAACAGACCACAAAACTGCCGAGGAACTCTTAAAGCACCGGGAAATCAGAATAGCCTACACAAATTGCAGAATCGAGGAGAGAATTCAGATTCAGAGATGCCATAAATGCTGGGCGTATGACCACAAGGCCCAAAACTGCACAGGACCTGATAGAAAGAACAGATGTTATAATTGCGGAGAAGAAGGACACCTGGCCGCACATTGTAAAGAAAGTGCGATGTGCGTTCTTTGCGGAGAAAAGCATAAGACGGGGACAAGTAGCTGCAAAGCATTCCGCCGCGCCCTCTCCGTAAAAAGACGGTATACCCCAGCTCAGAGAGGAGTGAGCACTAACATGCATGAGAGACAAATCACCCAAATAGACCTGAAGAATAGAAAAGACAAATCCCAAGGTGAGATAGATAACTCAGAAGAAGAACACCCATGCCTCTGAGAATTCTTCAAATAAACGCGGACCGGTCGCCACGTGCGCACGACATGGCTTTTGCCACATCTAAGGATATCCACGTAGATGTCATTGTTACTAGCGAGCCAAATAAGAAGATAGCACGCAGTAAGGGTTGGTTAAGCGACAACAAAGATGACGTAGCAATCTACTTCTTAAACCGTAATATAAAGGTAGAGAAAGTTATAAAAATGGATGGGTTCATTAGAGTAATAACGCAAGACTTTGATATCTTTGGATGCTATGTCTCCCCAAATATACCTCTGGGAGACTATGAAACCTACGTGGACGTATTAGCAGGAGCTATCCAGAGAGGCGGTAGGGAATCATTAATTCTCGGTGACTTCTACGCTAAGTCACACGAATGGGGGTCCCCAAACGAAGACCCGAGAGGAAGAATTTTGATGGAAGCTGGGGCGAGGTTGCAACTGGTTGTCCACAACAGAGGCGACAAGCCAACCTTCGTCAGAGGTAGAAGTGAGTCATTCATAGACGTTACCTTTTCAACCCAAGGCCTGGCCAGAAAAATCGATAACTGGGAAGTTCTAGACAACGAGCCATTGGCACTGCACAAGCATATTACTTTCACAATAAACGACAGCTCAAAAAAGCAAACAGAAATAAAAGGCAGGCTCGAATTAGACAAAACTAGATTTTCGACAATACTACGAAGGGAACTGGAGACAGCAAGGAACGCACCGAGCCCAGAAAATCTTACAGTAATATTAAAAAAGACGGTGAAGCAATCGGAAAAAGTTAGAAGAACCCCATCCAGAAGGACCATGCCGTACTGGTGGAATGACGAAATCGCTGAACGCCGTGCAATTTGTATCAGACTAAGGCGAACATACACTAGAGGCGCCAGAGCAGAAAACGACCAGAACAGGGCTGAAATAACTTGGCAGGAGTATAAAAGTGCCCAAAAAGAACTAAAAAAATCAATTAAGAACGAGAAAAAGAAGCACTGGAATGCTCTCTGCGACAGGCTAAATGACGATATTTGGGGAGAGGGATACCAGATAGTAAAACGGTCTTTAAAAGATGCGGGCCCACCTTTTACCCTAACGGAGGCTAAAACAAACGAGATAATAGATGCATTGTTTCCGATATCCAACGAAATACTTCCCACACAAATTTTCACAAACGAAGTACCATTTTTCAACCTGGAGGAACTAGCCGCAGCCGGGGATAAAATCAAGAACGGAAAGGCCCCTGGGCCAGACGGGATACCCCCCGAAGCGGTCAAGATGATGATAAACATTGCTCCGCAAAAGCTACTGGAATGCTTCAACACATTATTAAAAGAACAGACTTTCCCAGAAACGTGGAAGCTAGCCAAGCTAGTGCTAATACATAAATCAGGAAAAGACTTCGAATCTCCTAATAGCTATAGACCATTATGCCTGATAAATACATTGGCGAAGACATACGAACACCTAGTGAGGAGACGACTAGAAAACGAATTGGAAGCTAGAGGAGGTTTAGCCGAAAACCAATTCGGATTTAGAAAAGGACTTTGGACCCTCCACGCAGTAAAAAAAGCACTAGACATAGCTGAGACTACAAAATTCAGAGGCACGGGTGAAAGATGGTGCTCGCTGGTAACATTAGACGTAAAAAACGCATTCAACTCAGTATCACACGGGATAATCTTAAGAAGCCTTATCCGTAAAAGGATCCCCCAATACTTGATAAATATTTTAAGAAGCTATTTTAATCAAAGGAAGATCAAAACAGCAAAACAATTAAGGGACATCACGACCGGCATTCCGCAAGGCTCTGTCCTGGGCCCCATGCTCTGGAACATTATGTACGACCCAGTCCTAAATCTCAGATACCCAGACGAAGTACAGGCCATCGGATACGCGGACGATCTAGCGATCATCGCTAGTGCAAAGAACAAAGGAGAACTTGTCCTCAAAATGAACACAGCACTGAATATGGTGAAAAATTGGTTAAACACAAACCTATTAAAACTGGCACCAGAAAAAACAGAGGCAGTCATCCTGAGTGGCCGCAGAGATAGACAGGGGATTAATTTCTCAGTGGACGGCATACAAATAATTCCAAAGAAATGTCTAAAATATTTGGGCATCGTGGTGGGAGAAAACTTGAGTTTCACGAGTCACGTAGATAGTGTCATCAAGAAAGCAGAGGGAAAAATAGCTTCGATCTCACGGCTCATGCCAAACATAAAAGGCCCGAGCTTTCAAAAGAGAAGGCTGCTGTACGAGGTCATGCAATCGACTGTCCTCTATGGGGCACCCATATGGCATGGTGAACGGGTAGGGAACGCCAGAAACAAAAATCGTCTGGAAAACATACAAAGAAAAGCTCTTCTGAGGGTCGCACGCGGCTACCGTACCGTATCTACCATAGCTCTGCAAGTCATTACGGGGATACCGCCAATTGACTTAATAGCTAGGGAAAGATGGATCCTGGATAAGGAAGAACAACAACCACCTACAAAAGAAGCAAGAGAAAGGGCAAGGACCGAGACAATACAAATGTGGCAGGAGAGATGGGATCAAAACAGGGACAAGGGCCAGTGGACAAAGCGACTAATCCCAAATATACAAGCGTGGATCGCGTGCAAACATCGACACACAGATTTCCATTTGACACAAATACTGTCAGGACATGGATGCTTTCGAGTATACACGAGTAGAATTGGTAAAACCGACGATCACTGTGTATACTGCTGTGAATCGGATAGCGTCGAACACACTTTAATAAACTGCCCAAGATGGGAACTCCAGCGTCACGTAGCCAATATAAGTGCAGATGTAAATATTGTAAATAGTGTACATTTATTTGAAGAAATGCTGTCTTCACCTAGGAAGTGGAACGCAGGATACAAGATGATTGTCGATATTATGAAAAGAAAAGAAACCGAAGAAAGGGCACAATACTGAAGAGCACATAGCCAAATGACACGGGCTCTCCGGATGACGTATGTCCGCAAGGATCTTCCATTTGAGAGCTGCAAGATCTGAGGAAGGGAGTTTGGCAGGTAGTCTGACCTTTCGGAAAAAAAGGCAGGAGTCCTGCACGCTTTGGGTAGCACAAGATCGGTACGAGAAGCCCAAACACAAGCCGATAAAACGGTTCTCCAACCCCTCAAAAAAAAAAAAAAAAAAAAAAAAAAAAAAAAGGTTAGGTTAGGTTAAAAAAGAAGAAAGGAAAAAAAGGAGAAGGAAGAGAAAAGGAGAAAAAGAAAAAAAGGAGATAGAAGGAAGGGAGAGAAAGAAGATGTGGTGAGGGTGGGAGGTTAAGGGGGGTCTTAGGTTAGGTTAGTTTAAAAAAGAAGAAAGGAAAAAAAAGGAGTAGGAAGGAAAAAGGAGAAGGAAGGAATAAGGAGAAAAAGAAAGAAGGAAGGGAGAGAAAGAAGATGGGGTGAGGGTGGGGGGGGGTTAAGGGGGGTCTTAGGTTAGGTTAGGTTAAAAAAGAAGAAAGGAAAAAAAGGAGTAGGAAGGAAAAAGGAGAAGGAAGGAAAAAGGAGAAAAATAAAAAAGGAGAAAGAAGGAAGGGAGAGAAAGAAGATGAGGTGAGGGTGGGGGGGTTAAGGAGGGTCTCCCCCCTTATGGGGGTTGGCGGAGCGGGGTTGGGCGAAGCCCCCCTTGGCCCCTCCCCCCCGAGGTAAAGTGACAAGGAAAGGGACAGTGAAAAAAAAAACTTAAGTATTGCAGTAGGATCTGAGAAGGATATCACGCAGGAGTGAAAGTGGTGGTCGATGGGATATATACTTCAGAACAACCACTCGGTGATCATACAGTATCATTCTCTGTAATATCAGTTGTCGCAGCAAATCTATCTATCTAAATCTAAAGTTCCTAACGATGGCAGAAAATATGATTGAAAACGCTGCCCAAATTGAAGAAAATAATATGGAGATCGCCGCTCAAATTGAAGAAAGACAAGAAATTTTTATTAACTTGGAAGGCGATTCCATCAGTTATAAATATCTAGGCTTGTCAGAAGATCATTCTTGTTTAACATCGACATTAATTATATTAAGGAAGAGGAAGATGAGGAGGAAGATGATCAGGAAATTGACGAAGGAGTGGACATGGATGGACAACTGCTAAATTTAGGAACCGAAGCTGACGTAAAAGTAAGCAAGTTCAGGGCTAGTGAATTATTTAATAATTTTGAAGAAAAAGATGTATGTGTTATACAAAGCTACATTAAAATTGAAAGTCGAAGACTAGGAACATTTGCTATTTGCCTTCCTTGTAGTGCAATTCACATAAGATATTTACGGAGAGGGGAGTCCGATCATGCGAGCTGCCACTACAAAAGAGCTTATGTTGTTAATGCTTCTGATTTACATTGTGCTATTTGTAGGATACATATTTTTCTACTAATTCCTGTACCTGTTTGCTTTTACTGCAATAAAAATGAAAAAAAAGAGATGGAAGATTATGTTGTTAAATATTAATATTAAACATAGTTTGTAAAGGTGATGGGTAGATTATTTTAACAATATTAATTTTAAATATAGGTTGTAAACGTAATGGGTAGATTATGTCAAAAATATTAATTTTAAACATAAATTGTAAAGATAATAAGTAGAATACGTCAACAATATTAATTTTAAAAAATGTCAACTGTTACTATAAGCGGTTATATATTTTCAGTGCTATATGCAAAATACTTCTTTTTGTTTTAACATCTGACCCTGTATTTTTATTGCAACAAGAACGAAAAATGAAATAGCTAATCATATGTAAAAATAATGTATAGATTATGTCAACTGCCACTATAAGCGCTCATATATTAGCATAAAATTTTGTTAACGCTTGTTTCTGTATTCAATTGAGTTTTCTCTTACTTGATGCAAATTATATTAATATTTTTAATATTGTGGCGACTGAATGTCTCCCACATTTGTCTGCCAAAGTTAAAATTTGCGCATATCACACTGTATATATTTGTTTTTCTTTTCATTGTTACTGCATAACATACTGTACATATTTATTTTATTTTACATTTACTTTTTAATCTAGGCTAATTATCTATTGCTATTGAGAAATGTAACAATTTGTAGGTACTTAGTTTTCTGTACATAATTGTGGGAATTTCCATCGGCATTTAGAGTCTAATTTAGTTTTATGGTTCTTGTATGTTATCCGTTAATTTTTATTTTTACAACACTTCTTTGTACGATTTTAAAATATGTTGTTGCACGTTCGATAGTTGGAACCATCACCGATAGTAAACTTTTTATTGCATTTTGGGTTTATGATAGGAAAATACCGAAACGACCCTTCTTAGAAAAGCTTTCTCCAAATTCCCATTTTACTATCTGTAATGAATGTTTTTATTTTGACCATGGGAAAGTTTTCGAAGATAAAAAAACCCCTTTTGCCAACGAATAGGTCCAATCAAAGCGAGGAATTTTGGCACAGGGGGTGGAACTTTATGTTTCTTGAGATTTGTATTAATATTAGAGGAGGACTCGGTTTTTGGACTTGCAAGAAGTCGGATGTGAATTTTGTTATTCTAGTTCAATAGATTTATTTTATTTCGTTTTAACAGTGTTTCAATAAACTCTCACAGTTCATATAAAAAAGGAATGTATTGGATATATAGCTAATCAAGCACACACATACGTTCCTAAAATATAATTAAAAAATAATAACTTTTAATTTCCATTGTTTATTTTAAAAATGTTAAACCATAACAACTTGTTTAGAACATTGTTGTTATTTTAATTTCCACTGTTTATTTTAAAATTAGTATGTATTAAAACACTTAAAGAATATTGTCGTTTCAATATAGGAAAAGGAAAAAGCTGTGTTTCAATTATTATATATTTACATTTACTTTTTACAAATTTATTTGACCAGAGTTTTCACAAACACAAATTATAAAAAATATTATCCTCTTTTTAAAACTACAACAAAATGATGTCTAATTACATCATTGAAGATTTGTACCAAATAGTAATATCTAGTGCGACATACAGGACAATTGTTTACCATTATAGAACAACAATTTTCATCATTCCATCTTAAAATACATTTTAAACAAAAAATGTGGGAACATGTATTTGGTCTACATGAATCATAATATTCGATTATTTCAAAACAAATAGCACAAAACACTTTTTTCTCTTCACTCTCAGTTTTGTTAAAAATTTTTAAAACAATCCCATTTTCTTCTTCTCGAACTAATGGTATAGTTTCTTCTCGAACTCCTGGTATAATTTCTTCGAGGCTAATTCTCTGAAGCGGAATGGATCGATTTCTTTCTCCAACTGATTCACTCATTTTATTTTAATATTATTAATAGATTTATTCAACAGATTTTTTTTCTTTTAACAGTCACTCGTACCTTAGCATACTAAAATGATCTTGATGCACCTATTTATAAGACTTAAGAATGCAAAATCAAATGTGGGAGGACAAAGAGAAAAAATTAAAAATATGATGCGAATGAGAATAAAAGGGGCGGAAGATAAGAAAGAGGGACATGAGAGAGAGAAAGAGGAGGAGGAGGAGGCGCTCCCCTATTTTAACTACTAATAAAAATGTTCTCTTGGAAAAAGTCATTATACTGTTTTATTTTTTTCTTTAAGAATATGCGTTTTTACTTTAAAACACTAAAAAAAAAAAAAGAAAAATGGTATACCAAAGGCAAATTAAACGATATCAGTGTAGGATTTAAATAAAATAAAAAAATATACAGGATGACTGAAAAAACATGGCAAGGCTTATGTTTCTGTTTTTAAATGACTGAATTTAGACTTAAAGCGGATGACAACTTTAATACACAAGTAACAATTTGGCCCCTGGTGGTCGAACGTTACTGTTTATAAAAATGGGCTGAGTGATCAGCTTATTTTTATAAATAATCCTGTGAACATGGGCATTGATAGGCCCCTCTGTAATAAATAAATCAGTCTTTCCGTTGAACATAATTACATCGCACATTTCTATTCCTACATTAATAAATGTCTCATTTGCTGCCATATTTTTCTCAAGAGATATTTTATATGATCGTTATATACCAGATTGTTAATTGGCCCTGCGAATGATACAAGTTTAATCTTGACTCGTCCGTAAATGAAGAGCTTGACTAATAAGCAATAGGGCAGTTCAAATGGTTTTCAACCCATCTGAGATATCCAATTTACCAAAATTGATATCTTTATATGTAAAGACATCCGAGAAATGTGAGAAAAACCCTGCCATAAGAAGCAATGTGTTAAAACGAGAGAGATAACGGTATATTGCACAGTGGAATCAATGGGAATAGTTTTTTATGGCAAAGTTTTTGTCAAACTCGTGTGTCTTTGGAGATAAAGGCATCTAACCTAGTATATTTTTAATCAGCAGACGAGACATATTGGATGAACATATAATATACAGGTTATTCCATTTTAAACAATGTATGTTAGGTCTGCTTGACATTTTTGAGACATCCCGTGTACATTATTATTGATTTTTTTAAAACTAGGTAATAAACCATTAAACTTTTATATTCAACATTTTTTTCTCTGTCTTAAAATTAAACTAATCTTTAGGGTGGCGAATTAATTCCTAGATAATAATAATAATCAAAATGATAATAATAATATTTTTAACACCGTACTAATAGAGTTTAGTTTGGAGTATGACACCCTTGAGAAGCTCCACACGCTCATCTACTGCTCTGCCGTCGCCGTCCTTAGATGCCATAAACAACAAGTGCATTCCCAGAATAAAATAAGCAAAGCTACACACCAACAAAAGCCCGACTACATACCTAGAGAAAACAACTAAAAATAAAATAAAAAGTTCACCCCGAAATACAACAAAAAATCATACCACGGGAAAAGTCGAGGGGATATCCTAAACTCTATGGTTTACTAAAAATACACAAACCAGGAGCGCCCATCAGACCTATCGTTAGTGCTATTAATTCGCCGCTACAAAAACTGGAAAAATATCTTGCTGAAATTATGCAACCAGCTGTCGAAAAAGCTGATTCATTTGTCAAAAACTCGGAGTAATTCACTCGAATTATACGAGATATCGTTCTTCAAAAAGACGATATCATAGCAAGCCTAGATGTCAACTCTTTGTATCCTATTATTCCCATCGACGAAGCTTTGGACAGGATTGCTAGGAACCAGGATTTCCAGGCACATATAATACAACTCTCGGAGCATTGCCTTAAAAATACTTATTTTTCATTTGACGGGCAAATGTATAAAAAAACAAATGGTGCTCCAATGGGGTCCTCGCTATCACCAGTAGCTGCAAACTTATTTTTGAAAAAATTCGAGAAAGAAGCTCTTGAGAAAGCAAGTTTGAAGCCCAAGTTATGGATTCGTTATGTGGATGACATATTTATTATATGGCAACATGGTCATACAGACCAACAAAAACTTTCTAACTCACAAAAATTCAATACATCTCAGAAGACAATTTACCCTAGAGATGGAGGAAAACAACAAACTTCCATTTTTAGATGTTTTGATCACAAAACTGCATAACGGACAATTTTGAATACACCGTTTATAGAAAACCAACACATACCGACAGATATTTAAATACAAGATCACATCACCACTCACTGGTCACCCAGCACAAATTCAAGCTGTAGCCAACATTCTAATATCTAGATCCGTGCGACTAACAGAAACACAGACGTGAAAAATAGAACTTAATATAATATCTGGTGCTTTAAAGAAAAATGGCTACACACATCGCACCATAGAGAAAGCTATTAAAACACAGGGTTCCCGAACAACGAGCACCAAAAATTATGAACCGGGAAGGCAACAAGTAATCTTACTATATGTAAAGGGCACAACAGACAGAATCGGGAGAATTCTTAGAAAACACAATATACAAAACATTACACAAACCCCAAACAACCATAGGTAAACTACTTGGAAACCCAAAAGACAAAATCAAATTGGAAAACCACGGAGTATACAGCATTCCATGCCAGGACTGTGAAAAGCTTACGCGGGGCAAACTAACAGGCGAATATCAGCTAAAGTAGAAGTGCATAAACTTGGCATCAGAGACAAACAAACAACCTCGGCCCTATTCCTACATCATTAGGAAACCGGACACAAAATAAATTTCGATGGGTTTAGCGAGATTGCCAATATAGAGCCTTATGAGACCAGAATAATCCGAGAAACCATAGAAATAGAAAAACAAGGCGATTTAGATAAAAGGGTCGAATCATTAAAACTACCAATAGTATGGAAGACAATAATCGACAAATCTAAAATCACAAAAAAACAATTAGCGGAACAACAACAGCAACATCGGGAAAACGTAAATAATGACTAACGATCGCTCAGATATAACCTTCGGCCCCGAATGTGGGTATAAAAGGAAGCTCACACTTCAGTCTCTATTCGGATGCGAGAAGGAAGGCTTCGAAAATGCCAAATGTGATTGTGGCGAAACGTCAGCAAAACTGTTCTTTTCAGAATGACAGTAGCGAACGGATGTACATCCGGAATCGTATTTTTCCATACATATATATATATATATATATATATATATATATATATATATATATATATATATATATATATATATTTATATATCCTGCCCCTATTAGGCGGGACGCAAACAATAGACGCTAGAGTTGATAACTTCACTTGAAAGTAAGACTTCAGACCCATATTTGACAGTTTGACAGCTGTCAGTTCTTAATCTAGAACATGTATATTCAAAATACTGTGTAGTACGCAAAATCCTAGGTACTATGATAGATACCTATTATAATAACTTTTAAATATTGGACTAAGAAGTAGCTTTGACAACAAACTGTAAAATATTTTTATCGGAAACATCAAATTTAATATTCTATCCATTATGGAAAACCCAAAATGAATAGTTTAAGCTATTTAAAAGTTAGACTAAAACCATTTTGCCAGCTCTTAGGTGTTATATATAAATTTTTTAAATTACTATCCTATCTAATAACGAAATCCCAAATCGATATGCAAAAAATATATAATAAAATAGACATTTGTGTTTTATTATTTTTGAAAATCTTTTAAAATGCTGTTTTACCCCCTAAGAATAACCCTGTTTAGTCGAAAAATATATACGAAATATAAAACAGATTTAGCCTTTTCCACTTCTTAAAAGAAAAACCTAAAATTTTAATTTTGTTTCTAGGGAGCTGATTCAACTCCTTAGAATGACCCTATATACAAAAATTACCTTTGTATGCAAAAAAAGAAGAAAATAGTTTGTCCTGTTTCCAGGCACGTAGCTAGGGAGGGTCTAGGAGGTCTGAATTCGTATCAGTTTATCCTTATATCACATTAATTTTTTTTGGAAAATTTGAATACGAATTTTTTACGTTAGTTTTTTTGAAATTTTATTTCGCTGCCATTTTGTTCCGCCATTTTGAATTCATATCACAACTTTACCAGTTTATCTCTATATCACCCTTAATGGTTGCACGTAATTTCAGATTAACCTAATTAATTAAAAGTTATTTTTTCAGACTGATTTCTTAAATATTTTATTGAGTCCCCATTTTATTTTGCTTCCTTGTATTCATATGAAAATCGTTCCAGTTCATTCCCATGACACTTGATTTTTGTGCAAAATTCGAGGTAAATAGGATAATTTTTTTTACTTTGTAATAATTTTTTTGACAAATCACTTTAACGAAAATATTAGCAGGTCATCCCCATATGACCCTTAATTTTTTTGACGATAAGTGAAACATGGCATTGTTGAAAATTTTTTAGGTTTTAAATCTTGCTTATTAGGATGTAAATGGATGTAACTTGACTTTTTTTTTGGCTCTAGTAATATTTAAAAAAGTTTGAAGCTACTTTAATTCTGTTAATTTGAAAATAAAATCACATTCTACTCGACAAGCCGTTTTGAAGAAATATTTTCAAGAAAGTTATTGCTCAACACTTAAAAATATTTTAAAATTAGATTCGCCGAATGGAAAGAAGATCCAAACTTTTGTCAAAGGTCTGAATTAAAAATTCGCCCGATTAAAGGAGAATTTAAAAAACGCCTAGGTAGGCAGACTAAGCGCTATTCCTGAACTTTTTTACTCGGAAATTTCAATTGCCAATCTACTTCTTTTATTGTGACGACTCCTTCGGCAGTATATAAGGCGTTTAGGAGTGCATGCAACCTTCGGCGAATTTACAGACAAGATTCTAGTAGCCTACTAAGTGCAAGTGTAGATATACTTCGAGATTTTTAAAAATGTCCAGCGATGAAACCGCTGAAAGTTACGTATTTAATTTTTTGTTTTTTGACATATTCACCAGGTCGAAACCGGTATTTTGATTGAGAATATCGAAAAAAGTTATTTGGATAAAGGATTTGAGTATTTGTCTCTTTTATGCCTTCCACGAAAAGCTAGGTAGATATTAGTGTTTTTGCTGAACAGCTGTTTCTGCGTTTAGACTCAAGTCCGAAAGATATGATGACTATGTTAAAGAGGATGACAAAATACTTGTTTTTTCTTTATAAATTTTTAGTTTCCGTCTTTTGTTTATCTGTGCCGAATAATTTGTTTGAATTTTAGGTAGTGCGTATTTTCCCCTAAACTACATGCATCGGCCCAAACAGTTAGTGGACCGAAACTTCACTGGCCCTAACAGTCGAAATCCCGACAGATTGGAATGTGTGGAATGCGGCGCCAGCCCGACACTTTAAATAGCGAATTGGCGAGCTACGCTACTGGCTAAAAATTCTTTAAATGGGCCTCCTGTGTTGTCAAGTTTTATTGATAAAAATAAATATATTGTTTGTTTATTCATTTTTAATCAAAACTACACCATGAAAAAATGATGGTAGCGTATTTCCCTGTATTCTAACTTTGAAGTGAAAATATTTTTATTGTTTTTTTTGTTTATTATAAAGCATTTGTTTATCACAAGATAATTTCTATTTAATGGAAAAATGAACATTGAATTGAAAAAAAAAAAATTTTGGAAAGCCCAGGAAGAGGTTATTGCTTGTTTACATCGAGATGATTTTAAACCTTCTACTTTTAAACTGGGTATGTTTATTTTAGAATAGTGTGAATATGGTATAAAGTTGCAACCATTTCAGTTTTTACACTCAGATAGTCTTATTTGTTGATGTTGATGTTGTTCCCTACCTAAAGATAAAACAAAAGACCATATAAAAATCCACAAAAGCCTTTAAGCTTGAATATATATCTTTCAACTAATTTGTTTTGTGAGCTTTTTGAGACACATAATTTCTACTTTTTTTTAAGTTTTTTTGGTGTGATCCTAAGCAAATACCTATCTAAAAATCAGTTTTTATCAGTCACATATTGATTAGGGTTTTATAAGATTGTTAATGATTTTCCCTAAGCTTGTTATTCATGCAGGTACTTTATTAATTATAATTGGTTTTAGGACCAATGCAAGTCGTGATGTTTGATATAGGTATCGTAGACAAGGCTTAGGAAGTTAGTTCTGCTCATATGTATGTACATTGCAGATATTAGTGACGTGTATATTATAGTCATACTTGAGTACTCTTTGTTGCCCTGTTTGCATAGGAAGAAAGAAAAGACTTTAGTTACGGGTATTGATCTGAGTGTCATATAGCCCCAGTTATAGCCCATTCCATCAATGTAATAATTGGGCCTCTTTGTTATATGGAAGCTTCAAATTCTGTACCTTTAAATTTACTAAATATGCTTGTCACATAAAGTTGTTCATTTATAATTACTGTTGCTGAGAAAGTGTGTAGTTTGAGAAATAAAAAAGATGCACCATATGATAAATGTAGTGTCAACTTTATTTTTAATTCCATGTTGAATAAATTTTTTAAAGTGTATCACATATTTTGTATATTAATTAAAGATATATAGCTACAGTGGATTAGAAATTTAAATAATTTTTCCCCATATTTTAAAAACATTAACTGTGGCCTATTTATATATTTTCTCCAGTTGGTATACACAATTCAGTAATAAGTTAATTTAGTAAGTATGCCAGATATCGCACATCACATCTTCAATTTTTTTTTAAATCTACGTATGGTTTAGGAAAAAGTTAGGTGCATGATATAATTATAAATGACAAAAGTCTTTCGAAGATACCCTCATTTAATTTCATGCTTTCAGATTCTTAAGTTTATTAACTGTATAATACCTGTAGTGCTTTGTTTAATGTTGGACTAAGTAAAATAATTTTTAATTGAGAAAAATCTAGTTTAAACAATATCTTATTTAACTGACTTTGACATAATGTCATTATTTGTTAAAATAAACTCATAGTAAATGGTGCCAAGGATATATAATCAAATCCCATTGGAATTTAAGAACAAATCATATTATATAATTACACAAAAATCTTGAATACTTCAAAAGGAAGTAAGCATTTTATGATGGCATACGAATTTTGATTGATCATAAATTAAACCTTCATTTAACTTTTTTGTTGAAAGGGGTAGAAAAAAATGGTAAATGCAGAAGTTGTAGATTTTTAATCTATTAGTTCCTATGTATACTGGGTGTTTTTTGGAAAAGCATGACAATTTTTTTTTGTTTTGATGGTACACCCTGTATATGTCCATCAAATGGGACTTTTCTTGCTAATTATAATTGACAGGAAATTGACAATATATCTATTATCAGAGATGTTAGAGAAAACATAACAGAGATATGAATAACTTGCCTCTTATGTCATGGTTTTTCTCAATTGCCTTTAAAAGTAGATATCAAACCTAATATATTTATGATTAGCAAAAAGATGCCTATTTAATGGACATAATATAACATGGGTGTCCCACAAAAAACTGAGGGTTCAATTTATAATCAATATTCCTGTACATCATTAGATGATAATTGATCATTTTAGATGATAAAAATACTATTTGTTTGCCTGTCATTGTTATTATATTTTGTTGTTGGTAAAAGTATTTCTGATACAACCTATCATCAATTTTAATTGTCACGGTTTTAATATGATAATTTTAAAATAATGCACATACAGCTATAGACCATGGTATAGTGAGTATATTATATTATTATCCTTTATTTAGCATTTTGCTAGTTTACAAATTCACAATGTTTGTATTTATTTAATATATTGTTATATAAAAAGAAAACTTAATTTTACAAAAGAAATAATAAAGTACAAAACATAGAAAAATAGTTAAGTAATGAAACCTAAAATATTTAATACAGTCAGGTAATAAAACTTAGATACTGAAACTAGAAGTAAAATATAAGTTTAACTCCAAAAGAAAAAATTAAGTGCTAAAATAAATATAATATATAATAACTAGGAATAAGTTTTGTAATTTTTTAATTAAAACACATAAATTTACTGATTTAGTTGTTTGTGCCCGAATGCATAAAAATCATACAATTACATTAACTATTACAAATTTAAGTACAGTAAAAAGCTTTCAATAAATAACATCAGAGTCAACAACAGAAGATTTTTTAGTTCGAAAGTTCATTTAGAGAAATTATTTATATAATTTCCCATAAGAAATTATAATGAGAAAGAACTTGGTAAATTTCAATATAAACTTTAAAGTAACAAATGTCCACTTAGACTCTGTGACATCAAGAGAATACATTTTTTGTTTTTCACTACAATGTTATACTTCATTCCTCAGCAAAGCTTAACTCTCAAACGTTAGCTAAACATTTTGATGGTAAGAAGTTTGAGATGGAAAACTGTTACTTAAATCACAATATCCAAAGTTTTGATCTTGATCCTAAAAAACAATTGTTTTGCTTTTTCAATTTCTCCAAATGCAACAGACCATAATTATTAATTATACAAAAACAGATGTTTTAGTGATCCATATTTCTTTAATTTTTTTTGCATTGCGTAATGAAGCTACATATAATTTAGTGAGTTTTTTACCCTTACAATAAAAAAATACTGATATTTAATCTCCAATGATCATTTTTGAAGCTTAGATTGCATTGGTTTTGATTAAAATGCTACAAATCACATCACTTTTTTACAATATGAATAATTTAAGTCTGACTACAAATTTCATAAGAAATGAATTACTGCTACCCCTCTTTTTGACTAAATATGGTGGTGGTTTTTGAAGCTAGATTTAAGGTGTGAACGAACTATTTTTAATGAATTGAAGAAGTAATCAAAATAACTGGCTTCTTAAAGCTAAAGATACCTGTATTTTTCCTATGATAACTTTAATTAAGTTTATGTAGAGACTGTATGATTTTTTTCTGAGTCCAGTCTGGAGTAAGCCTAATCCTGGATGTAATAATAATAGCTATATTTTAAAAAATGATATATTTTAAATCATTTTGTGTATTTAGTCACAAAAATTTGTAAAAGTTATACATCTGTGTAAGTTTCTAATTTTTGTGAGGCATTTGACACAATTCCTCAGGCTATGCTACTGGACATTGTGCATAGCTATATGATGTGGAGGATCCGTGTTAAATGTTTTTAAAATGTATCTGATTATGTTAAAGTAGGAGGAGCTTTGAGCCAGCCTATGCTGATGACTCTATTTTGATTTTCCCCAGTAATACACAGGAAGAAGTGTAGGATTTATTAATTAAGGACATGAATAAGGTTAAATGGTTTTTGGATCATTTTAAACTGACTCTTAATGTAAAGAAAACTAATTTATTCAATTACATCAATTAATCATCCAAATTTTAATTAAATTAGCATAGATTATTTGAGTGTACTATTACAGCTAGGAAATAAAGCAATAAAAAGTTTTAAGAAGTAAAAGTCTATTCATAAATAAGTCAAGACACATTGTAATGGCATAAATAGAAACCTACTTCACAAAATGGTGAATAAGTCCTTATATAGCTTGTTTTCAGAATAAATCTAAACCTAAGATTATATTAAACATAAATTTTATTTAAAACACATTACAGTAAATGTTATTTTCTTATGATGTAATCGGTTTTCTCAACTCACAAAGGGGTTGTTTTCACATGCCTCGCCCCTGGCAATAACTGAATCGGTATAGTTGGTAAGAAGGCCAGATTTTAACCAATGACACAGTCCAAGATATCATTTTCTTACTTTCTAGAGCTTCCATCTTGTTGGTGATCTTATTACATAATGGTCATCCTTGGGCATACTAAAAATAAAGAAAATCTCTAATTACTTTCAAAAACATTAACACATTTATTAAAAAAAAAAAGAAATGAATGAAATAGATATGGCACTACTTAGAAAAAAAATCAGGTACTGGTGAACTTATGCTATTTGAATTTTAAAAAGAAAACGAAAAAAAAAACTACATATATTTAAATAATGATCCCATATAATTTCAAAAAAATGATCAAACTAAATGCTTATTTGTGGAAGTATGTTATAAATATATCAGAAGTTGTGCCATCTATGCATTTTTATATTCCGATAAAACTTTAAATTCTATGAATGTCAGTTTTTAAATATTTACAATTGGACAAAAAATGGTGGATCTACAGGCATTTCCTTTATTTTGTTTAGCTGGCCGTGTCACAAATATTAATGCAATTTTTAACAGACTTCAAAAAAGGAGGTTATCAATTTCACCCTATGCATTTTTTTATGTATGTACAACGATTACTCTGTGATGGTTTCAACAATTTGGATAAACTTTTCAGAGAATATTCCGGATATTGCCCGAGTGGTCCCACAGCTAGCATATTGTAAAAAAGTATGACGTTCACCATTTTATCAGGAATTTACATAGATATTCTATGGTTATTTATTAAATATGACTTTTAAAATAAAACTCATATAAATAGAACTAAAAAGGATGAAATAAAAGATGTATAAAAATTAAACTGACTTCAAAAAATGCACCAAAAATTGGAAAATAATATTATATTCCATCTGGAACATTTTAGTCATCAAGCGAATAGAGATAGTAAAACAAAACACTCGTTACATAAATATATTTTGGTAATTAAGAATAAGTTTGGCTTTGACTTCACAGACACAGGGTATGGGATTCGCTTCTGGCGAGTTACTTCACAATATCTACATCAAAAAAAAACACTAAAAAGTAAAAAATAATATTTTATTCCAAATTGAAAATTTGACTTTATGAAGTCATCTTCAAACTAATTCTTAATAACTTAATCATAAACAGACATTTATATAATGAGTACCTACATATATGGGAATAAAATATTACTGTTTACTTTTTGTTGTTTATTATATTGATTTAGTAATTTTTATTTCATCCTTGTTAGTTTTCTTTATACAAAGTTTCAAGTTATAAAGCCTAAACTTAGGTTAAAATTTTAGACGCCTTGAGTCCATTGCATATGAAATTTTACCAGAATCACCATATTAACATCAATACTTTTTTCCTGGCAATATAGTGAACGTGGTATAGATTGTCTTTCGCGCTCGTGTATACATGTAGAACATGTTAAATATGGCATCATTCCGCTATATTTAATATGTTTGCTATGGGACCACTCCAGTAGCATCCTGAATATTCCCTATTTCGTCCAAACTGGTCATACAAGACAATCACATACCATTGCTCTTTCCATTCATTTAACATCTTAATTCAGCTCAATATTTTTAATTATATAAGCAAATTTAATTCAATATCTAAATCAGATTTGGCAATAAGACAGAATTCTTAGACAATAAAAGCATTTAAGTTACATTAAAATTTCAATTATATTTGTGCCATAAATAAATTCTTATTCATCTTTCATAGAAAACCTTGTAGAGTGTGAGGAAAATTTAAATGATTTTAGTTATCATAACACTTCCTTTTTGTTTGTGTATTTTTGTCTGTTTTTATAAAAAACAATGTTTGTTTTTTTTTTCAAATAAATAAATATATATGAACAGAAAATAGTCATTAACATTTTTAGACTTAACAAATTACAAAATCAAAGTGCAACCTATCAAAATATAACACAAGTAAATATATATTATGAATATATATATATATATATATATATATATATATATATATATATATATATATATATATATATATATATATATATATATATATATATATATATATATATATATATATATATATATATATATATATATATATATATATATATATATATATATATATATATATATATATATATATATATATATATATATATATATATATATATATATATATATATATATATATATATATATATTTATATATATATATATATATATATATATATATTCAAAATATATATATATATATATATATATATATATATATATATATATATAGTGTATATATATATATATATTTTTTAATATATATATATATATATATATTTATATATATATATATATATATATATATATATATACATATATATATATATATATATATATATATATATACACTTCACCAAATTTCTTTATTTAATAAGGGTTCTCTAGTCGGATGTATAAAATTATATACACTTATAAAAAATTAACGCACCACCAAAAAATAACCAAAAGTTCAAAGCAAGATTTTATCAAAACTACTGGTCCGATTTAGACCCAAAAAATTAACGCACCACCAAAAAATAACCAAAAGTTCAAAGCAAGATTTTTTTTAATGACGTTTATGACAGGTTGTGCCTTCCACAATGTTAGTATACTAACGGTATTCTAATAAAAATCTCTTTTTTACTAATACCGGGTGTAGCAATTATAGCGTGTTTTTTTAATAAAACTTGTAACACCCTGTAGAGTTGATTCAGTTACAATATCAAGTTGGAATTGAAATCACGCCATAGCCTTATCTTTTTTTTTACATTTTGTTTTTTTATTTACTCCATTATCTTTCTTATTAAACGAGAAACAGCATTTTATAGCATAACATGATTTTATTGCAAATTATTAATAACGAAAAACCGAAACAAAACGCAACTAAAAATTACACCAAAATGTCAGTAGCGAGTATTTCCGCCTCTGGCACGAATAACTTCTTGACAACGACGGTTCATACTTAAAATTAGAGACCTTATGTCATTTTGGTCCAGTTCTTCCCATATGCGAATAAGTCTCTGCCGTACGTCTTCCAAAGTGTTTACGTTACGTTCCTCTTGTAATCTCCTCCCAAGAGTGTCCCAGAGATTTTCTATCGGATTTAAATCCGGGCTCCGAGCAGGCCATGCCATGGTAGCGATTTCGACTTCCTCTAGGTAATTTCTCAAAACTCGAGCAACATGAGGCCTGGCATTATCTTGCATTAACAAAAATCCTTGCCCAATAAATGGCGCATATGGCACAACATGTTGATCTAACACCTCCAATATGTACCTTTCAGCTGTAAGGCTTCCATTTATAATAACAAGTTCCGTGCGACCAGTCAATGAAATGCCTCCCCAGACCATCAAAGATCCTCCCCCAAATAATGTTGTATGTGAAAAATTGCACTGAGCATACCTTTCGTTAGGACGTCGATATACACGTATACGCCTGTCATTGTTAAACAAGCAAAATCGGGACCCATCCATAAATAATACCTGTTGCCATTCAGCCTCCAACCAGTTACGATGCTCCATAGCAAAATTTAGCCTTGCTCTCCGATGAACTCTAGTTAAAGCTGGACCTCGAGCAGCAATCCTAGGTCTCAAATTATGCTCTCTGAGTCGCTGACGAACGGTTTCTGTACAAACTTGTACACCATTAACATCTCGAATCTGAGTTTGAAGGGCTCGAGCTGTTACAAAACGCTGTCTTAATGCTGCGAGTCTCAAAAAACGCTCCTGAATCGGAGTTGTTTTTCGATTCCTCCCTTGTCCCGGCCTGCGACAATTACTTCCAGTCTCTCTATATCATTGTATAACTCGTGAAATGGTTGTATGAGTTACCATAAATCGTTCACCAATTCTTCGGTAGCTCCAACCATCCTCAAACAATATTAATGCTTGAGCACATTCTTCGCGAGTAAGATTTCTTGTTTCACGTTGCATATTGATCTACATTCATACAAAGCGGACTGACAGTGACAAAAAGCATCTGCATTTTTGACAATTACTGTTACTTTGGTTTTCCATAGCCTGCTACTTACTTTAGTGAGAAAAATGTAAATTAAAACCAATAAAATCATGTTATGCTATAAAATGCTGTTTCTCGTTGAATAAGAAAGATAATGGAGTAAATAAAAAAACAAAATGTAAAAAAAAGATAAGGCTATGGCGTGATTTCAATTCCAACTTGATATTGTAACTGATCAACTCTACAGGGTGTTACAAGTTTTATTAAAAAAACACGCTATAATTGCTACACCCGGTATTAGTAAAAAAAAGATTTTTATTAGAATACCGTTAGTATACTAACATTGTGGATGGCACAACCTGTCATTAAAAAAAAAAACGTCTAAATCGGACCAGTAGTTTTGATAAAATCTTGCTTTGAACTTTTGGTTATTTTTTGGTGGTGCGTTAATTTTTTGGGGAAGTGTATATTACCATTAAAAATAAAATGTATTCAAAAGATAAAAGTAAACCAAAAAATTCTTATTGAAAGAGAATTCTGTTCCCCAGATGATTATTTTAACTTTTATATACAGATTACGTCCTGCTTATATGTAGAGCCTAGTATGAATGAACTGTTCATTTAAATCATTGAAGAAATAGAGAACATCAAAATACCTTAGGGGTTCCGAGGGGTTTTCCAACATTGAAGACACAAGTGTTACATTTTGTAAACATTAACAAAATAGGTTGCCTTTTTTGAAAATACAGACCCCAAATAAATTTTGTCCCAGGCCAAAACTAGGGTAAGCATGGCTCTGTATGAGAGTAATAGTTATCTTTTTAAAAATGATAAGTATATGGATCTCTTCATGTGAAATAAATCTTCAAAGCACTTTATTTTGCTACTTATTTAACAAATTTTTCTAAAAGTTATCTTTAAATAGAAAATATTTTGAAAAGAAAAAATGCCTCATGATTATTAAAATATATAATTATTTTGACATATGAATTACCTCAGCAGTTCTATATTTATTCTCAGATGGACTATGGAAGCATTCCTCACTGCTTTGTCTGTCTACTCATAATTTTATATGCAAAGCTGATTTTCATTTTTTATTGTTGCCTGAGATACATACCCCGATTTGCCAAGATGGAGCCCACTATGGTTGATACATCCATGAATTTACTTGGTTTTCCTAAAAATGCAAACACAACTATATATCATAATCATGTTATCAACCAAATACAATTGTTTTTGTCGAGGTTTTTGTTTTAACTAACTTTTAGTGTGCACTATACATTAAAAAACCGATATATTGAAGAAAATCCGAAGAGGAACATTAAAGAAAATAGATGTATACACAAAAAAAGAATCTAAATGGCTTACCAATATGAAATTTGTATGTTACAATATACTTTCTGATGTCCTAATTTGATAGTCCATTTAAATTGTTGAATCTAACTTTCTAGTAATCTCGTTCTTGAAATTGCATTTAAATGGGCGAAAAACTGAGAATTCAGGACTTATCGGGAACACAGTAAAAGCTTGCATATTATTTCTGCACGTTTCACAACCAACTAACAATTTACAGGCATTTTTCGTCATGTTAGTAAAACTTATTTTATAGTATCTTAACACTGATACGGTAGCAGTAGAATTAATACGTAGCTATTTGCTATTTTTATAAACTAGGTAACATGTTATCAAACAAAAATAAAAAAACACAATTGACAATATTACTAATATTGTCGGAAATATGTACTTCTTTAGAACAATAATGCACTTTGGCAACAGTGACAGAAGTTTCTTACATCATTGGCGTGCATGTTTATGTATTTCGACGTTTAAGGCCATCGACGAATTCCATGCATTCCAATGTGTCGGGATTTCGACTGTTAGCGCCAGTGACGGTTATGTGTAATGTAGGTTCGGGCAAGTGAAGTTTAGGGCCAAATACATCGAACCTAATTTTACTGTTACTTGTATTTTATTGAACATTCATCAGCCATAGAAAAACTATAGTGTTCTACTTGTAGCCTTCCAAACAGTGGCGTAGCTACAAATTTTGCCCCACCCCCCGCGGTTTTTGGTAAAGGGCCCATCTCAAAATAGAAAAATATCTGATGACAAAAAAAGGTCTTTACATGTCATGTAATAAATGTAGCCCCCCAAAGAATCGCCGGAAAATATATGAGGACTAAAAAAAGGTCATCCATACTCTCATAATCCCCTTGAGCTCATTTGCAATTATCGCCGGGCCCCCTGACCTTGTGTAGCTACGCCACTGCTTCCAAGTAACGGCTGTTAATGACTCCCTACGTTCGTTTTGCAAACACTATCCACGTGCCTAATCATTAAAAGTTTGTTAAATAATGAATATACTATATTTTGTTCAGTAAATGCGTTTGCATTCATTTGCAAATAAAAAAGATATTTTAAAATACTATTTATTAAAAGAAAAGGCAATATTTCAAAAACTATTAAGGTTAGGTATATTAAACAGTTTCAGAACAACACGTAGAATTCAAAAATTGATTAATATATTGAGTTTTCCATAAAAAAAGCATTTTGCTGTCCTATTTTTGGTACAAGCTAAGGCATAATTAGTATGCAAAAATAAACTGAGGTTATTAAGCGATTAACCATACCCTCGCTGATCTTGTTGATCAGTTTTTGTTAAATTTTGGACTGCTGCTCGCGAATACGAAGTCACATTTTTTCAGCGACGTTTCGTTTCCTAGATATCTGCCATCAAAGTTCACAAACTTATACATATAGTTTTTCACTTTCTTTTCTCCACCCTTCAGTATTTTTTGGGAAACCGAAATGCAATTAAAATATCGAAATAAGACATATTTCCGAATTTATAACGTTAGTTCACTCAAAAATCATATCAATAAATTTATATCTGTTAATTTACTATTTTTCATAGAAAATTCTCCATGTTTCCGTGTTTAATGCTGACAACCATTGCCATTCGAAAGACAAGACAGTAGGTAAATATTCACATTTAAAATTCCACAAATTTTATCAAAGTAGCAGTTACAGTTAATTATAACATTCCGCTATATAGGTGGATCAGTGCCGTGTCAGCACCAGGTTAGGCGCCGTATAATAGTAGAATTTTAGTAATTTAATTTTAAAGATGATGCCGTCTCTATCCGGCTCCTAGCCTTGTGCTAACCCGGACCGATCCAGCTAATGCCTAGGCGTTTCGGCACCCACTCTCTTGTAACCTGATACAGAACCAACTACTTAAAAAATATACGTAATAAACTGTGATGAAAATTTACTGCATTTTCTCCTCTGATTGATTGATGATTATTAAATTGTCACCAACATCAAATACAAAAAGAAGAAAAATTTCATATTAAATCGATGGTGTGATTCCAAACTACAAAAATTCGATTTTTGAGCTATCTACACAGTCTGGTTAAAAATAAGGGTTTCGTTTTGCAGTTAGCTTGTTAATTTGTACGGACAAGTCACCTGATTTAAAGTAGTGGTTTGACTAGCGTTGTGTGTGTATTAGTTTTGTCATTAAAAAGTGAAAATGCATAGTTTTTCTTACAAGATGAGCTCCAGGGGGCAAAAAAATATTAACTATGCTACCATACTATGCTAAACATCTTTAGAAAGTACAGGTTTTCCAGTGGCCAAAAATAATTTGCAAATGGTAACTTGCTCTAATATTTTACTTATTATTATAAAGTTTAGTACCTACCTAAAGCGTATTTCTTTGAAAGATGCACCGCGTCAGAACAAATGCACGTGTCTACAATAAGATTTCTTTGTTACGTTTATCGTATCGAAGGACAATCGAATCGTTTTTATTATATTTACATGTAAGTTTTTATGTATGTATGTATGTATGTAGTCTATATGTATGTATATATGTAACAAATCTAGGAAGTTAATTTTCACGTACTTCTAAATAATGAATTGTATTTATATTATAAGCAAACCCAGTCCAAATTTTTTTTAAAAATTACTAGATAATTTCATTTTTTAAAAGGACTTAATCAGGAGACTTTTGATTCGGACGACTCTATTAAAGATGCATATTATTTACCAGATCCCAATAGATCACCAGGTTGGTAAATAAAAACACTAATAATTTAAAAATTAAATAAGGGGCCTCTGTTCTTTTAGCTGATAGCGAATCAGATTAGCTGAAAACAATAGCAGTATACAAAATCCTACCAAATCTAGCGAACCGAAGTATGGAAAGAAAAATGTCCAACCTCTTGAAAAAAAATGTTCGCAAAAACAATAAAAATTCTGGACAACCTATATCAACACGAAAGGCAATCACGTTCATTTCTTAGGTGACCCATGCAATAATTCCTGTAGGTAGGAATAAGATTAAAATTTCTAAAAACTTAGACCATTAGCGCCATTTAATTTAAGACAGCCCAATATCTCAAAAACTGTGAATTTTTTTATTGAAAATAGTTTAAATAAAAGTGCCTGGTCCAAAAATAAATGTGATCACTTTCTTTCTACCACAACATCCGCTAACTTTTATTTGAACGTTTTTTAAAGAAACCTACTGTGTTTCAGATATCGAGCTGTCCCAAGTTAAATTGCGCTCCTTGTATATTTTTTATTTTTATTTTAGAATTAAATACAGAACTGGAATTAGCCAGAAAAAAAGGACTAATATTTTTGCATAATTTTGGAATCTTGCAAATATTGACAGGCAATGAGATTTCCCTAATATTTTAATTGAGGTTACCGACTGTAAAAGAAGAACAACTGGAACACAAAATAACTCAAGGAGATACAAATCCATGAAATTTTACCTAAGCATTAAAGACTCTAGAATAAATATATGTCGAACAATGTTGCTGAACACCATTGGTGTTAAAAAGGGAGTTCTCAATTTTGTCATAAAAAAGCGCGTCCTAAATAGTAACACTACCGAAAAAGATAAGAGAGGCGGCTATGGCACCTTCAAAATAGCGGAAGAAGCAGTAGATTTCCTAAAAAATCATATTAAAAAATTTCCTACAGTTGCTTCTCACAAATGATTCTAAAAAAACGTACTTGTATCCGAAATTAAACATAAACCAGATGTATAGGTTGTACAGAGAGAAATGTGCAAAAGAAAACATGGAATGCTTAAAAGAATCTACTATCGCTCTATTTTTAGGACCGATCTTAATTTATCCTTCTATAAGCCTAAAAAGAATCAATATCCAACATGTACAAAACAAATTTGCAAGAAAAATATGATCTTCACATAAAAAAATAAGGAGAGGGCCAGGCAAGAAAAAAGCTTGGACAAAAATGCCGCCAAAGAAAATCCTGGAAAGATACGAGACATTCAGCTAACTTTGATTTGCAGCAAGTTTTGTATGTGCTAACCGACCCTACAAACGCCATCATTTTTTATAAGACCAAGTCAGCCACATACAATTTTACTATTCTTAACTGTGGAGATAATACTGGAAAATGTTACATGTGGTTTGAAGTAGAAGGTTAACGTGGTCCATCATGTTTATTTCACCACCTAAAAAGTCTTCCTAGAACTATTCAAAATGTAAGGATTTTTAGCGACACAAGTGGGGGCCAAAATAGAAACCAATTTGTAGCTGCCATCTTTATATATGCCGCTCAAATTTTACTCAGAAATCAATTTTCCAAAAATTCTTAGTTTCTAGCCACAGTCAGATGGAATGCGATTCCACGCATGTCACAATCGAAACAGCAGCCAAAAATGTACCAGTTTATTTACCCCTTATGAATGGGTAACCATTGCTCAAAAAGCAGTTTTTCAAAAAAAGGACATTTACTTTCTTGACTTCAAAATCCTGGCAAAGCTAATTATGATCAATCGAAATAAGGATCACGATGGCAATGTGGTAAATGACACAATATTAAGTGGATAAGGTATGAGAAGATGAGAAGGCATCCCCCTTTGAAATGAAAATCAAAACTGTATTTGATGAAGATTTTCGCAGTATTTTGATTCTTCCACGTAGAGGACGGCGAGTTACTGTTGTTTCTATTAAATTAAATTTCTGCATTAAAATTGAAACACTTAAGGGATATTTGTAGTTCTGGAAGTGCACCAGCCGACTACTGTCGCCACTGTCGACAGTTTTTTTTAAGTTTGCTAAGTGATGAAAACATCGAGGATGAAACTGTGATACCAGATATTAATGACCCTGAAGAAAAAAACTTCATTTTACGAAATGTTGATCTAAATTAAGTAGGCTCTTTTAACTTTTTTATATCACCACCATTTTGACAAAATATATTAGCAAAAATGGCTATCTGTATTTTCTTGTTTAATTTATTTTTTAATTACTTCTTACATTCTTCTGGATTAGTTTAAAAACATGTTATTCTTTTATATCAGTGGCGGCGCGTGAGATGTGCAAAGTGTGTTCTGCATTAAAAATACGCAAGCAAAAAACTGCTCTGTATTACTATAAACTATATCATATCATTAAACTGGAGCTTGTATGTTTTATTTCTAGTTGAATCACTAACTTCAATGTTTATCTGTAGTGACGGTGGGTTTGTAATTATTCGATTGCATTTGTATTTATGCAACTAAATAAAATCAACAGAACGAATGATTCAACAAAACAGCCGCAAATCATCCATAAATCACCGTATTAAGCCACGGCGCGGCGCCTGCAGCTCTCGATCAATGCAACTTTTCATTTGCAAAAATCGTTCGCTGTGCATCCATAGCCCCACGCCCGCCCGTAGGAAAACGAACCTACGCGAGAGATCTTCAGGCCGTAGAACTCGCGGTGTTCTTGTTGCCGTTAGAGAAAAAGTCTATAGGAATGTTACAGATTTATTCGCGGATTTATTTGTTATACAAAAATATTTTAAAAATACGAACTGCCGAAATTAAGTGTGTTTTGCAGCTCCGCAGCTCTTATGCACCAGCCACCACTGTTTTGTATTAATTAAGAGCCCTATAAATTATAATACATATTTCAACTAAATGGTTTTTTTTTCTGAAACTTGATTTGATAGAGCATATTAAACTTTCTTTTATGTCTTCTAAACAATTAGGATTTTGTAGATAGGGAACATCGAAATATTGCTGTATTAGCAGTAAAATTGTTATTGTAGGGATCGAAATAGTGAAATAACGTTTATAAACATTTTCAAAAGTATGTGTTAATCCCGTATTTTAGTTATGTATTCAATCAATTTACTATAAAATTGCTGGCTGAAGAAAAAGGTAAAAAAACTGTGTTATAGGATTGTGAACTTTGATGGCGGATATCTCGCAAACGAAACATCGCCAAAAATATGACTTCGAATTCGTGATCGGTATCCAGAATCTACGTGTTCCAAATATCGTTAAGATAGGCGAGAATACGGTGAAATGCGTATTTACCGCTAAAGTAAGTTTAATTTGTTGAAAAATTTGACTCATAAAGCATAAACTTCATTGGAGCATTCACAGACCTTGTCCCTGTACTGTACATTTTCCGGTCGCATATTTTGAAACACACTACGCTAGACATTTTTATTCAGTAAACTTTGCTAGAAGCAAGGAGATAAATAATGAGCTGTAATTGGTAATGGAGGGAATTTTAAACGTGTTTTCTAGTTCCAGGATAATCATTAATAGAATTATTTATTCAGTGGCGTATTTTGTAATTATTTTCCAGGGTTTGACATACCTTCACGTTTTAGACTTCCTAGATACCAAAATACAAGCTCTTGATTTCTTCTGTTCACCTGTCAGCCTCTACATAGGTTTAAAAATACTTATCTGATTGATATCATATTTTTGTCAAAAATTAGATGGTCATATAGGAAAGACCTAGTAACCCTTTGGTAAAAATCTAGTCCGGCAGAACAAAATGGCCCCAGTAACAAAAATAATATGAATAAATAGTATGTCTACAGAGAAACAATGTTAATAAAATATTTGAAGACAGTATATGTGTTACTAAATGACGATGGGTGGAACAAAATTGGGTCACACTTCTCTATTCCTCGTTAAATTCATAACGAGGGAAATTCCGGGTAAAGTAAATTTACAGATTTTTCTTATAAAACAGCAGTGTCAAACTGTTTTGCTTTATAGATTAGTGGATTAAAAAAAAATCAATGTGTCCGACCATGCAGAATAGCATTTGCTTGGTTTAACGAGACATTTAATTTAATGTTGTGTTTTCATTTTGCTTGTTTTTTATTCCTCCTGTTGGTCTTCCTGATGGTGTCGTAGTGCTTCCACGGGTAACTCCTGGTCTTCTTCTAGATATAGTAATAGGCTGAACTTTTATTTTTGACTGATTTTTTACTCTAGAAGTTTTTGTCCCAACATGTATTGCCAAGTATAACTGCTGGCTCTTTTAATATTGGAAAGCCTTTTAACACATTTTTCTAGCAAACTAGAAGGCAATTCATTGGCAGGGGTTTTAAGTCTTTGGAATTCATCTGCTATCTGTAAAATGGCTGCTTGCTTTTTTTACTTTCTTCGTCATCAGATATATTATTAACATTCATTAGTACCTGTGTTTCAGGGTTTCTATTTATTTGTTTGAATGTCTGTCTTAGTTTGGGCAATTTTCCTTCAGTTTTAACCATTTCAGCAAGGTCCTTAAACCACTCAGTATTTGGACATTCTTGGCCTAAAGCCAGCTTTCCTAGTGATGCAAACAAAATCTACCAGAGCTACACAATTATAGCATTTGGTTCGATGGAGAATTATGTCTTAATATCCTTATTGACACCTCTGCATAATTATATTAGTATTCTTGCCTCTAATAACCAAATGTTTTCAATGAATGTACAGCCATTCCTCAGATCTTAAATAAAATGCTTCAAAGCGACTAACAAAATTAGGAAATTCTTGTGAGAATCCCTTTAAATTCATTACTGCAATATTCAAGTCATCTTCAGATTCAGAGTACATAACCTACAAAATAAAAAATGTCAAAAATTACCTTCAAATTAAAAAAGCCTTGAGTAAGAAAGAAAAGATTACATTATTATTATTATTTTAGGAGTTACTTCACAATATAAATGTCTTGGTGACCACATTTTCGGATCTGTTTATTCTCGGGTATGGCTGTAATAAACAATTACTACTAAATAAATATAACCAAAAAACATTGTGTATTTTGCAAACTACAAAAAATAAAAAATATACCTAGTCAAAACTACTAACAGAGAATTTATAGAAGTGATTGAAGTTAAATGACATAATACCGCCTACCCTGATGTTAGTAAAGAAGTATGCTATTCTCTCACTACGATAGGTAGGCAATAAGAATCTATTTGGCATTTCTTTTTTACTCTTAAAGACTGGAGATGGAATTTACTGTTCTAAACGCTTTGTATTTCATTCAAAAAATGACAGTGCAACCAAAATAACAAAATGACTAGGAAATTCCTCCCGCTCGTTCGTTTCGCGCAGTTTGCTTTCGACCAATCGCAGCTCAGTATTTAGTCCCATGCTTCTGGCATCCTGTGTTTCAAAATATGCTCACCGGCCACCCTAAAAGTAAAAGCCGAATTTATCCCACACTGTTAGGCAACCACCCATTGAGGTAGACTTCCAATTCTACCTCAATGCTACCAACTGAACGCTTGACGTCAGAAAATTAATGAAATAAATTTTATGCGTCACTCGCAGCTAGTAACCAGAAGCAACAATTGATCCTGTTTAGCAGAACGTGCCCGAGTATCTAATGGCAACGGCTGTTTTGTTTGAATGTAGCGCGAGATGTGAAATAATATGGGACTTTTAGTAGTGTCATACCGATATATTAATCTATGCATATTGGTAAAATTTTCAACTTTTCGCCGATTTGCTTCTATGTATATGTGGGAACCTAAAAAAGGCATTTTCTATTTCTGTGAACATGTCTGTGTTGTTCATAAAGTTGTATGTTGAAACAGGATAGAACAAGCAAGCATTTTTCGTTGTTTATTGATATAAATTTTTAATAATTATAATTTATTATATTATAAAAATAATAATAATTTTTAATAAAATTAATTTTTGCTGATAGAGTTTGGAGTAATAGGAATATCTGTGAACAGGTTAACTTTAAATAAATGTCGATTTTTATTTTTATTTCTCTATTTTTTAGCTAATACTAGAATATACAGTGTCATCAACGTCACTTTTTAAATGGAAAACCCTGTATATTATTGCATTTTTGGATTCTAAGGAAAATTCTAGAAATGTTTCGTGTATGATGTCCTATATATACCTATCTTCAACTGTTTGTGAAATATTAACACATGAAAATTGTCAATTTCAGCGCATTAAGTTTTTATGTTGGTAAATAAATATCTTGAGACAAATTAAATTGTGAAGGCCCAGCGATAGATCCACCTTAAATATTTTGAATAGCACACTGGGCACTTTAAATGCAAAAATTTCGAAAATAGTTGCTCGGAATGGCATTTCAAAGGTATAACTTTTTGCTTAAAGAACACGAGAAAAGTTATATTTTAATACAAACGTAAATACAGCAAGGCACTTTTTGTAGCCGAAGTACTGCAGAGAGCGCCATCTACAACCTACATCAAAATTATCAACAAATTCAAATTCCTCACCTCAAAAAACTACCAATCTCTAGATTTCATGCAAAATATTGCTTAGAAAATAAATTAATTAGGAAAATCGAAAATGAAAAAATCACTTCAACACCCTGTATCTCTGTTATAAATTATTAACTTTTGAACTAAGCTAAGCTAGGCCAATTCTCAATATTTTTATCGAAGGAATCTGCAGTTCTATTTTGTACCTTTAATTTTGGGACACCCTCTATATTCTTCTTATACGAGTATATTATCCATTTTCCAGTTTTTAATATCAGGTCATTCAAAATAAACAATGGGTATGATCAAGTCCAGAAAGAGCTTAATTTAATTATATACAAATAATAATTTGTTTGTGAGGTTCATGAAGATATGACAAAAAAAAAATTTTTTTAGTGTAGGTTTCTTGAATATTGATTGAAAATACATCGCAACTGAATAAATGAATCGTCAGAATGCTTTTTGTTACTTTACAATATTTCACCTGCGATATAATAAATATAAAAACATACCAATTAATAGATAAATAAACATTGCATCCACTGGATTTCGTCGTGCCCGGCAAGGTTGCCAACTTCTCAAATTTGATTTACCTTACCGCGCAGCTTAAATTACCGTACATGGTTTTTTTACCGTACATTTTTACCTTCAAAAAAAGTGCTTAAAAATATGTTTAATAACTGTTTATATCCACATAATGTTACGTCCCTCATTGAGGGGGACAGTTCCACATTTTCATCAGACGTCGAACATTGAAACACGTCCCCCAAAATGTCCCCTATTGGTCTTTTAAGATCTCCTTTTCTCGTTAAAAACGCTATAATAACTCTTAAAATTATGAAATGGTGTCTACTCGTAGTTATCTATATTGAGGTCAAATCACCGCGCGTCGAGACCGATATAAAAAACATCTCTACTTTTTTGACAACTTATGTAATGCTATGCGTGTCATTCGGCTGGCTATTTTGGCCGTATTCTAGTGATGGACAAATCTACTCATTTTACTGAGTCAAATCATGCGAATCAACTCAGTAAATGATTATAATCACTGATTCGACTCAGTGAGTCATAAGTGAAAGTGGATGTATAATAAAAATACCGGTCTATTCGGAGGATCAATGTATTTCCTTTGAATATTTGAAAATCATTATATATATTTATATTTTTTTTATTACTGTATTAATATTATATAATATTATTTCGAAATAATAAAGTGACACATTTTTTATATAATACATTGCTTAGAATAATATATAATGAACATTTTAATTAATGGAACAAAAAATAAAAATATTACACTCTACAATCTACATGAAAGTAAATTATTTTTGGTTAAAACTACATAATAAAATAGATGAATCAGAACAAAAAAAAAACACAGACTTTTTTTTTAATTAAATCAACATTACGACTCTCGCAAAGGCTTACTCCCTCCAACTTACTTGCCGACAGTGTGTTTTTAAAATACTCTATTGAGTACTGATTCTAGTCAACGATTCGACTCTCAAGAAAGAGCAATAGACGCAAGACCGAGAAGAGCTTGAACTAGCAACTGTTCCGACAATGATTACACCGAAAGCGGACAGTGGCGGAGTGTGTACTAATGTAATGAGTCGTGATAAAATTTCGAGATTCGAATCAGCGACTCATTTGAATGATTAGAATCACTGAATCGAAACATCGATTCAGTAGCCAACACTACCGTATTCCGCCGAAATACGCTGAAGTTGCTGTGTTTACAGAAACACTGTTCCGAAATGAAAATATTAGCTATTAGCTAATTATTGTTGTTTTTTGTTGTAGTTGAATTTTTTCTATTATGTCACATGATGTAGGTATTTATATCGTAAGTATGTTATTGATTGTTTCTTGATTCTTTAAGAAATGATTGTCATATTCATCAGATGTTTTGTTTGTTACCTATTTTCTTTAGCAAGACTGTGAGATGTATTAAGAGGAAAACCACATTAACCTGATTTATGACATATTTTACATTTGTCCCCCATTGACAGGTCAAAAATATGGTCACTTTAATAAAAATAATTATTCCCTAACGTGCAAGTTTAAGGTATACATGGCACCACCTACCTGCTTTCTCTGGGAGTCTTTTAGTTTCTTCCTAAGTGGACCAGATATTACATCCTCCGTACTACTATTATCACTAGTATCAGTATCGTTTAACATGTTTACTTTTAATACTCCAAATATAAAACAAGGCTAGCCTTGTTTACATATAGATAGTTACTCAACGCTGAGTTAGTACTGAACGTTACTACTAGATGGCGAGTTCACCAAGTGTGCTCTACAATGACTTTATGCAAGATAAAGTCACTGTAGTGTGCTCATTCATTAAATTTTACTACTAAAGATGGGGTGGGATAGGGGAACGTACCAACACCTTCTCTACTAGAAAGCCTGGAAACGGCCGTTGACAGCTTGCGATGAGTCATCACTAGTAGTTAATTTTTGTAATCAATTGCTATCAGAAAAATTCGTTTACGGTGTGTTTTTTGCATTGGTTTTTACAAATAAATTTGAACATTAGTAGTTTTTAACTATTTTTGTACATATTTGTGTTAGTGCTATTAGTTTTAAGACTTGCTATAAAACTTTCGTCAAAATTAGGCGGTCCAACAAAACAGCTGACTGCCGTCAATATGGCTAGCGGAGGACAAACATCGTTTCGTTTCATATAAGTCCATGATAATTTAAAAGCAAATTTCAAGTATTTTTATAAATATTTAGTGCATTTTTTATACAGGACCATTTTTTACAATTGTGTTTTGGCTTTAAACTTACTTACGACAAGTGAATACTTTTTGAAGCTTCTAAATAAGAACGCCGAAGTCTCCGAGCGGTGCAAACAAAATATTTTTATAATTAAAAATTAGATCCTTTCGTAGTGTGGGTCCAAAAGACTTTCCCCCAGTGACAAATATGGACATTGTTAGTTACCCAGTTGTTCAATTTAAATTATGTATATCCAAGTAAAACTTAGTTCAATCTGTGTTTAATATTTTATACTGCACCCAGTACATATATTTTTGTTATACATAAAACATAAATCAATAAAACAAACATGTTTTTATTTAAATAAATTGTCATACGTATCAGAGTGTAACAATATATAAAATTTTCAGAGTGAATAGAATATGAATAAAAAGTTGTCTTTACAATAAACCTGATGACGAGTGTAAAGGAACTTTTATCAGCATAATGAAACCTTTACTAGACTTAAACTTACTTATGTCTAGAAAAAATTATATGCTTGCACTCTAGGACAGGATTACACCATGGAGCGAACCCCTAAAAAAAATTGTTACATTTTGTTCCCGTCTTATTTTTTTGAGAAGTTATCGAGAAACTCATTTTGAAAAGAGTGTCCAAGCCTTATTCTACTTGTAATCCTGAGTCTGGAATTTTCACCCTCATAATTTAAGAACTTCTGTCCTGAATGCCATAACAAGATCTTTCTTTATTCGGTCATAGGTTTTGCCGAGAGACAATTTTTGGCAAATCTTAATATTAAGTAAGTAATAACTCTGTATATGATTATCGTAGCTTCATTTATTATACATTAAAAAAAATGCAAAAACTGTAGATCACACTCGTAAATAATATCAATATAAAAACATACATTATTTAGTTCCTAAAATACGTAATAAACTTCCAGCTTCCTCATACGATGAATTCATTAAGTTTAAGACAGAATATAAAAAAATATTTATTACTCGTATAATGAATTTAAGAACTATGAGTCTTTTAAATAGGATTACCTCGCTTTCCCAAACAAAAAATTAATTACAGAGTTACATAAAGATTAAAATTATTTAAAAAATCTCTTTCAAAATAGTACATACAAATACTGATAATTATTTAAGTCTCCTAAAACGTAAAAAAATAATACAGTATTAAAATATGTAACGGTACAAAATGTAATATAACTTTTTCAAACAACGTTTGGATTTTTAATCAGAGCCGATTGAGAATCATGTTAACTAGCTAAATTAATTTTAGTTTTTTAATAAATGATTAATATGAAATGTTTTGCAGACACTTGGGCCTCATTTGATTTAGTAGTATGTAAATCCTCTTCTTATTGCAGTAATCCACTTCAGCCACATCGACGAAAGTTCATTCAATCGTTTTCATATCTAAAATTGTAAATTTTTGAAACTTACAAATAAAAGTAACATCGTGCTTTGTCCCTCTACATCCACAATTTGCAATACAACAAAAAGAAGGCATTTTAAGGTAAAAAAATAGAAATAAAAAACAAAACTCCCATATACCCCCACGTAAAAATTCGATTTGTTTGTCCTACGCCCGTCAAAAACAGCTGATCGGTGACGTTCAACTTCAACTGAGAGATCGTTGGAGTGCCCAATAGAAGTTTGTGATAGGTTAACACTTGAATCCCTAATAAAAAGTGGATTTTCCAAGAAACATTTTAATTTAATACTTTGCCCTTTATTTGTTGTAATTATGCCGTAAACGGTTTTCTGCGAATATTTCACCTTTTCAAAAAATTTTGGCATAAATTTCTTCTATTCGTTGATCTGATGGCCACCTCGGTTGCGATTATAATAATTTTATTGATTTTCCAATTTATGAACAATTTTTCATTTTGTTGTCAAATAATCGCCACCAAAATTTAAATCGGGCAACATTGCAACTACAATAAAAAGGGATAGGAATATTATACTCAAAAGAATAGATATTCTTTGACCTGTGTAAAAGTTGGAGAAGAATATTGGCCGCGTTCACCCGCCTGATCGCTAAGTGATCGCTCTGAGAGCGTTACCATGAACGAGCTATTTAATATTGCTACTTTGATAGCGGGTCGTTGAGCGGACGCCATGTTTTGTACCGTATTTTATTTTTGCTACTTAACTGAGCAACGATCAGCTGACACAACAAACGAGATGGCGGCATGTAATGTAAACATTATCCGCAATAATTGTATAATATAATAATACACCAGAGCGGTAACAGATTTTTTTAATCTTTTTTTTAACACAAAATACAAAATGTATTAACAAACACATTTACTATCATATTTCTTTTAATTTCAGCCCTTCCTTGTTCCCGTTATCCCATATTCTCATTCTCATCAAGGTTAAGGTCAAAAAATATTTTCTGCGCTCGAAATCTCTAAAAACCGTTCAAACCACTGCTATTATTTGAGCCCTACTTTGATGATCGATAACGAAGGAGCGATCAGGCGGGTGAACGCGGCCATTGACTTTTATGAAATATTAGATAGAATAGGTAGGTAAATAAACTTTTATGATTTAGACAAAGATGCAAATATAACTTCGGGATCTCCACAATGGTAAACTGCCTTGGATATTTTCTTGTAAATTCCGGAATTTTCATATAGAATATAAAAGAAATTGCGATGTTCATCAGACATAGTGTGCAATTAATTTTGATATAATAAATAAATTAGAGCAGTAAAAAAAGTGTTTCATGTGCATAGTTCCGAAAGTGATGGCGTGCAATAATTGTAAATACTCTTTAAAAGATTTTATATTACTTTTATCAGACAGAAGACAATTAGTTGATTTTTTAGTTAATCATGGACTTTTGATGAGGATACGCTATTTGCAATACTTGTAATAGTAGAATAGAAATTAACATAAATTTGTTGTTCTATACTTGCGGGAGAAGGTACGAAATAAATCGAAGAAAAAAAAGTGTACATTTAAGAAAAATGGTAAAGTGGGAACTTGGTTTTATAAGTCGAAGTTGCCATTGAAAAGTGTAGTTTATTTTACGGTTTTGTAGTTGAGGATAGGATTTCCTAGACAACGTTTCATTATGAAAGAAGTTAAATGTAATAGTCATGTTGTAGTTGATTGGTCTTCATTCTGCAGGGAGGTATGCATTCAGTGGGTGGTTACCAATTCGCGACAAATCGGCGGAGTTTGAAAAATCGTAGAGATAGATGAAGCCAAATTTGGAAAGAGAAAATATAATCGGGGACGTAAAATCGAAGGCAAGTGGGTGTTTGGAGGATTTGAAAGAAACTCTAAAAGAGTTTTTTAGTTCCTGTTCAAAATAGAATTATAGAATCTTTACTGGCAGTTATCAAACAGTGGATACTTCCAAGCTCCGCTATTGTGTCCGATTGCTGGAAATCTTATGATGTTTTGCAGAATGAAGGTTTTTAACACCTACAAATTAATCATTCACCTCAATTTGTAGATCCTACCAACCCACAAATTCATACCCAAAATATAGAACGCACGTGGCGAGTTACGTTGTGGTCGAGCGGAAAGCACTTTTTAAAAATTACGTAACTTTATTTTAAAAAATCGAGGACAGACTAACAGTAACACAATTCTACATTTTGCCTCTATTTATATGTTTCTCTTATCTAAATTATATAAATGCAATCTAAACAGTATAGGGGACGTAACTCCTCTACCCCTTGATGGGCATATAAACTGAAAGTTTTTATGACCTAATTTTATTTGGAACAAATCAAATTTAAATTATATTATTATTTACCTCATTTTCTTTAATTTTAAGAATCTTTACTTTAGGCCATAAATACTTGTACAAAATATAAAATATTACAATGGTTAAAAATGCATACAATAAAATAGTCCACAAACTTGTCTTATGGTAATATACAGTGTTAGTCAAAAGTTTAGTATTTTCAATTTTCTGCTTATTTATTTCATTTTGTTCATAATAGGGATTTTCAAAATTCGATATTTCTTGATTATCAGCATAATCAATATTTTCAAAATTTAATATTCCTTGATTATCGGCATAATCATTATTTTGAATATCATTTGTGGTATTTTGCTGTAAAACTTCTTGGTTATAAAATTCACTATTTACTTTTTTATTTTGTAAATTATTGTTTAAAACAGTATTACCAGAGCTTGTGTCCATTGGTTCTACTTGTCTAGTTCTCATAGAGTTTTGAGCAAAATTAGAATTTGTTCTCATAAAAGGTCTAGGTTGATTAAAAATAGGTCTTTGTAAGTTTTGTGTAAAATTTGGTCTTTGAAAGTTTTGTGAGAAATTATTTGGATTTCTTCCAAAATAACTTGGAACATTATTTCCGTTTATATTATTTGGAAATCTTGGAAAATTAGGATTATTTTGTAAATAGTTTGGATTAAAATTGTTCGAATAGTTAGGACTAAAATTATGTGAATAATTTGGTTTATATGTTGGTTGTCCTTTTTGATTTTTATTTTGTAAATTTGGTGTACTTATTGGTACAGATTTATTTTGTGGTAATTGCATTTGAGCGTTTTTAAAATAAATAAAATTTTCTTCTTCACGCACAAAGGCCATAGCTTCTTCAAGCACAGTTGGATTTTTTAAACGTATGACTAATTGCATATTGTACCGTAAACCTCGTATAAATGTTTTTAAAGCGAATTCATCATAATGAGTAATCTTAATTAATTTAGTTGCGGCGTCTTCATTTGTAGCATTTAATTTTGCCGAAAGTAAACTTCTAGAATCTTGAATTCTCATACCAAAATTTAAAGGATGTTCATTTTTATAAGGTTTTAAATTAATTAAATCTTGAATAAGGCAATCGATAGATCTTTGATCTGCAAAAGTATTTATTAGGGCTTGTTTAACTAAATTCCAATTATTTAATTCAGCTCTTGAAACAATAACTTCTGCGGCTCTACCTATTAATTTACTTAATATGGTATCAAATAGACAAATGTTTATAGGATCATTTACGTTATTTACATTTTGAAAAGCTTTTAATAAATTTTCAGAGGCTGTTATAAATCTTTGTAACAATTTTGGATTTCCATCAAAATTTGGAACATTATCTGCTTGATAACGCAAAAGAGTATAGTTTGTTGCCATTTTCTTATTTTTTGTTTTATTGTCAGTTGAACCAGAACTAATTGATAGATCGTTTATAGAGTCGATTAGATCGTCTAAATTAAATTCTCGAAATAGCTCAATTTTGGCGATATATATATATATATATATATATATATATATATATATATATATATATATATATATATATATATATATATATATATATAGTAGGGTTATTTTCTTGGGAATATGGTTCAGATAGACAATTACGAGTTTATTACAAGGACTTTATATTGTCTGCAGGACGTTTCGGTCGTGGGTACGGCCTTTTTCAACTGCGTTAAGCTAAAATTACATACAAGCCAATATAAAAAAAAACTAGAAACAAAGAGTCATAACTTACCATAGACAAATAGTCAAACATTACAAAATGACACATAACATAGAAAAAAAAATAGACAAGATCGTCACTACATTTGAACATGTACAGGTTAAACAAACTAATTTACATATACAAAACAGTAAACGTATGCGTGTACGGGTGACAAAGAGTACTGAAACGAATTAAAAGTTGTTCCTTCTTATTTATATATATATATATATATATATATATATATATATATATATATATATATATATATATATACATACACTAAATATAAAATATATACTTTTAAGCAAAAATATGGAAATACGAAAAATATGGTTAATAAAAATAAAAAATAAAATGTTGCAAATAAAATGGTTTCAAAATAAAATGGGTATTTCCAAAAATAAATTTCAAATTTACGTTGTTTGTTACTAAAATGAAAAAATTTACTTATTTTTGCAAATATGAAAAATTGGTAAAAAAAATGTTTTCGACTTACAATACTAGAAGAAAAAAGAGTTTCATCGGTTTTCTTGTTGTTTCTTCCTTATCCTAGGTCCTTAAATCTACGCTGGTTTGGCGATGTTTGTCCTCCCCAGTTGAACTGCTGGATCGGCGATTTTTGTCGTCCCCAGTGGTTCTTGGTGATGTGCTAGCTGTCTCGTCTCTTTCCGTCGGGTTCCCCGTTGAAGATGGTCCTTGTGGAAGTCGCCTTAGATCGGCACTATCTGCTCCCAGTAGGCTCCCAATTCTCTTCAGATTTTTCCTCTTGAAAGCCGCCTTAGATCGGTATTATTTCTCTTCCAATCGGTTTCTGAATTTTCGGTTCTTCGATTCGTCTTGTCTTGTGAAGTCGCCTTAGATCGGCACTATCTACTTCCAAAACTTGAACCGTCGAATTTGTTTTGTAGGTTTAGTGAATAAATTTTTGGAAAAAACCGTGTTTTTTGTCACGTTTCACTATCCTAGCGACTGCGCCAGTTACGTTGTGGTCGAGCGAAAAGCACTTTTTAAAAATTACGTAACTTTATTTTAAAAAATGAAACAAACGTTCAGAACAGTAACACAATTTTACATTTTGCCTCTATTTATATGTTTCTCTTATCTAAATTATATAAATGCAACCTAAACAGTATAGGGGACGTAACTGGCGAAACGTAAGAGGTGCAATTCCACGATATGCGAGGAAGGAAGCACATTTTATTGGATATTTAGCAGAATTTTTATTTAAACGTTCATTTTTATTTTCAGATGATATCCATAATTTTTTTATTGAAATAGCTCACTTATATCCATCTAATTTAGGTTAAAGATTTTTAAAACTTGTTAATTTTTGTTTTAAATAAATAAATATAAAATTACTTATTGTTTTTATTTTAAACCTTATAACTAATTAGAGAAAATAAACTATTGATTTTTAAGGTTAGTTTGGTTAGAAAAGGTTAGGTTAGGTTTGGTTAGGATTGATTATAGGTTAGGATAGGTTTGGTTAGGATAAGTTAGATTTGGTTAAGATAGGTTAGGTTAGGTTTGGTTAGGATATGTTTGGTTAGAATTTGTTAGTTTAGCGTAAAATATTAGTATAATACATCTAGGAGATAAATGCTATAGCATCTATGATTCTAATCTCGAAAACGAGAAAATATTCTAACCAGCAATTTACTATTTCACAAACATTTTTTCATAGGTACCGGACAAAAACTGGGGAAAATTTACTCTTACCCGTTTACCCTTCTTTCTTAATCTTGCGATGTTGCCACATTTTCCAACTTCTTTACTCAGTGATTATTGTTAATGATGGGAAATCTGGATCTTTTTAAAGATCCGGGTCAACGGATCTGGGTCAGTTTAAAGACCCGGATGAGCGATCCGGATCTCGGATCTCTTTAAATTCATTAAAATAGGCGAGCCATATTTGTCATATTGGGTATTGGGTAGGTATTTATGCGTAGCTTCATCCACCTGAAAACTTTGTAAGCATGCAACACCGGTTTTATAGACCGTACTATCCGAACATTTTTTTAGTTTTTTGTGACGAGTAAAATGAGTGGCGACCTCACCAGTTTAGTTTTTTGTTTAAAAACTTGTATGCGGATTTACAGGGATGCGTTTTAAGTGAAATAATACTTTTTAAAGATATTATACTTTTAACTTACAAGGCTTAAGAATCTTGCTATAGTGATTTTGAAGTTGAAGTTTTTTATGTTTCCATTTTTATTTATTTACTAATTTTTTTCTCAGAAAATCAATTTTACATACATGAACTATGTTTTGATTTGTTTTTTTATTATGAAATATAGATTTTTATATTGCTTTGTATTAACTATCATCCTATTATCATCACTAATTATAAGGCCATCTGAACTTCAATATACACCTCGCACAAAAAAGTGGAGATTTAAATCTATTATCTAATCCACACAACTAAAATCTAAGTTTTAAAAGACTGGTGTAGTAATATGATGTTTTTAGGATGATTTACGAAGTCAACAAGCTAATCAACCCCAAATTAAATTTTTATACGAGATTCTGGCTATACAGAAATTCATATTTCATGGCAATCAGCATTCAGCAAGCTAATGACCGATCCACCCCATCATCCTGCTCTTCTTATCAATTAGACTGGTTTGAAAAATCGCGTTATATCGGTCGTCGGCTCCGCGTCTCAGCTCCCGACTGGCGACTTACAGACAATGATGATGCATTGAACGAACCTAAGAACTGACTGAACCATAGACAAACGCACCTGAACGCTTCATTTTGCTTTGTCTCGATTTCAAAGATCCGTGATCCGGCTCGCAATATTTTTAAGACCCGGCTCCCGTGGGTCAGTATAAAGATGCGGATGTTAGATCCGGATCAGTCGTGAACAACACATCTGTAATTATTGTGCCATATTTACCTTCCTCTTCAGTTTAACGGCCTTAAGCTGCGTGGGCTATACGGCGTGCAATATTTAATATTTCTATTCAGTCTTCCGGTTCGTCTCGTCGAAGGCAGACCTCTGTGTTATTAACATAAGTGGTTCCACGTGTTCGGTTTTGCTGCTTTATTTCGGGGGGAAGCGGGAGACTCAAACGCTCAGAGTGGAAACTAAGGACCCCGCTAGAAAGGGAGCAGACGCTGTGAACGTGTGAGGCCTAGTTGTTCCTGTATTCTATCCCGTTCGTCTGCCGCAGTTCTACATAGAATATTAGCGTAATGGCCGCTATGTGGCGGGAGTGGGAGGGGTAAGGGGATAGCTTGAAAGAAAAGGTTATCTCGTGAGACCAGTAGTACTCTCAAGGGGCATCTAGTGGAAGCCAAGATGCATTAGAAAAGTTTTTAAAGAAAGACAAATTTAAAGATTTTGAAATACACGGGGTGACCGAGAGCTCAGAGCTCGCCATCCGGACATCCCACCGATAACGTCCCCAAACCGGAATAAGGTGTATCTCGCTCCGAGGGTCGCCGGATAAAGCGAGTAAGCCCCGGACGAGGAGCAATCTGGCAAGTTGCGAAATGCAGTGCCAAAAATGGAATATTTCTATACATTTGAGGTTTTGTTGAAATAATCTAATTTTTCAGGTTTTTATTAAAAAAAAGCATTTTAAATTCGATTTTTTGTGTAAAACTGCTTTCATACTTAGTGTAGTATGTACAGAGATACTTCCTTATATATTATACCCCATCCATTTTTTATTAATTAAGGAAGCAATTTGTTGGAAATCGCAAGCGGATTTGTAGTTTTTGTCAAGATTCTAATAAGTATAAATATTTTTGCAAAGATAGACTGGGTGAAACCAAAAAAAAAATAGTTAACATCTGAGTTTTACTATAACTATTATCTACTTTATTAAAATCTACATTTAAAGCTCCCTGACCCAATATTCTCACGTTGGCATTGAACTTTCTGCCAAATGTTTTACATTAACATAATTCTCGCATTTTGCAGATTCTGATAGCAAGAATAGAATCAATCTAAATTTATGTAACATTGTATATTTTATATAATTATTATTCTTCTATTTTGATAAAATCTTATTAGCTTTTTAATATTGCATTAGTCTATTTTCCGTAGTTTAAGTTGTACATATGTATGTATGTATATATTTGTGTATTTGTTAATTAGTCTGTGAATAAAAGTGTGATAAAAATGTAGATATTGTTTTATTTTGTTAAAGATATTTGGTAGGTTAGTTTATTATAATAAATAATAGAATATTACTTCAGATTAACAAAATCCTTTCTCTAACAGGAAAGAAAAAATGTTTTTCAAAAACTAGAAAATTCATTTAAAAAAACTGGTTGTTTCTCTTTTCAGCTAATTTTACAGAAGCAGGTTTTGTTGCGTTATGTTTTCCTACAAATTGGAATTGAAGTAAATTTGTTAGACAAAAACCATTGTTTGCTTCGCTAGAAAGTGCTTTATCTCACACGTGTGTTAAAATTTGTTTTAACACTATAGTATTTGAAAGATGGTAACTAAAAAAAGCTAAAGTTTACTTTTAATCTATTTCAAATCAATTACTCAGTTTTTCAATATTAGTGTTGAAAAGTAAATAAAGTCCTACTGAAGACTCTTTGTGGTTGTAAGAAAAATAGTTTGCTATTTTTCCTATGACCTACCTCATTTGAAGTTTTCATTATATAATACTAGATTTTATTGAAAACAATTGAATAAGTAAGTAGTTTTTACACTGATTTTTTTACATTTTATTAAGCCGCTATTTTGTTCCAACATCTTGGATTTGTACCAAATTTTTACCAATTCAACCCCATATCACAACTAATTTTTCTGCATTTTGGGTAAGTAGTTTTATAGTAATATTTACAAATGTAATGTGTTGCCATTTTATTCCTTTACATTGGATTTTTATCAAAATGTTACTGTGTCATCCCCATATGACCCTTAATTTTTAATCAAAATTGGAAGTCGATTGGATAGGTAGTTTTTCAGCTATGTCACCAACACACCGAAAGTCACTTTCAACACTTCTATAGAGAGTTATATTCTGTATAACTAAATTTTCCCAATGCTGATTTATAAAATTATTTTTGTCACTTACGTAAACTGGTAGGGCTTGAATTTACTACCTCTGAGAACACGGATTTAGCACAGCCTGTATTATATTTAAATAACTGACTAAAAGTACTTACTTTTTTATAATTAAAAAGACAAGATAAATGTTTAAACATTTAATTATATATAATTTGTTGCAGAGACTATGACCAAAAAAACATTTATTACATACTTATTTTACAGTTTTTTATTTCCACTTAAAAATTATATGTATCTACTTAAATACTCCCTCCAATAAATCCACGCTTATCAAGCCACAATGCTGTGGGAGTAATGGTAGCATTTCGGTTTTTTTCAAATATTCCCATTAGTTTTGTGTTCTTGCCCCCATTGCATTGTCTTTATGCCATCTAAAGTGTTTCTTACTGAAAAAAAAAAATAAAAAAAGCTAGAGGTAGCAGATAAATATTCATTAGCCTGCAAATGTCAGATCGGAAATAGCCAGTGACAATATTCAGATATTGCCATAGGCAGTAATTAATAATTGTCCTATATTTGCCAAAAATAGATACAATACATGTTAGATACAATAAAACCAGTTAAAATTTTTATAAACACTTGAATAAAACACCCTTTTAATATTTTTCAGTTAATAAAGAATATAATTCTCAGTTCGACTGTTGAAATGGTTAATTCTGATCCAGCTTTTACTGCAGCGAGTTTACAAAAATATCATTCCATATGACCTAGCCCAAATTAACTGCCGAGGGCGTCCGCAGGGGAGAAGCAACAAAATTCAGACACGGAAGCGTGGTGTGCCTAATATGCAAGTTCAGCGATTAAAGGACATTTTCCAATATTCTGGGAGGGGGGACAAGTGCGTCCCCCTTATGGACCTGGTGCCTTGGTTGCTGCATTCAATAGAATAGTAGTGATTTTACTGATAAGCAATTTATTTAAATGACATGGATAATCGATGATTACCACAAACATATTTTTATTTGAGAAGGCTGGCAAAATATATAAAATTAATGCATTTCATGATGTTTGTGGTAAATAACTTTTCTTTTTAACATATTAGTTAGATATATACATATATAAAACAGAATTAGTAACTGAAACACAATACACTTTTAAAAACTTAATAAAAGTTACGAATTAATATACCCAGTGAATGAATAATTATCAAAAATAAAATATTTGTTACCTGTCAGTTGTTTATATAATGAAGGTGGGAATCTTTTATTTATCTTATAGGAGAGAACCAAAATTCCTGGACATCAAACGGTTCTTCCTTGTGTCATAACCATGTTTCATTTGACAATTGGCCTACTGTTTTCTGGCATATTTCAGAAATTTTTTATTCCATGTACCGTTTTCTGCCAAACAATCTTCTATGTTTTTAACCCATCTGTTATGAATATATTGTTGTATGCAAATATTAGAAATGTAACAAATTTAAAAATATATTATTCACAAAGAAAATTAAAATCAGTCACAATGTTTTCAAAATTAAATACTGTTTTAACACATTAATTTTTTGTTTCTATATGAATATGGGCCTAAAATGTATAAAGAGCTCTTAGCTCCTCAACCTTCTAAACACAATCTCTCTTATACTTGCAAGAGCATTCTCTTCGATTGTAGGAAGTTTCCTATCGAAACCATGTCTTTCGCGCGGTTTGAATCTAGGAATTATAGGCAAAATACACATATCTATTACGGTTATTTAAGTAAATATTAAGCTTTATTAGAAATCGACAATATACACTTATAGTTATTCGTAAGTATACTTACATGTAGCGAAAACTGAAAATTCACTTGACAAACCAGGAAAAAAAGAACTTATTTTGCCAATAATCAGTTTAAACAAACTTCGGAAAGTGAACATTGACATGACAATACCTAACAATTTGGCCGCCGTGACCTCACAACTCCAGCTGTTCATTGCGGGAATAACTATTTATGATGACTCATCGATGCCCGATTCCAGGCTTTCTAGTAGAGGCGGTGTTGAACGTACCCCCGATTTTCGAAAAGGCCGCGTTGTCAAATGAACTCGTTACGCTACATAATAACAATAAAATATAACTGCATTTAAGGTTTTTTGTTTTTTTTTTGTTCGAAAGTTATTGTCCTCGTTCATATATGCCCAGCTATAAACAAGATTACTATCTTTCTATGATGATGTAAGTGCGCTGATAAATGTCATAGTAAATGATAACACGATTTTCGTGAGCTGCCTAATTGGATATTCAATTTTTTTCCATTTGGCAACACAGCGTGGCCGCTATCGATCAACCGAGCACGGCAAAACTGAACTACGGGTGTGCATAATTTGCTGACCAGAATAAAAAACGTGCTACTTAATTTATTGAAAAAACTTCACCAAATTTTAAACATGTAATTGGCTTCTCTAGCAGTACACGCTACCATAAAAAAATATTTAAATTAGCCCTTAAGGGCTACTTTACTCTTGAAAAAAATTACTAAAATCGTGCGACCACCGCTATTTATAAACCAAACTCAAAAAAAATTTGGTCCTGAGAGACACTCTACAAGGACCGTAAAAATTATTATTTAAATCAGCCCTTAAGAGCTACTTTACTCTTACAGATTTTTAATAAAACCGTGCGACTACCGTTATTTATAACGCATACTCAACAAAACGATTGTTCTAAGAGACATTTTACAAGAGCTTTATCCACAAAAATTATTATTTAATTCAACCCTAAAGGGCTACTTTATTCTTAAAGATTTTTACTAAAACAGTGCGACCACCGTTATTTATAAAACAAACACAACAAAAATATAGTTCTGAGATACATTTTACGAGAGCTTTATGCTACTATAAATATTATTATTTAATTTAGCCAAAAAGGGCTACTTTACTCTTAAAGATTTTTACTAAAACAGTGCGACCACCGTTGTTTATAAATCAAACACAACGAAAATATAGTCCTGAAAGACATTTTGCAAGAGCTTTATTCTACCTCAAAAATGATTATTTAATTCAGCCCTAAAGGGCTACTTTTTTTAAGTTTTTTACAAAACAGTGCGACCACCGTTATTTATAAATCAAACACAACGAAAATATAGTCCTGAGACACATTTTACAAGACCTTTATGTTACCACAAAAATTATTATTAAATTCAGCCCTAAAGGGCTACTTTACTCTTTAAGATTTTTACTAAAAGAGTGCGAGCACCGTTATTTATAAATCAAACATAACGAAAATATAGTCGTGAGAGACATTTTACAAGAGCTTTATGTTACCATAAAAATTATTATTTAATTCAGCCCTAAAGGGCTACTTTACTCTCAAAGATTTAGAGTTAACAGGCCTTGCTTGCCCCCACCTAATTTCTAGCGACATTCATAAACTAAGGTTCCCTTAATAGACTCCAGGTGTCAGGAGCTCTCGATGGCAACAGTTGAGTTGGTCAACTGTTGCCATCGAGAGCTCCTCTCCATCTATCTATAAACAAGGACACTAGCAAGTGTAGATGTCAACTGATATTTTCGGGGAATTACAGATTTACATAGTCGCGAAATACTGTCATTTGTAATGTGTAGTAATGCTTCTCATTCATAGAGGGCTCCTAAAGTAATTAATAAACACCGTGACTTTATTCCTCGTATAAAGTCACTGTATTAATAAGTACAGTGACTTTATACGAGTAATAAGTACAGTGGCTTTCGTATAAAGTCACTAAATTAATAAGTTATGTTGACCGCCAAACAAAACCGATAATATTTTTACTTAACTCAAAGTCATGGCTTTTTCTGTTCAAAATATGTTCTTAAATATCCTACGTTCACCGTACTTTTTACGTAATTTTCGTACTATTATGTATGGTAATGAGTTTGGACCGTATACCGTACATTAACGGAAATTACCGTACAAGTACGGTAATTATCATACGGCTGGCAACCCTGGGTGACAGCTAAACCACACGAAGTTCGTTAATTTGCGACCGTGCAAATTATTCGGTCAAAGGGTATCAGCTGTTGCCTCAAGTTACTAGCAGCAAGTTTATTCGTCTAGCGTCAAATTACAGCTAACGATGGTTACTACCGAATGAAATGGACTATCGCATAATTAGTAATCATTTATTATCAACTACCCAATAATTTTATTTCAATAAATTAATTCGTTTGCTTTTGATTTTAATTCATACTTACAGGAGAAGCTCGTATACAGTTATATTAAAGTTAACAACCTTCTACTTACATATCATTGAAAAATAACAGTTTTGTTTGATATTAACATCCGGACAATTAAATAACTTTTTTTTTAATAACAATGACATTAATGACGAAATTTGGTTCCATTTTGATTAGATTTGGAAACACTGGACGCAACAAGCTCATGCAAAGAATTTGACTCGTCCATTTACCGCTGGTCAAATTTCAAATAAAAATTCAATTATCATCTATTTCATTCACTATTGTTTTTTTTATTTTTATTTATTTATTTATCAATACACTACAGAGTGATAAACTCCAAATGGTATTACATGAGTTACAATAAATCTTTAAAAACTAACATTTTTAATTCACAATAACTTTAGCTTAAATAGTAAAGGAAAATAAAAAGTTCAGTCTTGTCAATATATAAAAACCCAAAGAAACAATATACCACAAATCATATAAACTCCGTAATTTATAGATATGATAACATTGTAAAACAAGTAATTATTAGATATTTCTTCTACATCAAAACACAAATAAATAAAAAAATAATATTCTCAACACAATTTGAAACCAAGGAAAACGGACAGATAAGATCTGGCCACAACATTTCAGTACAGTCTAGCCGACAGAAATATCTTTTCGTTCCGATCCGCTGATAGATGCTACATCGTCGGTATGGTATCATCGAATATGCATGTCTCTAAAATGTATTCGAATAAAAGTTATGTTCGTGCAATCATTTATTGCTTTTTTTTATTCGTATTATTTGAATGAATATTTTTGCGCTATTGAATAATTCGAATAAGCAGCAACTATCGATTAATACGACAGTTTTTATTCGATGCTGCCCAATGCTAATTACAGCTGCAATAATTGTCAAATTTGAAATTGGCTTTGAAATGTTTATTTTGATTTTTGATAACTTATATACCCAATAATATAATCTTAAAGAAAGAATTTTTAGATTTATAGAAATAATTCCATAATTAAATAACCTTGGCGTCTAATACAGGTAAGTAAAAAAATATAACTTTATATTGTTTTTTTCTAATCTGGGGAAAATGCTGACTTTAAAGTTTTCTTGTATATAGGCAAGTTTTGGTTAAGTGAGCATTATTTTTATTATCAGCTATTTTTTTATTTCATAAAGCTCTATCTGAACATGAAATATGAAGGGCGTATGGAGATTGGGGCTTTTATAGATTTTTACTTTTGTTAGTGAGCGTCATCGTCAATGTTGTTAACGGCAAGGGAATGCGCCCAAATTTTTAACAATTAATAAATACCTCAACATCCCTAAAAGAAATATATGTCAGTGATTTGGAATATAAAATGAAAGAGATGAAATAGACCTGAATAATTTTAATAAAAACAGACCTCTTATCTCTAACTATGCAAATAAATCAGTTCTATGTTTATTTGTACTTCTGGTCCCTTTTTATAGAAATCACCGTTTTGCTATCCTATTTTGGAATTCTCTTTCTTGGATAAATTAGGTCACAACACAACAGAGGTGGACTTACAAGGACAGAATTTGACTAAGTAAAATTTTCATTTATTAAAAGTACTTATTCAATATATATGATGGGTTTGTTTTCATTTTTTTTACGTATTGGTTATTTCTTAATATAACTTATTAAAACTGGACTTTTTAATAGAAAGAGAGAAAATATGTTTATTACTGTTAGGAAATGAAAGGTGAAATAAAAGATATGATTTGATTTCAAATATTTAATTATCTTTAGAGTGAAGACAACAAAAGAGAGCAAGTCAGGTGAATACTGCTAACTCTGAATTATTTTTAATTAAAAATACAGATCTATATTCTAGTAGACAAGTCATTATTTATACTTACATAAACACGCTCAAGTACATATTCATTATTTTGAGTAGTTTTAACTGTGTTCTTTGTCTATCCTCCTTTTTTGATTAAGTTTTTGTAAACTGCAAGTTACTTGAATGGAATCAGTTAATTGGTTAATTAACTTGTATACAGTTATTTATTTATTATAAGTGTATAGATCATACTTTCTCTTTTCTCCAAGGAACTAAAAAATCATTCTGAGTAAACTAGAAGACACAGTTGAAGCAATTAAATATACAAAGAAGGACTTGAAACTTCATTTCTTAATCTTCACTAACGGTGAACACAACAACCTTCAGTTACCTCAGAGAAAGCTATTACAAGTTGATTCTTAGTCCCTCACAGATGGAATAATATGTTTCATTCCAGGTGTACATCCCTTCACTACTCTACACATTCTCAAAACAACATTATATATATATATATATATATATATATATATATATATATATATATATATATATATATATAATTTATATTTCTAAACTCACCCAAGAAGGGTAACTTCCCATGTTCTTTTAAAAAACAATAGTTGTGGCATGTCTCATTTGTTAAGAAATATATTGGACGACACAAACATTACATCTCGTTTTGTCACAGTTGTTTGTCTTATTGCTTGTTTGGAATAAAAAAAGGAAAAATTATATATTAGGTGTATGGAATGACGCCTATTATATTTTATTATTCATTATTATAACTACTACATCTATAGGCTGTTACTTTATTATTATTTTTTTATGTTTTTTAATTTAATTTTAACTTTGACAAAAATTTCGGAACATGATTATTTTATTGCGTTGTAATATATTTGGTTTAAGTTTTTTATTTCAGTTCTATTTACTGAATTTTTATATTGTTTTAATATAGACCATTTCTAAGAATTCCCTTTTTTTTTTGGTTGGTGTCCATTTTTAATATTTTTGTGTCTTCATAATTAAACTTATGTGAAAAAAGTCAGTAATAATCAGCCTAGCTGAAAGAGCAATAAAATTAAGTAATATAACTTACACCACAAGTAATAGAAAAGGCAAAAAATATTTTGATTCAGAATAGTTACCCAAAAAAACTAATAAATTCAATATTTAACTCTAGATTACATCAAACGAACATTCCCAATCAAAATGTACCAACGAAAAAAATACAGATAGAAATAAAAATAAAAAATTCCTCTCAATTCCATACATACAGGGTCTTTCAGAAAATATCCAAATAATTTTCAAAGAACAACACATACCGACCCCAACCAATCAAAAAACACATACTGTATACCAAATACCTTGTAAAGATTGCCCAGGAATATACATCGGGCAAACTACTCAATATCTTAAAAACTGCTTAAATGGGCATAAATATGAAAAAAAAAATTAAACTTCATTAACCAAACATGAAATTGAAACATCCCATAAGTTTAATTATGAAGACACAAAAATATTAAAGACAGAAAGCAAACAAAAAAAAGTAAATTCTTAGAAATGCTCTATATTAAACAATATAAAAATTCAGTTAATGATAGAACTGAAATAAAAAACTTAAACCAAATATATTACAACGTAATAAAATAATCATGTTCTGAAATTTTTGTCATAGTTAAAATCAAATTAAAAAACATAAAGAATAATAATAAAGTAACACCCTATAGATGTACTATTTATAATAATGAATAAAAAATATAAACTCCTAAACTCAAACTCAAAATACTTTTATCATCGAGGAAATGCAATTTCCATTGACAAAGCATACTACAAAATAATATAAAGTCTAATAGTATACAAAAGAATTTTAAAACATTAAACAAGCTAAACAATATAAAATACAAACATAGTAAATACAAGTATGTGCAAAACAGTACAGCTGAAAAAAGAATATAAGATAGATAACATATACAACCAGACAGATTAGGCAATAGGGTCAGCATAAAATTCAGCAAGTTTATAGTAGGTTTTGCCTAACAATACTTTTTTTAAGACTTCTTTTAAATTGTTCTAATGACCCAATTGTTCTAAGGCTAGTTGGCAAGTGGTTAAAAAGCTTTCTGACCTCATAAATGAAAGAATTCTTAGTCAAAGCAGAAGTAGGTACTGGCAAAGGCAAATCCAAAGCTTGTCTGGTGTTTCGTTGACTTGCAGGACGCTGTATATTTTCTCGGTATTTAAAGATTAGACATGCTGTTTCGAGGATAAATAAAGAGCTAAGAGTTAGGATTTGAATGAGGTCTGCAGGATTCTCTTAGACCCACACCAGCAATAAAGCGAATAGCTTTCTTCTGCAGCACAAACAAGATGTTTAACAGATATTGACTATTAAAACCCCAGAATGGAATTCCATATCTGAGGTGCAATTCAAATAAGGCAAAGTAAACGGTACGCGCCACTGCCATTCCGAGTTCATTTCTTGCAATTCTGATTGCAAAGCAGCCAGAAGAGAGTCTCTTGCTCAAATTTAAAATGTGATCCTCGAAACGTAAATTTGTATCAACAAAAACCCCCAAAAACCTTGTCACATGGCTGTCAAGGATTGTAACACTGTCCAACTGCAAGTTCTGCATGTCACACCTAAAACCAACAACAATAGTCTTCGACAAATTGAAGGAAAGTCGGTTTGAACCACACCATCTTTTAATCTCCAGCATGTCTTGAGTTATAATTTTCCTTAGCTGAGCAATCTCTTTATTATGCCAAACAATCGAGGTGTCTTCCGCAAATAAGGTAAATTTTCCTGATATGTTAACTTTCACAAGATCATTAATATAAATCAGGAACAAGAGAGAACCTAAAACAGACCCTTGCGGAACCCCACAATTTATGCTCAATGATGAAGATCGCCTTTCGGAAGTAGTTACAGATTGGCTCCGACCTGAAAGATATGAAGAAAACCACAACAGCGCCGAGCCCCTGAAACCATACAACTCGAGCTTAGACAGCAATATTATGTGATCGACACAATCAAAAGCTTTTGAGAGATCACTCTCCGTGATTAATGTTAGTGTAGACACCCTCTTTTATTCTGAAATCCAAACTGATTCAAGGTAAGTAAATGAAATGTCTCAAGATACACAATCTCTTCTTAGCAACTTTCTCAATAACCTTGGAGACCGTAGATAATTAAAGGCCTTATTCCATACACCTAATATAAAATTTTTTTTTTCGCGGTTATGTTTACATCAACACGCTAAATAATTGAAATTTTCGAAAAATAGTTTTTTTTAAGATTTAATCAACTAATTAGTGTAAAAGCATTCCTAGAATATAAAATAATTCCAAATTTCTTTGTGGAATTGAAGTTATACCAGGAAAAATTAAATTAATTAAGTTATTAGGTAAAAATGATTTGTAACCCTCAAACAGGCGAATAAACATGCCTTGTACAAGTTGTGATGAGAAAAATACAGAATCGTTTGCTTGTGATGGGTGCAGGTTAAGTCTGTGTAAGGCTTGTGGAGGCCTGTCAGCTTCGGAAGTGAGAGTCTTACAACTTCGAGACCGTATTATGACATTTCATTGTAAAAAATGCAAAAGTTTGGATACCCTTAAATTATTACAAGATACCATTATTGATAAGTCAGAAATCATCTTAAATAAGGAGGAGATCATCACTTTTCTCCAAGAAAAGATTAAAGGATTAGTAAATAAACAAAATGATTTCCATTTAATCCACCAAAATACATATAGTGATATTACCAAAATAAATAAGGAAAAGCAAAATATTAATGTTAATATTCCAAATCTAATAATAAAACCTAAAAAGCAGCAAGACATAACAAAAACTAAAACCGATATCCAAAGGAACATAAACCCCTCATCATTAAAATTGCAATTAAAGTCAAAGTTCCGGGTGGAACAACTCAGATGGATCCATTATTGTTAAATGCCAGAAGAAAAGTGACCTTGAGACTCTTCAAAGAGAAGCCCAAAACAAATTAACTGATTATGATGTGAAAATAACTAAAATGCGGAAACCACGGATTAAAATAACCGGATATAAAGGTGAATTGGATAAACAGCAACTGAAAAAATACATAAGAGAACAAAACGAGTTTATAGAAGACACAGAAGAATTAGAAATCACATACATTAAAACAAATAAGAAAAACAAGATGTGCACGCTCTATGGTGAATGTTGTCCATCCCTATTCCATAAATGTATGACTGCGAAGAAGATATTTATTGGTTGGGAGAGAAACCCCATTCATGAAGATATTAGTATAATAAGATGCTTTAAATGTCAGGAGCATTTTCACAAGTCTGATACATGTCCAAACAGCCTTGTCTGTGAGTGCTGTGGTAAGGATCATGATGTGCGTGATTGTCCCAAATCACACAAGAAATGCAGTAACTGTTTAAAAGCTAACAAACGGTACAAGACCAACTACAATATAGACCATGGTGCAAGTGACCCACTGTGCCCCTCCTATCAGTATCTGGTTAGTGTGCTAAGAAGCAAAATAGATTATGGCTACAGCCCTTAGTCAACAAGAAATCGAGATTTTAAACGACCTTGACATTTGTAATGAGGACATAATGGAGGAAAGCATTGCTTGTGATGCCATAAAAACCAAAATAGACTTTAAAAATAAACTTTTAAAAAAATAAGCATTTTACATTTCAACATTAGAAGTATTCGAAAAAATTTTGATGAGTTATTGGTCTTCTTAGAATCGTACAACCTTGAATATTGTGATATTATAGTACTTACCGAGTCTTGGCAAATAGGGAATGAACAATTTAATATTGATGGGTACAATATGTTTTATAACAATTCAAAGCTTAATCAAAACGATGGTACTATTGTTTACATAAAATCTACCTTACACTTTAAAATTTCTAACATAAAATTAGACTATTCCGGAGTTACACTAAGTAGAATTATATTGGATGTTAATGGTGTGTCTCTGGGCGTTTCATGTCTTTACAGACCCCCCTCTACAGACATTCCTAGCTTTCTTAGAGACCTTGAGACTTTATATTCGGACATGAACATTAATTTAGCAGCAGAAAACAATGAAGTAAATGACTACACTACACTATTGGGACACTTTGGTTTTTTTGTCTGCTATTAACAACCCCACTCGTGTAACTTCTAACACTAGTTCCATATTGGATCATATTTTTGTTAAAAAGAATCTCAGAACTAATCTTAAATACTCTTCTTTTGTTCTGCACTCTTCACTCACTGATCACTATCCTGTAATGTTGAGTGTGTCCTGTCAGCACAATATTCGATCTGATTAAACTTCAGATGCTAAAATTTTCACTTACTCCAAAATCAATTATCAAATTTTAGATGAGCTTTTTAAGGCTGAATCTTGGTTTAGTGTTTTGGAAGCTCAAAATATAGAAACTGCTACACAAAAATTCTTAGAAATAATGGCTGAAATAATAAATAAATCTAAAATTAAAAAAAACATTTCAAAATAAACAGCACAAAAAATTAAAACTGTGGATTACTAACAGAATCATTAATTCCATTAAAACAAAAGATAAAATGAAAAAAAACTTTTATTATATCATGATGAAACTAAAAAAAAACATTCACTGATTATAGAAATAATTTGTATAAAATTATACAAAAACGAAAATATGATTATTATAAAACTGAAATCGAAAATAGTAAGAATGATCTTAAAAAAATATATCATATAATCTCAAATGCAACAAATGAAAATACAACAAAAAATAAATTAAACTTGGAAATCAAAAACACCAATGGAAAGTTTGATGATAATAAGAAGATGGCCAATTTCTGTAATGATTTCTTTACTAACATAGGTTTTAAAATGTACAAAAAAATTAATGCTCCTTCTAGTCTTTCTAGAATTGACTTCACTGCTTTATCATCAATTTTTCTAAAGCCTACCAATTCAAATGAGATAATAAAACAAATTAACACACTAAAAAATAACTGCGCTCCAGGAAGTGATGGCATAACTACAAAAATCGTTAAAGATTTTCACATATATTTAATAAATCCAATAGTTCATATAATTAATCTAATTTTTAAAACAGGCATCGTTCCAAGTTGTTTTAAAATTGCTATCATAACACCAGTCCATAAAGCTGGAGACAAGTCTGATATAAATAACTACCGTCCAATTGAAGACTGTGATGCAAGAAGGGGATATGTGCAAATTTTTGAAAAATGAGATTATTGTGCCTATATGTAGCAGAACATCGTCTTTATCGGTGGTGCAAATTTGGGATATGTGTGATAAATAGCTACCGAGTTGTAACGAATAAACACATATCCCCTATGATGTACTGGTGCAAGAAAGATATATGTGTCGTGTAACTTATCCCGTTCTTGCAACGCAAATGATCGTACTTTTAAAACACGCCAAACATATCCCGCTCCTGCGGCAGTAAAATGACGCAATGTTTATTATTTACCCATGCCCTTAGCAACAGTGTTGTAGTGCGTAGTGCAACGGTCTATTGTCGTTTGTCGTTTAGTTTAGTTTTTTCCAGCGGAGTAAGACGGTATTGCGCGTTTGTTTGTTTGTTTTGTCCGCAAGCCAGGCTATTATAGAATTATTATTATGGATAAACGTAATGAATCTGCGGGACCAAGTGGCAATAATGAAACTGAGAGTGAGGCAGAGTTGAGTGAGCCATTTCACAGTTCGGGCAGTGAATACCAGCCATCGTTGCCAAGAAACCAGCCATCCTTGCCAATGTTCTCTTCCTCTTCTGAGAATGAAACCGTAGAACCTGTAGAAGGAAATGAAACAATAAAAGCAGGTGGTAGAAAAAGAAAACGTAATGTGAAAAGTTGGAAAAGGAGTGTACAAAAAGTACGGGCCAGAGGAGAAAGTTATAAGTCAATGTCTACTGGAAAAATGGTACTGGAACGCAAACAAGGCACTGACTGTAAATGTGAAAAAGAGTGTTTGAAAAAGCTTTCTCCTAATGAAAAAAACGAAATATTTACGGCATTCAATGGCCTTGCAGATCAAGAAAAACAAGATTCGTACCTCTCAAGTTTAATAACTGTTAACACGATTAAAAGAGGTCGAAAAGATGTTGTCAATTCACAACGAAATTGCAGCTACAAGTATAAGGTAAGCTACTTAAAAGGCTAATTTTTTACCATGTTTTTATTAACTCGCTTTCGTGTCTGTCTGTCTGTCCGGTATAAATCTTGCAATCGAGTTTGAAGTTAACCAATTTCAATAAAATTTGGTACATGTTCGGTGAAAATACGTAATGTTATGTCCGTAAGAGGTGGCCAAGGGGTCGGAGGTGTTCAAACGTAAAAATTCAGCACTTTTAAACCAAAGTTGTTACTTACTCGCATATTCAGTTTCCAGAATTAACTTTTTTTTAAATGAGGGAATAGAGAGGGAAATCTGCGTCGGTGGTAGGTCGTTAAGGGGATGAAAGGGACTTTTTACAGTTTTTAGCTGGTTTTTAAAAACATGGTATGTTAAATAATGTTTTTTATAAATAATTATTTCTATTGAGTAATCTAATATTGTTTCAGTTAAGAAAGGGTGCATTCGAGTTACCAGTCTGTAAGCAAGCTGTATGTTTAATTCATGGAATCGGAAAGAAGCGCTTAGAACGTATTGCAAATCACCTAACACTCAGTGTAACCCCTGTCCAGGACAAACGAGGTAAACACGTTAATAGAAAGAATATGATTCCGGAACCTGTGAGAAATCAAGTTCGTGAGCATATCGAAAGCTTTCCTAAGCAAATATCGCATTATTCTAGAACAAGAAGCAGTAGGCAGTATTTGTCTCCTGATTTGAATCTTAAGATTATGTACGATCTATATCTTAAGAAATTTGAACCAGAAATTTACAAGCAAAAACAAGACAATCTACCCTTTAAACCTACAGTTTCTTATGATTTTTATGGTCGTTATTTTCGCGAAAATTTCAATTTAAGTTTTGGCCGTCCGAGAAAAGATACGTGCAAAAAATGTGACATATTGCAAAACAAGATTCAGGGAGCGGACTCAGAAGAAGAGAAAAGTAGTTTCGAAACCCAAAAAAAACTACACCTTCTTAAGTCCGAATGGTTTTACAAGGAACTGAAAGAAAAATCGAAAGAAGCGGAAGACAATGATCATGTCGAAGTTTTGTCTTTCGACTATCAGCAGAACATGCCCCTTCCCAAGGTGCCATCTGGGGACGCCTTTTATTTGCGACAACTATGGGTCCAAAATTTTTGCATACACTCGGCGAAAAACAAAACGGGACATTTTTTTATGTATGATGAAACTACCTGTAAAAAAGGAGCCAACGAAGTTGTAAGTTTTCTACAATATTATATCGAGAACGTACTTGGGCCTGATATAAAGGTTTTGTACTTATTTAGTGACAACTGTTGCGCTCAAAATAAAAACCATGCCCTGGTTCGATATCTAGCCACTTTGTGTTTTACAGAAAGGTTTGACGTAATTATGCATCGTTTTCCCGAGCCAGAGCATAGTTTTTTACCCTGTGACAGGTTCTTCGGGATAATTGAAAAGAAAAAACGTTATATAGATCGCATTTTTTTACCGCAAGAGTACATGGACATTGTCAAGTCATCTTCACGTAAATTTCATGTCGTTCCTGTTACCCAAAGTATGGTGTTGAACTACACTGATCATTTAAAAAGTTTTTTTTGTCCGTATCCAAAATCTAGATCAAAAGAAAAGTTTGGCATTGCTTCTTATCGCGTATTCAAATACACGAAAAATGGTGAGGTTGCCTGTACCCCCTCGGCTAGTGCTAATGCTCATTTAATAAATTTTGTTTTGTTGAGAAGCAATGCAAACCCTACATTAAATGGTGTGGAACAAGCTTATTTAAATAGGCTGCCATTAAAAGATGCGAAATATGAAACGTTATGGTATTGGCCAATGAATATGTAGGCAAAGGTGAGATGGGGTTTTACTTGTCTCTAACATCCGATAAAGATTTAGGGAATCAAGATTCGGAAGTTAGTGAGTCCGAGAACACTGATGTAGAATAAGGATACTACTCGTATATCTGTAAACTTTTTTTTATTAATATGAATGTATTTTTTTATTTTGACCTAAATCTCCATAAGATGTACATGGGTCCCAGCCTTCTTTTCTTCTGGATTTTGTCCTACAAATCTTATTTTAACACTTTTGCTCTACGCCGAACAATAAACCCACAAAATCCAGAGGCAGAAAAGGCTCGGACACCATCTGTACTCTGTACCTAATGTTTTAAAAATTCGTTGCTTTTGGGTCATATAACTATTTTTAGTTTTTATTTGTTACAAGTTCGTTGTTTCATTCTTAGTTCTTGTTTTGTTAAAATTATTGTCTTAGAAATATAATAAAAAAATGTATACAAAAAAGTGTTGCATTTTCTACTTATCCCTTTCTTGCACCATCCTATGAGCCGAGTTAAGAATAGGATGAACATATACCGTTTTTGCACCACACAACTTTTTTTCTGTTTTCTAGTTTATTTCTGCGAATAAATTTATCTAATATAAACAAAAATATTCAACTTTTCTCCCTCTTTCATAAATAACATTAAATGCAATCTAAAAAAAAAAAAAAGTTTTTTGCCTCTCCTGTAAAATTTAAAAAATGTTACATATCCCCTTTTTGCACCAGAGTCTTCAAGTGTTATCAACACATTTGCTAAAATCTTTGAAAAATGTCTTAAAGATCGCCTGGTCAGCTTTCTTCAACAAAATAATATCATATCTCAACGTCAATTTGGATTTATGAACGGTTTGAGCACTACCGATGCAATTTGTGAATTAACCAACAGCATAACTTCCAACCTTGACAGTAGCAATAAGTGCATTGCTGTGTTTTTGGACCTCGCCAAGGCGTTTGATACGGTGCCTCATGGCTCTCTCCTTAACGTTTTGGGTTTGTATGGGGTCAGGGGCACCGCGTTGAGCGTCTTCGAGAGTTACTTAAGCGTTCCAACACAGATTGTCAAAATTAATGATGTTTCAACGATCCACTTAACATTACAATGGGAATACCTCAAGGCACTGTATTGGGACCCATACTTTTCATCACTTACATCAACTCATTAACTAGTATTGACATTGACAATGGCTCATTATTGTCTTATGCTGACGATACTGTAGTTCTGTTTTCAGGATCATCATGGACTTCTGTTCGTGATTTTGCCATTCAAGGTATGGGCAAAATTAAAAATTGGTTAGACACATTTAAGCTAACTTTAAATACCTCAAAGACGAATTACATAGCCTTTTCCATCACAGCAGCCAATCGACCACACTTCCGAAGCATTCATATTGACAACATTGATGGTGATATTCTAGAGGTTGAATATACAAAATACTTGGGTGTAATTATTGACCATAATCTCAGATGGGATCATCATGTACTTAGAATTACAAAAAATATAAAGAAACTAGTGTACAAATTTTATGTTTTGAGAGAGATATTAAGTAAAAAGTTGTTGTTGTGTGTGTATAAAGCCCTTATTGAATCTTTAATTCGATATGGTATAGTGGTGTGGGGTGGTCTGTATCAAAATTCCTTAAAGCCTTTAAATGTAGTTCAAAATTACATTCTTAAGATTATATTTCGAAAAAATAGGCGATATACTACCAGGCTTTTATATTCAGAGGACATATTGGATGTGAGAGGATTATATTGTCTGTCAACATGCTCATTTATTAAAAAATCGACTAAATTTAAACAAACTATAAACCACATCTATGAAACTAGGTCTAAGGTCAGTGAACAATTGGAGATGCCAGTGAACAATACATCAAAAAAATTGAGATCTTTCTCTTATTTAGGTCTCAAAATGTATAACTTGCTTCCCCTAGAATTGAGATCCCTGCCAAGACTGAAAAAATTCAATAATAGTTGTAGGATTTTTATTTTTAAATATTTACATAAATTTAAAGCTCTATTTCAATAGGATAACATCTATATTTATAAGGTTTGCTAAAATAAGAAATTATATTTGTTGTTGATGTAATTTTTAAATTTTTATTTGTACAGCTTTAGCATGAGGTTAACTGTATTCTCAATATAAATTCAAAGATAATACTTGTGTACATACAAGTGTTCATTCACTTAGGTGCAATTTTCAGTTATTAGGCTCCTATTTAGATTATATTTATTACAATATGTATGACATTTGTTACCTTATGTTTTTAACTAAATATATTAACAACCTATAAAATAGCACTCTTCTTTTAGTTTCAGTCAAATATGAGTGAGAGAGAGAATGTCTGAAATTTACAGTGTCAGCGTAGAGAATATATGGATGGGTGGTTATTCATTTATAACTGGTTTTTGAATAACCCGTATTTTAAAAGAATAACTTAACTTGAAACATATACCGTTAATTAAATAACCAGTTATTGCAATAACCGGTTATTATTTTGTACCTCCCCCCTTCAGTAATATTGTAAAGCAAATGATAAAATGTGTGTACTTGTATTACAGGTTAACATTATTTCCATCAATGTCACTTAAGTCAAGGATTTGCATATCAAATACTTGATGACTTGGTTGATCTTGACAGAAATCTTAACCCACTGCTCTCTAGCACAGCGCTGCGCTGATCAGCTGTTCATACTTGGATATTTGTTTATTCAGTTGGTTAGTTTGTTTTCGGGGTTATGAGTTATTATGTTGCAAAAAACCAAACAAAAAAAGAAAAATAATAACATTTGTGTTTTAAATATCCTAAACTTCTGACAAAAATATTGTTACTCTTTTTAATCTATAAAAAACAGTGAAAAAGTATGTATTTTGTGAGTGAAATAACCTTAAGATGGACAAAAACAGGCCTCTTGTATATGTTCAAAACTTTCCCATAAATATTTTTTTGCAGACCGCAGAAAATTTATAATCCTGTTAGTTTAATTACCGTTATACTGTACAAAAATCGATTATTAGGTTAAACTAAAATAAAAAATACCTGTATAAAAACCGGTTAATTTCCTACCAAATACCCATTATTACAAAAACTGTTTTTTTTTGCCCATGCCTAAGAGAATAATGAAAATGAAAAACAAAAACAACTGCTGCAAGTTAGTCAGTCATAAAAAATTTACTGAAAATGACCTGGAAATATCAGATGAAAATGTAGAACAACCATGGGAAATTGTTGACAACAAAGGAAGGAAAAAGAACTGAGCAAAGAGAGATATTATCCGGTACATCAAGGAAAATGGGTATCAACAAAAATGTGTATGTGAAAAAATGATAACCAAAAAATCAAACAGAATAAGTTCATTTAAACTAGGTGTTGCAGTATTGATAGGAGGCGACATTAATTCTGGAGCTTTTTAGCCCCAGAGAGCTACTGTAAACCATTTTTTGAATATTCAGGGCCACCCAAAATAAACAACCAAGTCTCAGGAGAGACACAGGGTGGTGATACATTAAACATTATACAATATAACATAGTTTCATTGAGAAACAAAACAAATGAACTGGAGGTTGTACTAAATGAAACCAAAGTCAATATTGTGTGTTTAAGCGAACACAGTATGAAAGAAGAGGAAATAAAATCTGTGGATCTGACCAATTTTAAAATGGGTGCCGTCTTCAGTAGAAATGTTTATAACAGGGGTGGAGCTGCAATTTTAGTCAACTCTAAAATGGACATCGAAGAAAACCCAGAAGTTTGCACTCTTTCAATTGAACAAGACATTGAAATATGTTGTTTTTGTTTAAAAAAATTTGATATATATATATATATATGTTATTTCTCTTTAAAGGTTACCATCTGGTGATTTTCAGATATTTCTAAATACTTTGGAGACCTCCTTAATTGGTGTAGGGCAGAGAGGCGAGATGTTTGTCAGACCACTTGGCTCAATTTCTTGAGATAAGAGGTCGCATGTAAGCACCAGGGGTCCGGATACATTTCGGGTTTGTAGACCAATTACAAGAGTAGGAACAGCAAAATTTTATAACTTGATTGAGGCTGTCTCTTCAGAATTTCTTGATGATGGACGACTCGACTTGGATGAGATGTGATTATTTATAGATGTTTTTGTGAATTCCTACACCTACCATACCTCATTTCCAGAAAAAAAATAAAACCAGCAATGGGAAAAAAGATCACTGTTCCTGGTTCAATCAGGATCTAAGGCAGTTTAGGGAATGGGTCGGATTTTTTAATGACCTTTGTAAATCTAACCCCACGAAGGAGCTTGGCCAAATATGCAATTCCTACAGGAAGGACTACAAGAAGGCCCTAAAGGAAGCAGAAAATATAAAAAGACCAAACAATCCTTCATGGAAAATGTGGAATATAATTAGGGCATGCTGTAATATCTGGGGAGGTTACAAAAAGATAGTACCATTTCACCTCACAGTTTAAATGAATACTTTGTAAATATTGCTCAGGACTTACTGGGGGGGATTCAAGAGAGGGGATATCATGATCCTGGAACAGATGAAATAATGGGCCTTGGGTTCACTTTTCGAACTGTATCATACACTGAGGTCAGAGATGTAATTAAAAATCTAAAAAATAAAACCAGTCAAGATATGTATCAGCTGGGGGTTTTGCTATTAAAACTTGTTAGGGAAATAATAATATATCCACTAACAAAAATCATAAACCTCTGTATTCGGATGGGGTATTTTCCAAAAGCACTTGAGCATGCCTTGGTGGTGCCCATCTACAAGAATATTTTGAAGGTAACCAATTACTTACTGCTGCACAAAATGATTTTAGAGCGGACCATAGCACTGTCACATGCCTAGTTAAATTCATAACTTCTGTACTGGAAGCCTTCGAGAATCTCAAGTATGTAAGCATCATCTTTTGCGACCTTAGCAAGGCATTTGATTGTGTCTCGCATTGCAGCATGGGAGATTGCTGGAGGAACGGGAGAGGCACAGTCAGTGCTAAAGCTTGGTTTGGTAACAATCACCTTGTTCTTAATGAGACCAAAACGGGGAATATGGTGTTTTCCCTGAGAGTAGAGTGAAATGGAAAGGGATGAGTCGGTGCAGTTTTTAGGCTTTACCTTAGATAAGAATGGATATGTTCTGAGGACTGCTTACTTTGCTCCCTGTTCTGTTATGGAATAATAGTCTGAGGTTCTGATTGCCCGTCGTCGCTTGGTTATAGGGTTGATTGTAAATCTAAATTTATTGAGCAAAAAATCTAACTTTTCCATACATTTTTATTTCTGAAAACCTCTATGCTAAAACCAACATTTAAAAGTTCACCATGAAAGGTGAGTTCCACTCATGAAACTCGAAATAAGGATGATCAGTACTCCACTTTTCCAACTTTAAAAATGTCAAAATGGGCTAAATTTCCTGGCCATTTTTACTATGTTAATTATTGTGAATGATTTTAATATTTTAGATTAGTAACAGATATGATTATATTGATATAATTTTAAATATCTGTGATTTAGTCATATATTATTATATTATTAATGCTTTTATAGAATTACTGATTATTACTAGATTTATTGATTTAGATTTTAATGACTTATGTATGTTGTAATGACATTGATATAAATAAACTAGCTGTATCTGTAATGAAGGAGAACGTCTTGCCCCAGTCGAGATGTAGTAATTCTTCCTTGGAGAAGGACTCAACACCGAAAGTATTCCAATGTAATTTTGCCTACCTTTCACACATGCCAACATGATAATAGGGATCATCCTCCCCCAACAAGGGTTGCCCGCTAACCCCAGCTATTATATATGCCTGTTTTAGTTTACATTGTCCTGTCAAAATGCCCATTAGGTCCTCAATCACCTGATAACTCCTTGACATTAACCAAGTTGCCTTAGATCCATATGGGTTGGGTAGCATTTCATTTGCCTGTAGTTGGTCCTTGACCAATTCTCCTTTTTCTTTTCCCAGACTCATCTATTCAGGGCTTGCGACCAGTATTGTTTACTTATAACCAGGCAGGGCTCTGGCTGTCTGCATTCCTGGACTAGAGCTGAGCTCATCCCAAAGATTGCTTTAGGGACCTTCTGACTGTCAGGGCGAATGCGGATTTCATTCTCCACTCGTGGGTTTCTTGTATATCTGCCTACAGATAACATATGCCATTCAATAGGATTGAAAAGGTAGGTTTAGGCTAATTTGATGCCAACTTCAATTATTCTTCGATAGTGATGGTTTACTCACTGGAACTGCAATTTGGATTAAAAAACTACCTAAAATTTCAATGAAAGAAAACTTACTTCGTTGATTAGCTTAAATTTTTCAATAATTTCTTTTTTTTATAATAAAACAAATTGTTACCAGAGATAACTAGACTCAAAAAAAAAAGATGTCAACCTTCATTCTTCTTTCTTCTCAATTACTCCTGGTGGGCCACACGCCAGCTGAATTATGAGAGTCCACAAAATCTAACATACACCCCTCTCCCCCTAGTTTCTTTCAATGTAAAGTTTATATAAAGGAAAGAAAATTATTCTATTGACTTTGACTGAGAATGTTCCCATTAGCAGTTTTAATGGAAATGTTCTCCTTTAAAAGAACTACTGCACCTAGTAAGTTAGTGTCACTTATCTTGAATTTCCACTTGGACTTTCGTGAAGGGTATGAAGGTAGTCCCCTGACCATCTGGACCATGGTTTGAAAATGTTGACATCGGCTTAAACGACTTGCGGGAATTTCTTTAATATCATGTTGGGGAATAAGGTTTAGAGGATGACCAACAAGATAATGGTTAGATGTTAAAATTTCTTAATCATTAGGATCGGAAGTTGAACGGACGAGGGCACAAGAATTTAACACTGCTTCTATTGAACTAAAAAAGTGTAGTATTCTTCGTAAGTAAGAAGGTTCTGATTTGATACTATTCTTTTTAAATGATGTTTAGTTGCTTTGACTACTCTCTCCCATAAACCGCCAAATTGGGATGATTTAGTGGGACTAAAGTGCCAATCAGTGATGTTAGATAAGTAATTTTGAAATGTAGAACCTTTAAGAATATTATAAATTCTCAGTTACTTATTATAAGCACCAATAAAATTACTACCATTATCTGAATACAAATGTGCACACAAACCAGGCCTGGACACGAAACGCTTATGCGTTTCTTGCACTTCAGAAGTAAGATCGCTCACGAGTTTAAGATGAACATATTTTGTGGCTAAGCAAAATAAAAACGCACTTATAGCATTTAATAAATTTTCTATTTCTCAACTTTGAGATCTTTAATAGAAAAGGACCAGCCAACCAGTCCAGTATGATAAAATGGCCTTGACGGATTTACACGACTGCCAGGCATATCTCCCGTGAGGTTAGATAACATTTTAGGATTTTGACGGAATAAACTAAGCATTTGCGAATTATATATTTAACCATATTTTTGCCTTTTAATGGCCAAAAACTTTGTCTTATGAATGACAAATTTGAGGGAGTCTGGGCTGATTATTTTTTGTATGTTCTATGTAATGCTAAGTCTAGTAAGAAAGTGGATGTGTGGAAAAAGAAAAGGTTATTTTGTGTCGTAATTCATGTAAGAATTAATCAATCGACTCACTCAAAGGATTCCGAAAGAATCAATAAAGGGATTTAAAGAATTTAATCGGCTGTTGTGACTAATTTGTGTTTTAGTTTTTAATTCTTTGTTTGGATTGAATATTTGTTCTTCTAATGTTTGGATTTTTTAAGGTTATGAATAAAACGTAAACAATAAGTCATCGCATTTATTAATTTAGTATAACTGGAAAATTTTTCGAAAAACTAAAATATTTTGATTACAATTAGTTAATAAAACTGATTTAGGATTAAGTTTTACCATATTAAGGTCATGGGAATGACGAATAAAATTAGAGATATGGGTGTAATTACTAATTAGCCCAAATATATTCTGGATTTAATAAAAATGGAGGTCCAAGCCACCATAAAGAGGATGAGATTAAATCATTAGGATTAATACCTCTAGATGTTATATTGGCAGGCTTTTGAGGTGACGATATATGATGCCCACGATTAATATCAGAAGTTTGTTGAATTTGAGATACATTATTACAAACTTAGCTTCTAAATCTATAGTAGAAGTGTAATTTATTTCTGTAGTTTGATTTGTTCAATCAGACATAATTTTTTGCTATTTGAAGTGAATTTTCTATTAGACCTTACACCCCTTTGATGATGTTATCAACATAACAATCATTTTTAATGATTTAACTCTCAGTAGGGTAAATTTTTGAGATATCTTCCGAGATTTGCAATAACCATCAAGTGGCTAAATATGAACTACTAGATATACCATATGTGATATCAATTCAAAGTGAGAAATGTTATTTTGTTGTTAAAAGAGAGTATGGAATTACTTGGAATCCTTCAACTTAATTACTCCAAAGCAATATGGATTTCAGAGCTCTAAGGGAACTCATGATGCCATCTTTGATTTCCTGGAGACAGTGTACCTATGTCTGAATCGGGGAGAGTTTGCGGCGGCGGTTTTCTGTGATCTATCAAAAGCCTTTGACTGCGTGGATCATAGAATACTGCTGTCAAAGCTTGAGCTTTACGGATTTAGAGGTAATGCTCTTGCCTGGTTCCAGTCTTACCTTTCCGATCGCAGTCAGTCTGTTGTTGTTTCTGGTGTGCAATCATCACCCTGCCACATCAACTGTGGCGTTCCTCAGGGATCAGTCCTTGGACCTGTCCTATTCTTATTGTATATTAACGATCTTGTGCGTGTTCAGATTTCCGGCGATTTTACGCTTTTTGCGGACGATACGTCCATTGTATGGCATCACAGGGACTATATGAAACTAAGAAATAATATTTTATCTGACATTAACAATATTAAACAATGGTTCGACTCAAACCGACTTTCCTTTAATGTTACAAAAACAAACGTGGTGGGATTTCGGTGTGACATGCAGGGCTTAAATCTGGATGGAGACCCTCTTAAGGAGGAAAACGTGAATAAATTTTTGGGAGTTTTTATAGACGGTGATCTTCGCTTTGAAGACCACATACTAAGGTTGAGTGGGAGACTATCGTCTGCTTGTTTTGCAATTAAGATTGCTAGGAGTGAGCTCGGTCCGGCGCTGGCGCGATCAGTCTACTTTGCATTATTCGAATCACATCTTAGGTACGGCATTCCGTTTTGGGGCGCCAGTAGCCAGTTTGTTTTAAATATCGTTTTTTTACTGCAGAAGAAGGCCGTTCGTTTCATCGCTAAGGCCATCCAAAGGGAGTCGTGCAGACCTCATTTTCAATCGCTGAGAATTCTCACACTCACCTCTCTATTCATACTTGAAATTTCTACCCTGGTATTTAAAAACATAAATAACGTTCAAATCCCGTCATCTAGACCCGATACTAGACAAGCCTCTCATCTTCCCCTTCCTATACCAACTAGGGAATTTACAAAAAGGTCTTTTATCTACGAGGGTAAAAAAATATTCAACCATCTGCCAATTCACATTAGAAATGCCGGCTCACTTAGGATTTTCAGAAGAACCTTAAAGAACGTACTTCTAAAAAAAGTCTATTATAACCTGGGTGAGTTTTATGCAGATAGGCTAATTTAAAAGATGTCAATTGTTTTTTTTTTTTTGTTTGGGTTGGTTTGACTGCTGATTTTCCTACATTATTTAAATGTCTAATTTTAATTATATAACTTATTAACTTTCATATATTGAACCTATGTAGATGTTTTAATGTGTCTTTTTATGTTTTTATTTATTGTGTGTTTACCTTGACTGTTTTTTTAAATTTTTTGTATTTTTATAATTTTTTGACACCCATGAATGCAATGATTTGTTTATTTCAACATGGGTTCTAACTCATGCTGGGTTGGTGTTATTTTATTTGTTTTTTTTTTTCTTTCTTTATTGTTATTTTAGATTTTATTTGCTAGAATTAACATGCTTTATCAATAGAATCATTTATATTCTTGACAATAAAGTACATTTTGATTTGATTTGATTTGATTTATTTTGAGAATTATTTGCCATAAAATGCATTGAAGGCTGCTTTGACTAGGTTCAATTAAAAATTGGCAATACATTTTGGCTAATTCTCTGGTGTAAACAAAATCATGTTGTTGGAATTTAGGGCTAATAGAAAATACATCATTTTGTATGACAGGTCCTACCTTTAAAGTGTCATTGCTAATATCGTAATTGCTGAGAGTCTCTCGCCATTATCCACTGTTGATTGCCATCAAGAAGTGATGAGCTAGTTGACAATCAAACCATCGATTTAAATTATTTGATTACGATCTTAATGATTACTGACATCAAACACAACTATGTTTTATTTAATTAGAGCTAGACTTTTTTGTACCAAAGAAAAAAACTATCAAGTTTTTCCACACAATGGTAGATTAAAGTAATATCGTGACTATGATCACAGTCGAAATTATCAATTGATGTTGATTACAATGAAGAATTAATCTTATTTTTTGGATTTACTTCAGACATATGTTCTAGATTGATGTATTTAGCAATAAATTCTGAATATTGCCTTTTGATATCGGGATTTTTCTGGAATTAACGTTCAAGGGCATGGAAGCGATTTAATGTATTTTGAAAAGAATCACCAAAAGTTAAAACATTAGGTTCTAAAGGCAAATTGACGATAAAACGTCCATCTAGATTTCTAGTAGTAGTGGACTTAAAGTGCTCCTCACAATCCTTTTCAACTTTGTTATAGAATTTGCATAATGAGTCTGTGGGTTCTTCTGTTCGCCAGAAGCCTGCTAATGATAAATGAAGTGAATCTGTGCAAGTTAATGTTTGTGAAGGACGTTTAATGGACGCATTATTAAATGAATTCGTTAAAAGTGATATAGGACCACTAATTGTCCAGCCAAGCTTGGTTTGTTGTAATATTGGCTTATTTTTTTCTGTTCGGATCTGACCAGAACTTAAAGTATTAAAAAAAAATCCAGCGCGAATAGGTAATTGTATATCGGAAGGTTTATAAAATTCGCTATCAACTAGCAATACATTCGAAGATATATTTGTTTCAGAGGGTTTTATAGGAAAATGAAGGACTGATTCAGCTATTTTATCGATCACCATGGTTGGCACTTCGAAAGAAAAATCAGTATGGGTGGACATTACTTGGGAGTTTTATACGCATTAAAATGGAAGTAGGGTTTTGGCTGATTCCAGAAATTGACATGTCAATATTCTCAAAGGGCAGATCAAGTTCATTGAATAAGTCTTGAGTAATAAAATTAGATTGACGACCATTGTCTAGAATGGCTTGCATAATATAGGATTGTTATGTTAAATATATACAGAAGCAGTGGATAATAAAATATAAGAATTAAAAGAAGGATCTGACCAATGCAAATTTGTTTGGGGCTTGTGCATGTTCTGAGCAGGTTACTCATTATAATTGTTAATGTAGATTTACACATATATTAAAGTGATTATATCCTCCTGAGATCCAGCGTCCATTTAAATGGACCATAGATTTTTCGCCTATTATTAAGCTAATCGTTTATAATAATAATAGTTTATTTACGGATATTACAAATTTGCATAGATACAAACATCAATCCATTTTTATACAAATCAAATAAATAAATACACAGTAGCCTATCAGTCTTTTTGTCCGTAGACAATACTAACAAATAAATTACTAACACTCATATGTTATTTTCACATTAATCAACCCAGGTATAATACTATGGTCCACTATCTTAGGTATCTCAGACTCTATGCTTTCGAGTAATTGCTATTTAACATTCTCTTAATTTTAGTTTTAAAGCTATCTAGTGATATGTTAAATATATCAATATTATATTCATTCATTTCCCGACACATACGTGACAGGGGCCCATTGTATCCATAGTTAGTACGGTGATATGAAACATTAAATAAGTTGTGATTTCTGACAGTTCTCTGAGGGACCGATAGGCCAATCATATCAAGCAGCTCAGGAGCATCCACAGCGGAATGTAAGATTTTGTAGAAGAGTGTAAGGTCGAGAAAAACTCGTCTAATAGACAATGGTAGTAAATTTAGTGATTTACCTATTTCTTCATAATTAATGAGATCCCGCTGAATACCGGTTTTGAATGCTACAAGGCCAAAAAAGCGTTTTTGTATTCTTTCTATTTTTTCTTTGTACATCTCATAGTGTGGTGACCAGATTGGAGATGCATACTCCAGTACTGAACGTATTATAGAACAGTAAAGTATCTTGTAGCATTTTAAATTTCGAAAATTTTCAAGGGTTCTTCTCATAAAGCCAAGAAGTTTCAAACTTTTGATAGTTATTGTATCTATATGTGAATCAAAACGAAGGCCCCTGTCAAACAGGACTCCAAGATCTTTTATCTCATTGACCCGGGCAACGACATTACCATTCAGTGTGTAGTCATACCACAAACAACCACAGACAGGCCTTCTGTGAAAAGTAATAACTGAGCATTTTTTAAAGTTAAGGTGCATGAAGTTAGAAGTACACCAATTTGTAAATTGATTCAAGTCCCTCTGGATACCCTCACAATCCTCCCCGTTTGCAACGGTTCTGTAGATTTTTAAATCATCTGCATATAACAGATACCTGGCAAAAGTTATGGATTCACCAATATCATTGACAAAGCAGTTAAAGAGAAATGGGGCCAAGTGAGCACCCTGGGGTACACCAGATGTGACGAGGATATCGGATGACTCACAATCATTTATTTTTATTCTTTGTTTCCTGTTTGAAAGGTAGCTACCAATCCAGCGCAGAAAGACCCCGTGGATACCCAGCCCACATAGCTTACTTAAGAGACGTCGATGATCCACCTTGTCAAAGGCCTTGGAGAAGTCGGTATAAATGGCATCAACCTGCCACCTCTCCTCCAAGGCCCTCAACAGGTAGTCCTCGTACACGAGCAGGTTTGTGACCGTTGACCGACCCGAAATAAACCCATGCTGGGAAGTTGTAAAGATCTGTCCAAAAAGGGGAGACACCTTTTGAAAAACCAACCCTTCAAAAAGCTTGGAAAATATGCTAAATTTAGAAATACCCTGGTAGTTCTCCACATTCGATCTATCTCCATTTTTGAAGACCGGCGTTAAATATGTCGTTTTCCATAGTTCAGGAAAGACTCCTGTCGATATTGATAAATTGAATATTTGGATACTTTAGAATCCAATTGTTCATTCAAATGGACATATTAGTACCGCCAAATATGCAACAGTTGTAGTAAAATACGTTACATTTCATACTCGGTGATCAGCTGTGACTAAGTAAACATGAGTGCCTTTGGCAAACAAATGCTAGATAGTAAGTATTTATGATTTTACGTAAAAACAAATAAATAAAAACATAGGATTAGTAGTAGAGGGGGTTGATCTTGCTGTCTAAGTACTGTTTATTGTATTTAAAAACTGTTTGCATTCTCTACGTTAAAAAAAAACGTGTACATTTAAATGGACACCAAGTCTTCCTGCCTGCATTTTTTTTATAACCTTAAAATTTTTTATTCTCATTTTTTTTTAATTTTTAGCAATTTTCGGCTCTAAAAAGTATCTTCGTTTTGGAGAAGATGATGAAAAAATTTTGGCTTGTTTGGAAGAATCTGATATTGAAGGATTTGATGACGACTTGGATGATTCCGAATGTAAGGCCACTGAGAACTTTGACAGCGGTGCTGGCGGTGACAATGCACAGGAATTACCATTCGAAGAAAATAATGTTTTTGAAGACGATGTTGAAATGGAAGACGACGAAGAGCATCTTTCAGATAATTCATCTGAATCTGATGCAGAAATGAATGTGCCTCTCAGTGTTCTAAGACGTCGTTGGAGACGAACTTCATGGAAAAAAGTGGATAGATTTCAACCATTAAATATCGATACGCCTGAGATGAGGGACACCAGTTTTGAACGAAAGGACTGGAATGTTTTCGACTATTTTAAAATGTATTTCGAAGATTCTGATGCAGAGGAAATTTGCGCTTGTACCAATCTCAAATATTTCGCCGAGCACAATCAACCTATGAATTTAACAGTTGAAGAAGTTAAAAAGTTTCTTGGAATTTCAGTTCTGATGTCATGCCTAAAGTTTCCGCAAATTAAAATGTACTGGGCTGCCCTCACCAGAGTAGAAAAAATAACTAAAAATATGACTAGGACAAGGTTTTTTAAGATCAGAAGTCATTTAAAAGTTGTCGTAGACAATGATGTTCCAGAGGAAAAGAAAAAAGAAGATAAGTTGTGGAAAGTAAGGCCACTAATAGATAAAATAAAAAAAACTTGTTTATCCTTGGAACGCCATCCCATAGTAGCTATAGATGAGCAAATGATTCCTTTCACCGGTGTATGTAAGATTAAGCAATTTGTCAGAGGCAAACCTAATCCTGAAGGCCTCAAAAATTTTGTTTGTGCTACACCAGAAGGATTGGTGTTAGACTTTGAAATTTACCAGGGCAAAGGAACTTTACTTCAAGCTTGTGATGTTGACTTAGGAGTGGGACCTAGTGCTGTAATTCGTTTGACAAATTCTTTAAGGCCAGGTTCTCATGTGTTTATGGACCGCTATTTTACAACAATTCCTCTCTTAGAGTATCTTTTGACAGAAAAAAAGATTTTGTGCACGGGAACAATTATGAAATCAAGGATACCTGCTGCGGTGCATTTAACTGCGGAAAAAATTGTAAAAAAGTTTCCTAGGGGTTTCACTGAACAAATGGTTAGGAATGATGGCCAAATCAACGTCGTGCAATGGTTTGATCAAAAGCCAATTTTTATAAGTTCCACTAAACTAGGAGAGCAACCTGTAGATAACTGCAAAAGATGGTGTAAAAAAGAATCTAAATACATCCAAGTTCCGCGACCCCACATAATTAAATGTTACAATGATTCCATAGGGGGCATCGATCTTATAGACAGGATGATAAGCTACTACAGGATGTCCGCAAGAACTAAAAAATGGACTGTGAAAACCATCTTTCATCTTTTTGATTTAGCAATAGCTAACTCTTGGATTTTGTATCGTCAAGACCGACAAAAACTAGGTGACAGGCAAAAGGATATTTTAAAATTTCTTGAATTTAAACTTGAAGTTGCTGACTGCTTGTTAAAAGATGACCCAAATGCCAATGCTGAAACTACCAGCTTCACAAGATTAAAAACAAGGAACAACCTAGCCGGTTATGATTCACCAAGATCCAGCCCGACCCAAAAAACTCAGAAAATGCATTTGCCTGAGTTGGTAAAAATTAAAAATTCTATGCGCTGTAAGCAGAAAAATTGTAATAAAAAAACCAAATTTTTTTGTAATGTTTGCAAAATTTACTTATGCATCACGTCAGAGCACAACTCTTTTTATGACTTTCACGTTTCTGGAATAAAAAATTAAAATTATATGTGCATTTTTATTTTTTGGTATGAGTTGAAAATATGACCTGACAAAGACCCAGTGTCCATTTTAATGGACAATTTTTTTTTCAAAAACTAGTTATTCAAAAATTCTGAAAAAATTCATATAGGGTTTTCGACAGCCCTAAAATCAATGGTTCAATTTTTAACAAATTCTGTCGAGCCGTTTTTCTTTGGGTCTCAGGAGGTTATTAGATTGGTTAGCAGTATGCATAGGTTGCGAGTTATTATCATTAGGTTGATAATTTGATTGGTTATAGATTGGATTAGCAGAATGTATAAATTGAGTATTGGTATTATGATTATGGTTAGGGTGATAAAAAGTTTTATTAGGATTATGTGTATTACTGAAGTTATTGGATTGGTTGGTTGATCTGTGTAAAAGTGAATGATGCTTCCCTTGACATGAGCCAGTGTTGAGACTTACACTCTACACTTCAATGACCTGGATGTAAACAATTACTGCAAAGGCTTGCACGTTTGGCTTCAGGAAATCGGTTCTCAATGGATAAATTATGGAATATAGGTAAAATGGTTTTCTTTGCCGTTAGTGTTACCACTTTGATTTTATGATAAAAATGTTTTTCTTTCAAATACTTTTCTTTTTCAAATTTTTTAAAATTGGGCTTTTTAGTTAGGTTATAGTCTACAGACTCGAGGAATCTACACCGTTCAGATAAAAAATTTTCAGTGGTGGGGTTCTCCACGTCTTTAGAGAAAAGTATCTACTCTTTCCTACTATTTATATCTAATTTAGATGTCAAAATATAAATAATTAGGCTAGAGAAATGTTCGTCTGGTCCACCAAGATTTTGTGGTGGTCTAAAAATGTTCTAAGATTAGTATAAGATTCATCTTTTATGATACACATATCAATAATCAGTAATTAGTACAATAAATTGCTGATTCTAATTTACACCTAGTTTAAGGTTCACCACAGAAATTGTAATTTCATTTATTTCCTCTAAAATAAGTTTAGCCATTGAAATAATAGTATAATAATTTCCTTCAAAATCACCCCTTTCGCTCTCCTGTAAAACATTTTCTTCCAAATCAAAAATATTACAAATATTTGAACCTGATCAAAAACTTGCAAAATATCCTGAGGCCTCTCTTAACGGGTTTACAAATTCACGCAGGTCCTCGGCTCAGCCAAAGCTGACTCTATACATGTATTCAGAAAATAGTAAAATTTTTTAAGTTGATTAATTAGAGTATTTCTATGGGTTTCTGGGCTTTTAAGTGATTCTCTTGGCTTTTTGGTTTCATCTTGTTTGAGATTAGATGAGTTACATCGTTCTTTACCCATTTTTATGCTTAGGTTTTGAATACTTAAAGGTAGTTAAATAAACCAAGTATCAACAATAACTAAAGAAGACAGGTTTTTAGTTGGATACATAGATCTAAAAAAGAGTATTCAGTTTTATCAAATAAAATACAAACATTGCAATATCATTTCGTTTTCTAAGCTTGAAAATGAATGTTAAATATATTTTGGGTTTAAAGAAATTTATTTTGGGTTAATAAGTGTTTAAAGGATGATTTATTGTTGAAAGACTTTAACAACCGTATTCACTAAAGAGATTTAAATTTAGACCAGGTCTAACCTGACAGTTACAGGTTTAAGTTGACATTTTTTACAACTGAACAACTAGATCTGGTCTAACTCTTAAACTTTTTAGTGAATACGTGGGTTAAAATTTAAGTTTGGTAAACAATCCCTCTCCTGCTCTTGAGTTTTCACTGATCAAAATGGCAATGATGGTTTTACTTAAAGGGTTAGGCTTTTATAATGACTCTTATCAAAGTGTCAATAAAATGTTTTAAGGTTAGAATTTTGTACTGATGACTATGACTAGTGACAGTAAAAGGTTTTAATGTTATAGATTTTACAATGACAATCCAAATAACCATTAATAAGTAAACGTTTCCTAAATTTTCACCAAATTTGTGAAAGAGTAATGGAAAGAAAATGGTTTAATCTGATCTTGTTTATATATTTGCTTCTTGCTTCTGTACCATCAGCTTGTACTTGTAACTGGGCTTGTATTTTACATACACAAACAAAACTCTTCACTATGATTTTTTGACTTCCAGTGGGGTATTCGAGCGAGAAGGACCAGAACTAATGTTTGGGTTTCTTCTATATCTGACTACAGATAAGATTTACCCATGATGGGATTGAAAAGGTAGGTTTAGGCTAATTTTATGCCAACTTCAATGATTCTTTGATAGTGATGGTTTACTCACTGGAACTGCAATTTGGATTAAAAAATACCTAAAATTTTAATGAAATAAAACTTTTGTTTCATGGATTAGTTTAAATTTTTACAATAACTACTTTTGTTTTATAATAAAACAAATCGTTACTAAGGATAACTAGTCTCAAAAAGAACACGTCAAACTTCATTCTTTAATCTTCACAATCACTCCTAGTGGGCCACACGCCAGCTGAACTATGAGAGTCTTCAAAATCTAACAATGACTTTAATAATTGTGATTACAGAGAAACTTTGCATTATTTGTATAGTTTTGAATGGACATCTTTGATGGATGAGGTGAATGTAAACATAACAGTTGATTACTTTTATAATTGCATAAATAGTTGTATTGATCATTTGGTCCCAATCAACAAAAACAAAATCAAAGAAATTCCCTAAATAGTTTTCTCATGTTTCAATTCATTTCATTCATTAATCCATGAAACAAAGAAAGCCCACAAAAAAATATAAAAATTCAATATCTCCAACTGACTTTGTTTTTTCTGAACTCCATAGGGAGACTTATGGAATTGATTGTAATGAACGTGTATCTCAGGTTGAAAATGGTATACTACATGACAGTAAAGCCCTTTGCCCCCTCTAGATTCTCTCTGCTGTACAATAGGCATACTTCTCAACTGTATGTACATTGTGGCCCACGTAAGATGACCCTGTACCTTATCTCAAAAACTATCAGAGATATTTGAGAAAGTTAAATACAAGTGTTTCTTGGATTTAATTTTTTTTATTTCATATATTTTATATATAGGATGTTATTTTGCGTGGGCTGGTATAAACTTTTTTATTTCAAAAACGACACCCTACATTTTGATATGAATTTGAATAGTTCTCCCAAAGACCAATTCAATGATGTATAATCAATTTTTGACATACTTTCAACTTGATATATCTATGGTATTTATACACTTTTAGAATTTTTTCATGTGCAGCAAAAAAGAAATTTATGCACTATTTAACATATAGTAATAATATTTTTGAATTGAAAAAAATCTTACAGTGCTTTCATATTTTGCACACCATCAATTTTCTCAATTTTTTTAAACGCAACTCCCTGTATATTATATCGAAACCAAATGGAGCATTGAAAGGCGATTTCAACGATATATCACACATCAAGGTCTATAAGTCACGGTTTTGGACTAGTGAGAATTGAAAGGCAATTTCAACGATGTTTAACAATGTAGGTCTATGAGTCACGGTTTCGGACTTATGGAGTATTATCTTCAGGGCTCAAATAATATTTTCATTATTGGTAGTTCTAAAATAAGGGAACATTTTTTAGCAACAATTATTATTCGTTGTTTGTAAACAATATTTGATGAAATTACTTAATTATAAATTTTTATTTATCTTTAGTTCAAATTCAACACTGAAGATAATGCCAAATGAGTCCAATTGACAAGATGACTCCCAGACCCATATTATTATACATGTTTATCAATAAAATTACCTTTCAATTCTCTATATGAATTTGATATAATATACAGGAGATTTTCTCAAAAAAATGAGAATATTAACGATTCGCAAAACTTGGCACCTCTGTAAAAGTTTTCAATCACAATTTTGTTACTACAGGTAGATAGAATATGAATTTAATTAATTATCTTTAAAAATTGAAAGTTCAGAAATACCAAAGATATGTCAGGTTAAAAATAGGTAAAAAACAGAAGATCACAGACCCAAGCCACTACTATCTACCTGTACTCTATAGTAAAAATAAATAAATCATTAGAGGACGATTTTAATAATAAAAACAAAAAATTTCAAATTATTGATGTTTTCAAAATGACTAGGTACGTTATAGAAAGCTCCTGCTAATCAGATGGCAGTGATTTTTTTGGCACGCTCTGTAACAGTTAGGCATTTCCAATACTCTTACCGGATCCTAGAAGGCTGTGCTTCAACGCATGGAAACGAAAAGATCGTTTAGACTTGTATGATTGTTTCATTAGAAATTATAAGAGTCCTCAATTACCTTTGAGGGAGTATGGCAGGCTGTATCCAAATAGATGAGTTCCCACTAAGAAAAACTTCCAAAGAATAATAGGAGATATGGAAAATGGCGTAGTGATAAGCAGTAAAAGAATCCAACCTAGGACAGTTCTTACAGAAGGTAATCAATTAGATGTGCTATATTTTGAGGAAGGTAGGAAAATTCTCAAAGGGATGCTGCACAGGACATGCCGAATATCAGTCAAACTAGTATTCAAAGAATACTGGAAATAAATAAGTACCATGCTTTCAAATTTACCCCAGAACAGGAGCAATCATTAGCTGATTTTGATAGTAGGGCAATATTTTGCATGGACATAATTGATCATGTGGTTTTCCAAAATATTATTTTTAGGGATGAAGCAATTTTTAACACAGCTGGAATATTTAATAGAAGGAATTCGCATTACTGGTCGAGGGAAAATCAGCACGAGATCAAACCAATTAGATCATCAAGGACATCAAAGTGTTTATGTTTGGTGCGGAATAGTTAGGGACCGAGTGATAGGGCCGGTTTTTTATAATAGGACACTCAATGGACAGAGATACTTTAATTTGCTGGTAAATCAGATACAACCTCTGATCGACCTGTTACCGGATTATATTAAACAAGGTCTTGTATTTCAATAGGACAGTGCTCCCTACCATACAGTGAGACTCGTTATTGATTGGCTAAGTAGACGATTTCCAACATGCATAGGTCGATTTGAAACAATACCATGGCCAGCTCGGAATCCCGACTTGACTCCATTGGATTTTTAAGTAAATAACTTAGAAGACTTGAGAGAAAGGATAAGCACAAGTAGACACATAATTTAGTTATTTTTATTAGTATATTTTTATTGTGTCATTATTTTGTGTTGTGTTTATGTTATGTATATGAGTTTATGTTTGTTAATATGGTAAAATTTCCTTAAATAAACTTATGATTAATCTTGATTTTATCAAATATTATATAAAATTCAAATAGAACACTGAATACTGATTTTGGGGATCACCTTGTCTTTCTGACTTATTAGAAATTGGGGATTATCTTCAGAGTTAAATTCATATACTGAAGAAAAATATGAGTTAATATCATCAAATATTGTTTGCTAGCGTTGTATAATAATCATTGCAAAAATATTTTCCCCGATATTCTTATCGCCAGTAATTATTAATAGTTCTTCATTATTAAATTTGATGTTGTGATATATCGTTGAAATCGCCTTTTAATGCTCCATTTGGTTTCGATATAATATACAGGGGGTTGCATTTAAAAAAAATTGAGAAAATTTGATGGTGTGTAAAACATGGCAACACTGTAAGATTTTTTCAATTCAAAAATATTATTACAACTGGTTAAATAGTGCATAATTTAATTTATTTCTGCACACGAAAAAATTCTAAAAGTTTATAAATACCAGAGATATCAAGTTGAAAGTATGTCGAAAATTGAAGATAATCGCCAATAAATCGGCAACGTTGTGTCATAGATCCACACTATTATACATCATAGAATTGGTCTTTGAGAGAGCTATTTAATTCCATATCAATAGTATCTGAAAATAAAAAAGTGTATACCAGCCCACGTAAAATGACATACGCTGTATATACAAAAATTAAAAAAAAAAATATATTCAAGCCAAGAAACTGTTGTATTTAACTTTTTCAAATATCTCTGATAGTTTTTGAGATAAGGTACAGGATCATCTTATGTGAGCCATCCTGTGCAGATAAACAATGTGACTTAAAGAGTTTCAACTATACAAGATCCCTCCCTCTAGGATCTTTATGTGTTGAACCAAAAGATGTTTTTCATTTGTTGAGTTCATGTTTTTCAATCAATATTTCGCCCAAATAGTTCTCTGGGCATTAGGACCAATGGTATATCGGTTGTCTTTATTAAGAATTGTCAATATCTTTTGGTGAATATTCTATCTACCATTTTTAAAATTTCTTTGTCAACTTTCCTCAATTATGGAAGAGCACTTACCTGATACGAGGCCATAAATCAGGCAGTAAAACTAATTGAGAATTACTATGGTATTTCAAAGTTCTGCTTATTTGTTAAAATTTTTGAGGACATAGTTTCTCAGAAAATCGCTCCTCTTTTCAAGGAAATTTCTACTGTTTGCCAGTATTGGTTTATATCAAATGAGTCCACGGAACTAATCTTCTGGTGGATGCCATTTACAAGACTTCTTTAAGGCCTTCGACAAGGTGATTCATCAGAGACTGTTGTGTAAGATGTATGGTCTGGGAGTTTATGGCACCTTTCTTTACTGGATCAGTAGCTATTTATCAAACAGAAGGCAGGGAGTAAAATCGAATAATTCTGAGAGCTTAGATCTTTTTCTTTTTTTTTTTTAGTCCTCTAGGCTTTGTACAGTCAACTTAGGCTGTCATTCATAATATGTATCCTTCCCATTCTAGCTTTTAGTTCCAATATGGATGTCGCATACTCTTTGTCAACATTCAATCAGCTTTCTTTTTCCCTTTCTTAGAGTGTCTTGAGCTTTTTTCATGTTTGTTTCATTTTCAATTGAAGATAGATCTCTTGTTGCCACCTCGTCTATCTTGTTTCTTCAATTCTTCAATGTCCTCTCTGTATTCCTCTTCCCTCTCATCAACATCATATTCAAAATGACTAGAATTCCATTTTGTTCTATTGAAGGCTAACGTTCTTTCAGTGTCCAATTCAATGATAGTCCTCCTAACTTCAGTCATCTGTTCATTTTCAGCATCATTAAAATTTTCCGCAGCAAAATCCTCGCACTTTTTACTACTTCTGTGCTGAATTATACTTCAGGATAAACATTAATGTGATGTTAGTTCCTTTCTTTCGCTGCAACGCTTAAATGTGCCCAATTGAATCCTTTCTATTATCAATTGTATTGTTATTGATGTTAATACATTGGTCGACGAAAAGCTTTTACATTAATGGTAACGTTTATCACTTTGAACCTGTACTATTATGTTCAAGGGTTACTAGTAAACAGTAACTTTCTCATTCCAAATGTAAATTATTCCAACAAACACAGAAAACAAAAAATAAAACGTTTTTGATTGGTGATTTCACTGTGACTTTTTGAGAATGTTCTGCAAACTTATCTGAGTTGATGTATTTTTTTTGAGATCTTTTAATTTAAAGATATCAATTAGTAAGCACAAGGGTGACACTGTTTTTACTGGATTTGGAGTACACCATTGAAGTTTTGGATCTCTATCTTTTAGACCATAGAACACAAGTACTTATAAGGGAAAACACTGTTCTGGCAAACACAATTATAGCTATAAAAGGAAGTATACAGAAAAGAACACAAGAATTGTTTTTATTCCTGATATAACTCTGAGTATCTCGTCCGCCTTCTGAGTACCAAGCTTTATAACTTAATAATTAAGCACCTTCCCCTTAGGAAATGTATAACACGTAAATATAAACCTCCATTTAATCTCTTAACAACAGTAAAGATCTTTTGTGATGCAAAAAAAGATCCTGTTTGTTCTAGTCTATTTAAAAAAAAATTAAAAGAGACTACATCAAAGAAATTAAATTTGTAAAAAATCAGCCTTCAACAATTTTATTTCCAGTTCTGACAATAAAAAAGGGCAGATTAACAATCAATTAGATACCACACTCCTGGAATTTTCATTCATAAACCTGTTTACTCAAATTCAGTTAGCTGGGTGGAGATTTCAGAGATGTACTCGAAATATTTTTATTTATTCTGAGCAGGACCTTATTAACATATTTTGTGAGTAATGCTTAACCAAGTTTAATATATTTATATTGATAAATTAGTGTATACATAGTTGCACATACAGAGTGTTTTGAGGTTTTATAGATTTATGAAAGAATAATGGCAAGGTTAAAATTTAATATTATTATTAGATCAGTTATATCGCTGAACTTAAAAACATTGTGTTTTAGTATCATGTAGAAAGGGTTTTAGCGCATGTTATATTCATTTCACTTCTGCCATTGGCCTGCGTGTGAAAAACGTAAATATTGTATACTATTATACTCTCTCACATCACAAAAATGGAATATTATGTTTCTGTTTTTTTGACCAACAAATTCAGTTTTTCTGTTCATTTATATTTTTTGTAATATCCATATATATGTAAGAGGATGACTCAAATGTAAGCTACATAACCTCTGACTTTTATGTAGATCGTTTTTTTTATCTAAAAGATCTTCTCTGTTGCAAACCATGATCCAGTTTCTTGCTCTAAGATTAGATAAAAAATAATAGTTTTAATGCTAACAAGACAAACATGCTTTATGCTATCAATGCGAGCAATACTGAACGTCAATAAATAAAACCATATGTGTTCCTCGGTTCAATAAAAAATTATAGTTTAAAATATCTAGAAAACACGCTTTTGTCATTAATTTTCTTAAAATATATTTTGTTCAATGACTATGCAAAAAAACGTGATTCGCCTTTTCGTTTTTTTGAGAAGCATGTACGTTTAATTAATTTCGACATTACATTATTTTGTACTTTTTAGTGCGTTACTGACAAAAGCTTGTTCTCTAGTTTTTTTAAAACTATAAATTATTTTTTACTTTTTACGCACTTTACTGGACTTATCAAAACAAAACAGATTAACTCAAACAGTCTCCTTCTGAACAACAATAAGACAGGTAAGATGGTTTTTACATTAAGAGAAAATGATAGAGAGAATGAGAACATGAATGATGTGCGTTTTCTGGGACTGCATCTTGATTCAAAGTTAAAGTGGGATGTGCATATAGCTACAAAAGCTTCGTGATAGTGTGTTTGTTATCCGTAGTCTGCGTGGATGTGTATCAGATGCCACATTGAGAATGATATATTTTGTCATATTTCACTCTATGATGACCTATGGAGTACTAGCTTGGGGATGTGCAGCGCAGACAGATAGAATCTTTGGACTGCAAAAGAAGGTAGTTAGGATTCTGGGTGGTCTGCATTGGAGGCAGGACTGTAGGGCAGCATTCAAGCAATTAAAAATACTTACTTTTCCAGTTTATTCTCAAATGTCTGCTTTACGTAGAAAAGAATAAACATTCCTTTACAAGGCACGGAGACATGCATACCCACAACACTAGGGGAAAAGAGGATCTAGTAGTCAACTTGTAGACTGAGCAAGAGCCAAAGTCGCCCTGAATTTATGGCAGTCAAATTATTTAACAAATTGCCACAAAAAATAAAACTACTATCTGAGAAGAATTTTAAGTCTGAAGTAAAACAACTGCTCATCTCAAATGCTTTCTACAGTATTGAGGAATTTTTGAATTTTAAATTTTAACTGTAAATGTATGTTTGTCATATTATATGTATTTTGCATTTATATCTTTAATGTATTTAAAATATTTTAATTATCTTGACATATGTAATAATTATATCCTTAATGTTTTTGAATCATGTTATTGACGTATGTAAACAAATTTAATTTGTATGAACACAAATAAACTATTGTCTATTGTCTATTGTCTATTTAGGTTCGGTGACACCGTATTATGTATTGGACTCGTCAAAACAAACCAAATGACCATCGGTACCATCGAGCTGATCAGATCAACTCGGTGGTTCCAAATTATGTATTGGACTCATCCAAACAAACCAAATGAGTCCAAACAAGAGGGGTTTGCTAACTGGGATCATGTGTAGAATTTAGTATCATCGAGCTGGTCAGATCAGCTAGCAGCTACCAAATTTTGATATTACCATTTGAATTACCCACACTTGCAAATTTTCACATCGAGACAACAATTAGAGCTAGGTTAAAATCGATTGGTATCATCAAGCTGATCAGATAAGCTCGATAGTGCAAAATTTTATTATTATCCCAATTGGATATAGTTACAAAATTTCAAATACATACAATTAAAAGTAGGTTAAAATCGATCGGTACCATTTGTTACCATGAATTCCTATCCATATTTTATCAGTTTCTACTTATGCCACACTTGATTTTTGGGCATAATTTAAAATAAATTCATTAAGTAGTTTTTACATTGGCACACACCCCCATTTTGAACTTGTACCAGTTTATCCTATATTACATTTAATTTAAAAAAAAAATATTTGACCGCCATTTTGTTCCGCCCCGTCTAAAATTTGTACTACAACCTTTCCAATTTTTCTCTATATTACACTTAATCCTTGCACACAGTTAGAAATTAATCTAATTATTAGTTTTTTCAGGCTGATTTTTTAAATATTTTATTTGACCGCCATTTTGTTTTGCTATCTTAAATTCATACCAAATGTTACTTGAGACGCTAAAACGTAGAGATATGTAAAACCTGAGAGGGTAATTTTTTTCACGATTACAAACATTTAATATAGCCGCCATTTTATTCCGCCATCTTGAATTAGTACCACAGTTTTACTAGTTCATCTCTATACCACAGTTAGTTATTGCACACAATTTGAAATCAGTCTATTAAATAGTTTTTTCAGGCTGAATTTTTAAATAATTTATTAATCCGCCATTTTGTTTCGCAATCTTGGATTGGTACTAAAATTTTAAGTAAGTTTAAACGTAAAGATCTGAAAAAATGTCGGAGGGTGATTTTTTCACGATTACAATTCTTCCCTTTTACGAGGGAAGTAAAAACATTAATAAAAGATATTGAATGAACAAATAATTCCTGCAATTAACGCTTTTAGTTTCGGAATCTCCAAATTAGTTTACGGTTTCCCGGGATTAAAAACGCGATCTCGAAAAACCCTACATTTACTAACGCGATACCACGAAAGAAATGGGATGTAAGCGTTCTTACTGTGCGTATCGATTGTTCGATCGCTACTTTGTCTGTAGTTTCGTGCCGGGTTCCCAAAATACGTACCCAATTAGTAACGAAGTTTATTTAGTTGTTTTAAAAATATGAATTAGAATAGAGTATTTAGAGCTGTTTGAGCCTCTGTCTTAAAGATCGTACAAATTATTATTATGTCGGAAACTATATACCATTTAAAAAAAATTTATCGTATATCCTTGGGAAATCTAAAAAAGCTATGAAATGATGTGTAGCTTGTAATTTTGCAGTGTTTGGCAGCATACACACCATACTACTGAATTCTCTAGAAGTGTTCATATGTTTATATAATAATATCCAATAGAGTCTTTAAATATTTAAATTTAATTTAAACTTTACTTTGGCGGCCAGCGCTTCGAAGAATAAAAAACGCCGCCACTGCACACGACTACGTCTGAAACGATAATGCCAGTCTTCGGCCGACCCAACGCTGCTGAGTTGATAGTGTGGTATCTATATTAATCTGTGAAAAAGTAAAGAAAGAATTCATAAATTTTCAAATCAATAAAACCTCTTCTGCGGAATATCTTACTATTGATTGTGACCAGTATACTCTTTATTTTACTAGCATAACAGAAAAAATATTAAATAATATCTCTTGTCCTTCTTCCGGCAACTCTATTAGATCTAAGTACTCCTTTGATTTCCCAGATATCACGAAAACTATGGTTCTAAAAACAATTTTAAATTTGAAAAAACCTCTAGTGCCGTTATATTTAAAATCAACAGTTTTATTACAAGGGGAGGTACAAATGCTTTGTATGCTACCCTTCTTGATCCATTTATATGTGTGCTTAAAATCTGCAACCTTTCCTTTATACTAAAAACAAACTAAGCTTTTATCAGTTTTTAAAAGGGGACATAAATCCGATGTTAACTCTTATTTAGGTAAGAGCTATGAAAAGGTCTTAAAGAAATACTGTTACTTATTTGGAGTCTCATTTTTCAGTGATAAACAGTGGGGTCCCCTGCCTGCAAAGTCCACAGAAAAAGTAGTAAGGTTGATTGTGTCTGACATAGTCTATGGTTTGGAAGAAGCTTTTGTATAAGATGCTTTTGAGAAAACTATCTTGGACTGGATTTTCAGTTCATGCCCTGGCATTTATTAAGTAAAATCGTATAGTCCTTTTAGTTTTTATATTACACCTAGAGGACTAAACCTCCATATCTGCAAAACTCACAGATCTTATTACTTAAAGACTATACATAAAGCTATATCATATGTATAATTTATTTTATAATAATTTAAGTTACTACTAATTTGTAATGTGCATTTTTATACAGGTCCTCCTAACCATTATGCCATATCCTATCAAGGATTTCACTAAAGTTCTAAAGAATTTCTCTTAATATGTAAAATTTATGAATTAATTTTCTTATACTTCTTATTAGTTTTAAGATATGTGGTCCCCACTTAAGATGTTAATTAATGATAACTCCAAGATACTTTACAGAACTGATTTCACCAGCATCTAAGTTCTTTATTTTAATGTCTTTAAAAGTTGGACGATTTAATGATGATGAGTGAGAAGCCAGCATAATTCGTTTTAGATACATTTATTGAAAGTTTAAAGGTACCAAGCTAGTTTTTTCATAATTGCAGTACCACCAATAGTAATTTCTTTTACTTGATCCCAACTGTCACCCACAAAGATGAGAGCTGTGTCATCCGCGTAAGAATTATATTCATATTTGTCAAAGAATTAATGTAACTAATAAAGAGCGTTGGCCCTAGAACTGTTCCTTGAGGTATGCCAATTTTTACAGTTAATGGATTACTATGGGTTTCTCCTGTTTTTAGAATTTGCTATCTATCGCTCAGATAACTTTTGAAGACATCCAACACAGCACCCCTTACTTCATAAGTATCTAAAGTACTCAGAAGCAAGTGATGAGGTACTGTGTCAAATGCCTTTGCCAGGTCTAAAAATACTGCTAGGCATTTTATACTTTTATCAAAGAAAAGAATAGCTAGAAGACTCATCCAATGTAAAACACCCAGACCCCCTCGATGGATCCTCGCTTTTGAAGCCAGGCTTCAATCGGCATTATTCGGAAAAACACGATTTAAAGTAGCGAAGCGAGGCTCCAAAGCCGCGCGACATTGTCAAGTTTAACAGATGCTTATAGTTGAGTTTATCGATCAATGCATGAATTATGCGTTATTTTTGGCGAAATTCCCTAGATTAACATTGCAGCTGTTTATTTGTTTATTTATCACCTATTTTAAAATAGTCTCAAGGTTACAATATATATTTTAAAAATATGTCCTGGAATATATGTCAATATTTTAATTGTCGGGCTAGCCGAAGAGTCGACAAATTCAACATGTTCCGGTTTCCATATATAAATGAAGACCTATGTAAGAGATGGATAATTAATTAAACTATGAGCAAAAAAAAATAACTGCCCTATTATTTTCTTTGCTATTAATGCAATTAAATAGAACAACTGCCGGGCGCGTGTTTTGAAATAAACGAAGCAACTAGTACTAGTCGGGCGTCGCGTCGGGTTTACGCTGGAGATAGCCAGGCCCAGTGGCAGCTCGCCAGGAGACGCGGGTGAAGCGCCGCTTCACCTACATTTTCGAATCAATTTACTTAAATATACAAATATTTTTTAAATATTAAGCATGTTATAATCTACATTTTTATTATAAAACTGTAGTATGTTTTATATAAATCCACATTATTTACTTAATTATACCATTATTTTCTATCAAACTAGTGCATTATATACTCAAAAAATAATAATAAGAGCGACCCGTTGAGGAATCTCAATCAGCAGTAACAAATTCCGCATCACACCAGTGACGGCTCGTGGATTTAAGAACTGGTGAAGCGCACTGTAGTTAGATGCACAGCGCTGCAGGCGAAAATTTTTCGGGGTGCCAACCCCAAAATGGCTATTTTTTTACCTTTTTATGATGTTAATTGTCCATAGCTTTGAAGCGGGTTTTTAATACTTAGGGGCAATAATATGCATTTATAAGATTTTAAATATATTTTTTGTTCTTAGAAAACAATTATGTACCTATATCTTAAAGCTAATTTCGATTCGATTCGATCGATGCAAAACTCCTTCCGCCTCCGATGATCCGAACGCACTAATCAGAGATTAATATATATATATATATATATATATATATATATATATATATATATATATATATATATATATATATATACATATCTGCTAGATGGCCTAGAGTTACTTTTTACCTCCAGTATTTAAATTTCAAATCTGCATTTGGATTTTCAGTACCTTGAAAGATATACAAGACGCAACAAAAAAATATTATTTTCTTTTATGGAAAACCCTGTATAAACTGTTTCTTCTTTGAAAGGTACTTGTGAAAAGATATTTACAAAAATTGTTAACATTTTGATATATTTAAATTTATACTTTCCAAGATATAGGTAAGCATTAAGTAAATTTTATTTAGATTGGTATTTGTTTATTAGGTTAACTACAAAAAATACTCTATTTTCATTAAAATGTAATAATGGAAATACATTTAAACTACTATTGCAGAAAATATTAAAGTTGAAAATTGAATGTGATAATTTGGAAAGATCTTTTTGAGTGATTTCTATCGTCCAACTATGAATGAAAAAATTATAAAAAGTTCCATAAAAGAAAATTATACTTTTTGTTTTGCCTCTTGTATTGAAAATCATAATGCAGAATCGGAAAGGTGAAAGATCCTTCATTCATTCCTTTTTGTATTTTTTTTCCTGTAAATAAGTTATAACTAGTAGTCATCACTTGAACTAAGCTTTATTTCATATTTTCTACCATTGCCTTTAAGTCATACTGCCGCCCATCTTATGGACAGCCCCACCTCACTAAGTCATTAGTTAACAATATTCAAATAGATGTTAGAGGTTACCATAAGTATAATATTTGAGACTTGCTGTCAATTTTTTTAAAGAAAATTTATTGATATTTTTTTTAATATACAGGATGCTGCTCAAAGTAAAACAAAATAATGAAGAGAAACATTTATTTAAGAGAAATTAGTTTTTAAGTGAAATAATATATTAATATTGTTGATTTTACTTTTAAGGAAAAACTCACTTTTTATACTACTTTTTTTAAATAGCATTTGGATGTGCCATCTATATTTTCATTGTGTAATCTATAATATGAGCCTTATGCAAATTTCTGACAAGAATATATTTAATATTAGCTAGTGCTGATTTTAACTTACTTAAAAAATCAGTATTTACATATTTTAAATGGTTTTGATTACTTTTATATTCCTTAAATCGCAAAAAATCATCTTCATCTACATATACACCCTCTTTTTGAAAAAATAACTCTTTACAAGTAAATGGCTGTTTTCCAATTTTTTTTAGGATATAACCAGCTACATACTTTAATGCCTTACTCTCAAGCAGTTTAATACCATCAAATTTTTCTGGAACCTTGCAGTACACCTCATGTAAAATTTCATTGTCTTCTTCAGGTAAGCCCTGAAAACAAAACAATGATTAACAACTATTTCAATGTAACAATAGGACACTGAGAATAGACATATTTTGGCATTTACCGAATTGGTTACTGAAATTATGAAAACACTTTACCTGGTTAACTCCAAAATATGTCTGTATTATTCACTGAGCAAAGAGGTTTAAGATTTAGATGCATCTTACATTTTTTTAAAATTTTAAACTCGCAAAGCCAAGCTCAAGTATATTAATTAATACCTGAGAAACCTGAGAAAGTAGCCTCTGTAGAGTCAGGAAAACTTCAGACTTATCGTCTTCACAATTGGCACCCACAGACTGGATAGAAGTTAGTTGATTGACTAACAAACTTTTGTACTAGTTAGTAAAATCCGGTGGTGTAGGGTTGATATTTCTTTGCTCTCTTTGCCGGGTCTTTCCAAAAAAATTCTGATTCTGAGGATTCTGATTAAAAGTACGGGCAACATGTATGTAAATCCAACACAGTTCATCACATTAAATAGTTCCTTGAAATTTGTAATTGTGATAATTACATTTTTGAGGCTTGGAGGTGTAAAAGATGGACCATTTTTAATAAAATGACAGTTTTTCAATTTTTGTATGGCATTGTTCCAAACATTTAAATTAGGTGACTTTTTTGTAACTGTAACCCTTATGATATAAACTGTTTTTATCATCTACTGATGATTCTAACTTGGTTAGTGAAACGCGCATGTAGAACGTAACAAGTTGTGGTGTAGTGTGGTTAGAACTCTTGTATTTTGATCTATCTTCCACCACAGGTTCCAGTGTTACGACAAAATATTAAGACAAGTGCATCTTAAAATGGTAATGAAATTTAAGGAAATATAAATACCTGAGAAAGCAAATACGTTTATTGCTGCAGCAACAGAGTGATTAAAGACTTGGGTGCATTTTGAGACTTTCATCTTGTTAATCTTATCTGGGTTGACATGCTGCTCTGTAAGTTTTGGCATTAGTCTCAAGCTGCCAAGGTACGGGTCCGTTTTATAAGCAGTGTAAATATCGGACCATTTAGCCACTTTCATTTTAGCTTCATCACCATCATCCAGATATTGCACCACATTTTAATAAATTATTACGTAATCCCTTGAATAGATGAGGAATATCATGGGAGTAATACCCTTCTTCCTCAATACTCAAACATTTCTGTTCCACATCTTTTATAATTTGCCAGTGTTTCTTTTACAAGCTCATTTATGGCAGCTTGGTTTTGATCCGTGGTCATAAACTGTAGCTAAAACGTGCAGTCCGATACTGTGACATTTTCTGATTACCAGTTGTAAAATATGCTTCACGTCTAATTTTTTTTGTCGCACCACTAACAAAGTTATAATAAACTGGCTGCTTCCATTTGCGTCTGATTCCTCTCAACATGAATACCTAAAAGAAGAAATAAAGTGTGAAAAGTGATAACATAGATAACGAGTGAAGGAAATGTAAGACAACCAAAACCAGTAAAAGATTATTTTATTCATAATTTCTACTAAAATAAAAAACATGTCTGACCTGTGCATGATTAGCAATTTGCTCACTTGTCTTATAACCATAGTCCTCAAAGCCTTCCACCTTGCCTTCTTTTAAATTTGGTTGTAAATGGGGTTGGATACTTATTTCATCAAACATAATTAGGCAATACTCGTCTAATGGATTTTTAAAATTTTTAGCTTTTGCCTTTATTATTGAAAATATTTCATTGTGCATCCCTGGACGGATAGGTATTCTGTTCAGCAATTTCATCACCGTTTTCCTAGAAGGCAAAGCAAAAACACTGGACAAAAAACGATATGCTCTACCACTTTGCTTGTATAAAGCCAAAGCTAAAACTTTATCTATTATTTATAATCTTAAAGTATATCGCCGCCCTCTAGGTTTTTTTGAAACATTTTCTACTTAACTTTGGAAAAATCTTTTTTTAATCCTGTCCATACTTAAAGTGATCTTTTCAAGCATTACAGGAGAAGTGAATACCTCTGCATAATGTAGCCTTTTCTTCAATAAAGTTCCACTTTTCTTGGACAATGATGCCTTTCTCTTGAACTCAAGAGCCTTTGGTGTTAAGTCCTTAACTACATTCACATTAACTTCAGATAAGAGAGCAGACCGTTCTGAAAGCACAATATTATGGTTATAAATGTATGTAAAAATGTAAAAACAATGTATTTTGGCATTTCTAACATAAAAAACACATACAAATTTTGAAAACTGAATTTCTTCGCAATGGAATAAAATTCAACATTAAACAGCAAAACTTAAACTCCTAAATAATTATTTTTGCTCATAAATAAAAATCAATAATTATTGCTTTTACATGCTTTAAAACTTATCTATTTCAATTTAAAATTGAGCAAAGTTGGGCAGACTGTTAACAAATAAACTGAAAAATTACTTTTTGGGGTCTTGTGAAGTGATAGCGTAATGGATTCTTGAGTAACACTTTCAACAGCCTCATCCAATTCAATATCTCCAATTTTCATACTGACTTGTTTACTTGTGCTAGGTGTAGCTGTATCTGGTAGAACAGAGACTACATTTGGTACATCAACATTTAACTGCTTAAATGCTTTAGTAGGTATAGTAACGTTTATGTCTTCAATGGTTCTAAAATAATTTAATAATCTTAACAATATTTTAGTGAGGTATAAGTCAAGACACACACTTGGCCAAGTTTTATTTTAATCAACTTTTCAGTCTCTACGTAGTGAGCTCTAAGCTCATCCTCTAAACTGCATAATTATGATCTGATGATGAGGTTGAAAAGCTGACTAAAATAAATTATAGATTATCCAAGTGTGTTATGTCCTTAGAATATTTCCTGTTTAATAGTCTAAGGTATGACCTAAACCCAACTATAAGACATCTGAGTATCAATATTCACTTAATTAAAAGTTATACGCCTACAGCATTTAATTTATATCTGTACCCTGCTCATAACCTTTACATAATGTGTTTTTTAAAAACAATATACAGCAAATGATGACCCATTATTTGGAAATATTAAGAAATATCCAAGGTAATATGGTAATAAGTGAAGAAGATACTGAAATTAAAAAAAAAAACTGGCAATACAGAAATTACTATAATAATAAAGGCAATAATGCAGAAATAAAATAGATAATAGAGAAATATACAGGATTCTTACTGTAAATCGGCAATAGATGTCCCTTTTTTAAGGGTGAGAAGCCCCCTCATCTGGGTATGTGTCAAATAAAATTAATGGAACATACATATATTTTTCATTTTTGAGGTTGTGTAGAACATCCCGTACCTAATGTCTTTTGTTTTTGAGGTATTAAACCCTGTAAAATTACACTTTTGCCCGTTTCACACCTTGTAGTGTGTAAACAATTTACTGTTCTATATAAGATTTGAATTACCTGTCGAATGATATTAATATCCAGTTTAACTGCAAGTGACAATTTTGTGTTGATAGTGTCATTCGATAGATAATTCAAAACTAAGATAAGAAACTGCAAATCATTTTGGTCAAAGTATGACCATTTAGATTCTAGGTAGCGTCAGATTGGCAATAGGTTAATTTTTCATCAGAGACCAATACTAGTTAATATAAATGAATTTAAGCATATGATGTTCTACATTAGGTTGCTGGATGTCCTCTTTTTTATAGAACAGCCCTATTTTTAGATGTTAAAGTCAGTCCTCCATCCTCTTTTGTAAAGACTTATCAAATCAAAATTCTAATATCAAAAATAAAATTTTACATTACATTTTTCAAATCGCTATATTTATTCTGCAAAATTTCCTAATAATTTAAACTGCGATAAATTTGCTTGTTTGAACTTATTTTTAAATATGTGCAAACAATGACAAAAATTCACAGGTCTAAAGATTTCATCAAAACAGATATATAAACATTTCTATTCTTTACAAAAAAAAAGCTTCAAAAGTATAACACAGAGTAGAGAATAGTTTGTTTATACATTTTAATAAAAGAAAAAGGGGGTTCTTACATGACTCACTTTAAAATTTTAAAAAGAAATACCAAGCAAAATTTGCAGATGCTAGTACTGTGACCTTTGATGTAACTTAAAATGAGTGATGTAGGAATGTTACATATATTTTTCTAATCTAAAATCTAAACTTTTAAACCCATGTGGGGTTTAAACATTTTTACGGGTTTTGTGAACCAATTATTGATTTAAGGATTTTGGTAGTAACAAGTACCCTTAGACCACTTGATATCTCATAAATGTATTAGTGCCAATGATTAAACTTATTATTAGCTTTAGTGGTTAGTTAAGTTTTCTAATGAAATATATGATTAAATATGCACATTCCTTATTTCTTGATATAAGAATAGGGTAACATACCTGGTAAATTCTTGGATGGTAAAACTCCACTTTTTAATTTGTGATTAAACCCAAAATCTTCTGGTAAAAAGTGCAATGAGCAGACCCTGCAACTATTACACAGGGTAACAAAATGAAAACAAAAATTTGATGCCGGAAATCTAAGATCTCATTTTAGATGTTTTTAATGTGCTGATTCCAAAAATGCCACCAAATTTTTTCTATCAGCTCTAGTTTTTGAGATACAGGTTAATTGATATTTTTTTCTGATAAAGGACAACAAATAAAGAGATAAATATGTACTTAATCGTCAAAATAGAAATTTCCCAGAATCTAATTAACCAAATGGATACCTGGAATTGTCCCTGACCCAACGTTCCTATACCAGGAACTACTCAATACACTGCTCTTAATTACTTTTATACCTGTAATTGCCTATGACCCGATCCTTCTATACCTGCTTGGCTGTACTCGATTTAGTATATTACTGAGTTTTCCCAAGTAAAGTGGTGCTATCATTTTGTGTAAATTTTGGTCGTTTTGTAGTATCAAGACACTAAACTGAAACCATGGCATCCACAAGCAGACGTACCTGTGTAAATCATTCCGATGTTTTTTGTTATGTGTGTGGTGAATACACTTTGAAAGAGAGCAGAAAAACGATTTCTGACTTTGTGAAAAGAGCTTATCTTGCCTATTTTGGCGTTCATTTAGGAGATCAAGATAAATCTTGGGCTTCACATTTCATATGTAAAACATGTGTTGAACATTTGCGACAGTGGACAACTGGAAAGAGGAAGTGCCTAAAGTTTGGTGTACCAATGGTTTGGAGAGAACCGCGAAACCATCATGAATACACTCCAGATGATTGGCGCCTTTTTATTGACAGTTCAAAACGTAGTTTAAAATGTGTTCTTTTACATAACGGTAACAAATATGGCTCAATTCCTATTGGTCATTCTACTACCATGAAGCAAGAATATGAAACAATTGCATTAGTTTTGAGAAAAATTAAATACGAAGAACATCAGTGGGCAATTTGTGTTGATTTAAAAATGGTTAACTTCCTCCTTGGACAGCAGAGTGGTTATACAAAATATCCTTGTTTTTTGTGCCTTTGGGACAGCAGAGCTAGAAATGAGCACTGGGTTAACAAAAAATGGCCTTCAAGAGATGTCATGATTCAAGGAAAACAAAACGTGATCAACGAACCTTTGGTTTCAAGAGAAAAAATCTTACTTCCGCCCTTGCATATCAAGCTAGGCCTAATGAAGCAATTTGTGAAGAAATTGTTTTGGGTATTTGTCACGTACATTTCCTGGCATTAGCACGGAAAAACTAAAAGCTGGTATATTTGATGGTCCTCAAATAAGGCAACTTGTTAAAGATCCACAATTCACCACATCAATGAACGAGACTGAATCTAACGCTTGGTGTTCATTTGTTCAAGTAGTACAAAATTTTCTTGGCAATCATAAAGCAGAGAATTACGTAGAATTAATGCAAACTATGCTTTCAAATTTTATTATTCTCGGCTATAACATGAGTATAAAAGTTCACTACCTCCACAGCCACCTAGATCGTTTTCCAGAAAACTTAGGTGATTGTAGTGAAGAACAGGGGGAAGGATTCCATCAGGATATTAAAACTATGGAAGATCGTTATTAAGGACGATGGGATAGCCACGATTATGATGGCGGACTACTTCTGGAGCCTTCAGCGAGACTGCCCTAGTAAACTCCATTCTAAAAAGTCGTATAAAAGAAAATTTGTATGTGATTAGTGACTAATGTAATTATGTAAATTAAGTTTTTGCAATAAACACTTAAATCCATGTGTCTTTGTTTTTTTAGCTGGCAATAGTAATATTATATATTATAACAGTTATAACGTAAAATATATACACAATTTAAAAAAAAATCGATCTGATAGACAAAATCTGCGAACTTTTTTACATTCTGCATCCAAAAATTAACCAGGAACAGTTAAAAAATCGCAGGCACCAAAATGTGTGTTGGCCTGTGTTATAAATTTTAATGCGGCTCGTTTCAGATATCAAACGGTTATTGCCAGATAAAACAACCCACTTGTCGAATAGTGTTTTATCCTTAGCTGGATTTGGAAATCGATGTTTTGAGTGATGGCTCATTTAGCAGGAACTCACAGCACACCCAGGCATTGTTCCAATCTAAATTAGTAATTCCTAAAATAAAATAAATATTCTGAAAAAACTAACACAACAATATAGTAAAGTTAATGTGGGTAGTGAAAATTTTTAAAAGTACCCCCAACAGTTTCATTAAAACAATATAGTCACAACGGCTGAAGTTTTGTGTAGTAAATTTCGATTTATGGGGGCATGTGGCATCTTAGTAACATCCAAAGATCTTATTTAATTGTACATAAAATGATTTATTTAGACCCGTAAATTGTTGGCAGATTGTTGTTTATACTTTAAACAGCTTTTTTTCTACAGTTATACCTACTTTGCAGCAATCAGTAACTTACTAAGAAAATGAAAAATATCACTCACTTCACTACACTAGGAACTAAAGTTTATAAAACGTTGTTGAACAATATGTTAATTAACTAAAAACACAGAGAGGTAAAGATCACAAATAGACAGTACTTACTTGAAGTCTGAAAATTCACAAATAATCTAGATTAATGCAAACTCATCGACACGAAGCGAAGCAAGAAATATGACAATTATGACATGTCTCATTTCATTTGTCAAATTATGGACATTGATGCGCGCGCCTCTTGCGACTTGGTCACAAGTTTTCTTCGACCAAATTGGCTAATGCGAGTACGCATGGCATGGCACTAATTTACATTAATTCTTTAACAAGGGAACAAGCGCCTGCATTTCTATTTGGCTTACGGACATTCACCATTGCATTGCCATAACAACTGCCGTAAACAAATCTATGGGAGAAAGCCGGCGTGCGGGGGAGAGTCTGAAGCAGAATTTGTTACTGCTGATTGCGATTCCTCAACAGGTCGCTCTTATGAAAAGGTGTTCACCGCGCTACGTTTTTAAGTCAATATTATTATTTTTTGAGTATATACGCACTAGTTTTAATAGAAAATAGTGGTATAATTAAGTAAATAATATGAATTTATATAACACATACATTTTTATAATAGAAATGTAGATTATAAAATGCTTAATATTTTAAAAATATTTTTATTTTTGATTATAAAATATAAATCTCTCGTAGTAAGCATAAACAGGTACCAGGTCGACCTTCTATATTTTTTGTTAAACTGAAAACACACGTCAAAATGGTCCTTAAATATAAAGATTTCGTTTAAATTGTAATGATTTATGAATAATGCAAGAATGTGGGTAAACATATTTCAACTTTTTTAGGCTTTTTCATGAAAGGTTTGCCGAGACAGCGTTGGGTTCTGATCATGCTTAACTCCTAGTTTCGCGTCGTCGGCTTTAATATTTTCAGAGCAAATCTCTGCTAACAAAAATCGGTTTTTAAAACTTTTTTTTTACACTCTGGTACTAAAAAATCAAGTGGCAATGATTTATTTACGATTACAATGATGTATTGTAATCGTAAAAAGTCACCCTCTGAAATATTTCTAGATCTTTACGTTTCAGGGTCCCTAGATGCCGAAAAACATGTTTTCTCAATTCCATCGGTCTGTCTGTCTGTCGGTCTGTGGCTCTGTCTGTTCGCGGCATAGCTAAAAAACTACTTACCCGATTGACTTCAAATTTTGATAAAAAATTAAGGTTTATATGGGGATGACCTAGTGACATTTTGGTAAAAATTCAATATGGCAAAACAAAATGTGAACAAAACTAGTGAACTGTTAAAAAAATTATTACTAAAAAACTATTTATCCAATTTATCTCAAATTTTGCACAAAAATTAAGTATTATGTAGGAATCAACTGGTGAAATTTTGGTACGAATCCAAGATGGAGGAACAAAATGATAGCTTAATAAAATATTTAAAAATTCAGCCTGAAAAAACTACTTAATGGACTAATTTCAAATTGTATGCTAAAACTAACTGTGGTCAGGTGGTATAGACATGAACTAGTAAAATTGTGGTATTAATTCAAGAAAATTGTGGTACTAATTCAAAATGGAGGCCAAATAGAATGTTTGTAATCGTGAAAAAAATCACCCTCTCAGGTTTTACATATATTTTTCCGTTCGTTCGTCTGGCGGATTGTCTGTCTGTTTGCCAGTTCGCGGCATGGCTTAAAAACTACTTATCAGATTGACTTCAAATTTGAGTCAAAAATTAAGGCTCATATGGGAATGACCTGGTAACATTTTGGAAAAAATCCAATAAGGCAAAACAAAATGGCGGCCTAGTGAAATATTAAAAAAAATATTACTAAACAACTACTCATCTAATTTATCACTAGTTTGGCACAAAAACCAAGTATAATGTAAGAATCAACTGGTAAAATTTTGGTGTGATTTGAGAATGGGGGAACGAAATTGCGGCTAAATAAAATAGTTAAAAAATTCAGCCTGGGAAAACTACTTATTGAATTGATTTCAAATTGTATGCCATAACTAACTGTGGTCTAGAGATGAACTACTAAAATTGTGGTACTAACTCAAGATGGCAGGGCAAAATGGAGGCAAAATAAAATGTTTGTAATCGTGAAAAAATCAAACATATTACGTTTTAGCATCCCTAGGTGCCATAAATAAGTTATCAATTCCGTCGGTCCGTCTGTCGATTTGTCTGTTTGTCAGTTCGTGGCATAGCTTAAAAACTACTTATCAAATCGACTTCAAATTTAAGCCAAAAATTAGGGGTCATATGGGGATGACCTGGTAATATTTTGGTAAAAATCCAAAATGCCGGAGCAAGATGGCGGCCTAGTGAAATATAAAAGATTATTGCTAAAAAAACTAATTATCAAAATTGCCTGAAATTTTGCATACAAATCAAGTGTTATATAGAAGTGAATTGGTAGTATTTTCGTATGAATATAAGATATCAAAACAAAATGGCACCCTAACAAGATATTTAGAAAAATGAACCTGAAAAAACTACTTATTAGATTAATTTCAAATTTTGTGCAAGCATTAGGTGTGATATAGAGATAAAATGGTAAAGTGGTACCATTTCAAGATTGCGAAACAATATGGCGGCCAATTTTTTAATTGTCATTCAATTGACTTTAAATTTTGCAGAAAAATTAAATGTGATATAGGGATCAACTGGTACGAATTCAAAAGTACGTAACAAAAACGCGGTGTGCGTCAATGTAAAAACTAATTATTGGATTTATTACTTCTATCGTAAAATGGAAGTATTGTAATGGTGAAAAAATCACCCACGGGTTTCGGGGTACATAGATCCATAGAATTGAGAAACATGTTTTCTCAATTCCGTCGGTCTACTTTCCCGATTGGGTTCAAATTTTGTTTAAAATAAAAAAAAATTAAAAAATAAAACTTAAAATTAATTAATAGATTTACTTCAAATTTTGTGCAAGAATTAACTGTGATATAGAGATGAACTAGTAAAATTGTAATACGAATTCAAGATGAACAAACAAAATGGCGGCCAAATGAAATGTTTGTAATGGTGAAAAAAATTGCAGGTTTTAAATATATTTACGTTTTAGCATCCCTAGATGCCAAAAAATATGTTTGGCTCACTTTCATTTGTCTGTCTGTAGGTCTGTCAGTTCGCGGCGTAGCTAAAAACTACTAACCCTTACTACTTGACTTAAAATTTTGATTAAAAATTAAGGGGGTGTCATTTGGTATTGTTTTGGTGTGGGGATCATTTGATATTATTTTGGTAGTCCAATATGAGGGAACAAAATTGCGGCCTAATGAATTGTTAAAAAAATTATTACTAAAAGGGAAATTATCCAATTTATCTCAAATTTGGCAGAAAATCCAAGGAACCAGCCTGTACTATTTTGGTATAAATCCAAGGCAGCAAAACAAAATGGCGGCTTGATAAATTATTTAGAAAACCAGTCTAAAAAACTAGTTTTTAGAAAGTAGTGATATAGAATTAATTGTGGTATGGATTCAAGACGGAGAAACAAAGTGGCGGCCAAATAAAATATATAAAAAAATTCTTATTTAATTGCACATAATATCCTGCAGCAAAATTGAATATGAAACAGGGATTAACTGGTTCGAATTCAAAATGATGATGCAAAATGGCGGTCTATAAAAATCAATTTATTTTAAATCATGCCCAAAAAATAAGTATAGCATAGGTAGAAAGAAACTGGTAAAATATTGGTACTATTCCCATATAGTGGAATAAAATGGCGTACAGTGAAATATTTTGAAAAGACAGTGTATTAAATGACTAATTGCGGAACTAAACTGGGTTACACTTCACTATTCCTAATGAACGAAAAGATTCATAATGAGAGAAGTTCCGGACAAAGGAAATTACCGATTTTTTTATTAGGTAATAGCCGAATTTTCAAAAGATATATTATTTATTTTTCGCGCCCTCGTGGAAAAATTTACATTTAAGTAAATGTGCTTTTTCCTGGACATATAAATTAAAGTCTCAGGAGAAAATATAAGTGAATTTAGTAATGTAATTTGATATCCATTATTATTTCATAATAATCATTTCAAATAGTCTGATGACTAAGAATACACCTCAGTAGGGACTATATATCATTATTATTCTGTCATGAAGTAACCCAAGTATAAGTCATTTTAAAATGGCTGGGCGAAAAAGTATCGAAAATCATGTGATCAGATTTGACTTTTCTGTTAGAATTTCTAATGCAATGGATGCCATTTTTATAATCTTTCATTTTTAGTTTCGTTCGCGGATAGGTCCGGCCAGAATTTGTAAACATCTCGTTTAATTTTAGCGTAACATTCATAAATAGCAAAATGGTAGAATATCTTTGTTAAAAGTAAACATCACCTGGTAACCATCCCTACTCGGCGGTAGCTATGAATATTCGAAACCCATATACCTGCCTATAGATAAAACCAGTCACATGAAGGTTCGAACTCAAATCGAAAAATTTTGAAATTATGTATGGAAAAAATAGCCAAATAAAAAATTACGTTTTCCGTTTAACGAAAGTGTAGGAGGCCCTATCCTCTCTGCTGCCTTGATTAGCGAAAATACTCTACGGTTGCCAATGTAACCCATACATTATTTACAATGCAATTATAATATACTCTTTTGAAGGAATATAGTCATTCTGTACTCTAAAACCATAGGTCGGAATGACTGTATCCTCGGATATTTAACCAAATATTATGCATTTGAACATGAAAGTACTGGCCCTCTATAAGTACATACGTACTTTTATATACCACGTTTAAATATTAAATGTATTAATTTATTATAATCCAGCACACCTAAAAATTCTGATACAAAAAAACTCGAAATTTACCAAGCAGGAATAGAAATAAATACAACTAGCAACGTTGCAGTCTGGTTTTTGAATTTTTCTGGCGCGATATTTAATTTATTCCTATATAGGCGAATAAAATTCAGGTGCAACGCACTCTGGCGAGGATTGCTAGAAGGTCGTTAGGAGTTTTCTTAAGCGTAGTTATTATTTTCTTAGGTTTTATCAAGTTAAGACGATATTTGACTAGTCAATTCATATATGGCATTCTCAGTACATACGCCATTCCTAAATTCAAATTGTTTGACAAAACGTTATTACTCTGAAGAACATCAACTAGTTTCTACTCAAAACATTTTTCAAACATTTTGGAAATAATTGGTAACTACACTTATAGGTAGGAAGTTAAAAATATTATAGTTTAGTCACCCGCTTTATAAGTTGGATTGACTATCGAAGTTTTGAATTTAGTTGGTTGGTTAACCATTTTAAAAATTATATTGATAATATTTTGTGTTAATGGATCTGTTATATAGGGATGGGCAAATTTTATTGTTTTTGTTGTCAATTCCATCCTACGGAAGCGTAGAAGGGCCACAATTTTTTTTATTTTTTAATTCTGAGTTTAAAGTCGGAATTTAACAAAATTCTGAGTTTAAAGTCAGAATTTAACAAAATTCTGAGTTTAAAGTCAGAATTTAACAAAATTCTGAGTTTAAAGTCAGAATTTAACAAAATTCTGAGTTTAAAGTCAGAATTTAATAAAATTCTGAGTTTAAAGTCGGAATTTAACTAAATTCTGAGTTTAAAGTCAGAATTTAGCTAAATTCCGAGTTTAAAGTCAGAATTTAACAAAATTCTGAGTTCAAAGTCGAAATTTAACTAAATTCTTAGTTTAAAGTCAGAAATTAACTAAATTCTGAGTTTAAAGTCGGAATTTAACTAAATTCTGAGTTTAAAGTCAGAAATTAACGAAATGCATTTTTGGCGTCTCCTGCCAAACCTGAAATTGGTGTCAGGAGATAGACAATTAAATATTAAGACAGATAAGTGAAATCCATTTCGTTGCAAGTAAACTCGTTTGAGATTTCTCGAGCTTCAAAGGTTCAAAATTGTCATTGTTCTAGCACCATTTTCTCGAAAACAGTTAAATTTAGGCATGAGAAAAGTAACTCAATAAGTACTTGGATTTTTTAGAAAAATATAAAAATTTAATAAAATATAGGGCATTTCATTTAAAAAACGGATGATGCCCCCGGTTTGAGGTAGAAGCGGCAACACCGCGCAATTTAAAATATTTTATAATGAGAGTATATCATGTTCATCTATGGCCAAAGCGAAATTCTCAAAACATCCTATTCGTTAATTCTCCAGATATTTCTAATAGGACACTCAACTTGAATCACCCTGAAACAGAGGGGGAGCTCTGTCAGTATGTTTCGCTAGACACCCTTAAATCGTTGAAACATATATGAACCATTTCTTAAGACTTATTTATCGTTTGGTATTACCTTTTTTATTTTGTGAACCTTTTAATGTATATGTTTTCTTGTATACATTTTGGCTTTTTTTTTCAGCAATAGAAATAAATAAAAATACATAAAATGAACTAATTAAACATATGTTTAATTTGTCAGGGACTTATTTAACACTCAAAAATCAAAATAGGAAACTTTTATTTTGTACCCTCCCCCTTTTATCATTTTTTTAACTATCTGTAGTTTGGTGGAACAATTCATAGCACATTTGCCATTATTCAAACAAGAATATTGAACTTGTTTTTTTGGTTCCAGTCTGTTATACAATCGTACGGACTAAATTCTGACTTTAAACTCAGAATTTTGTTAAATTCCGACTTTAAACTCAGAATTTTGTTAAATTCTGACTTTAAACACAGAATTTAGTTAAATTCCGACTTTAAACTCAGAATTTTGTTAAATTCTGACTTTAAACTCGGAATTTAGCTAAATTCTGACTTTAAACTCAGAATTTAGTTAAATTCCGACTTTAAACTCAGAATTTTGTTAAATTCTGACTTTGAACTCAGAATTTTGTTAAATTCCGACTTTAAACTCAGAATTTTGTTAGATTCTGACTTTAAACTCAGAATTTTGTTAAATTCTGACTTTAAACTCGGAATTTAGCTAAATTCTGATTTTAAACTCAGAATTTAGTTAAATTCCGACTTTAAACTCAGAATTTTGTTAAATTCTGACTTTAAACTCAGAATTTTGTTAAATTCTGACTTTAAACTCAGAATTTTGTTAAATTCTGACTTTAAACTCAGAATTTTGTTAAATTCTGACTTTAAACTCAGAATTTTGTTAAATTCCGACTTTAAACTCAGAATTAAAAAATAAAAAAAATTGTGGCCCTTCTACGCTTCCGTACCATCCAAGCCAGAAGCACAACTATTCTTAAGAGAATTTATGTGGGTGATTATTTCATTTCGGTTACTAGATTTTAGAAACATAGATACGTCAACATTAGAATTTGTGTTAAATTTTACAGATGAATTATTGATCTTTTTCTGTATTTCAAGGCCAATATTAATGTGTATTTATTTTTTTTTACTTTTATTTATTTATTTATTTATTCATTTCAAAGGTAACACCATTATACAATTAACACTTAAATATCAACTATAATATATTGTGATATAATTATGCCATCTTTACTGCAATAGTTTGCAATTCATTCAATAACATATTACCACTATTTTTTATTTCAATTTTAATACTTGACTTAGGTTTAAATTCAATAATAGTTTCAGAAATATTCCTTTTTATTTTTTTAATATCATGGTTATTATTTTCTATTTTTGATTTATAGTAATCACATTTATATTTATTGATTAGTTTAGTAAGGTTATTTCTATATTCTTTAAATTTTATACTATCTGACACATTAAAATTTGACAGAAGACTTTTTTTCAATTTGTCTCTTTATTTAATAGAGTTTATATAGCCGTTCGTTATCCACGGTTTGATTTTATTGTGTTGCCCTATCCTAATTGCTTTTTTAATTCTAGATTTCACCAAGATATTATGAAACATTTCATAAAATGTATTTGTTGCAATGTTCGTATCATTTACCTCAATAATATCAGACTAGCTTTGATTTTTAAGTAAAGATACTAGGAGACAATAATTAATATAAGTTTTAGTTTCTATAGATAAAGCTGGTTGAATATTATCATTAGTAATATTAACCATCACAGGATAGTGGTCTGTTATTGACATGTTTAGAACAAAAGAGCAATGTTTTAGTGAGTTAACTTTTAATTTTCTCCTAATAAATATGTGGTCCAGACTTAAGCTGGTATTCTGTGTGATCCGAGTGGGTGCGTTAATGACTGATTGAAATCCAAAATGATTTAATATAGATAAATAAGAACTGACATGGTTATTATCCTGATTACAAAGGTTGATATTTATATATCATATTATAAAGTCTTCTTGGTTTAGGGTACGTATTGAAAAAAATTCAGTATCCTCTACAATAGACTGAACAATAGACAAAGGAGGTCTGTACAAACATTCCAAAATTTATATTATTAATAACAAATCTAATTTCAGTAAGACTAACACAGGATTTACTTAGTTTTATATTGGTAAAATCAGCATTCAGTCTTGGCTGAACATAATTTTTTAAAGTCTGCATTGTTGTAGAACATGTTATATCCCGGAATACTGTATTTGTCAATATTCCAACACTCACTTAATATGATTAAATCACAAAAATGATGATTGTATGCCTGTAGCCAGGTTAAAAGGTCGTTGAAGTTTTTCTGAATGATTCGAATATTAATCATTTTCGTTCATAAATATGTTTTGCCCTCTCATGCAGTTTTCAATTTCACTTTTGTCAAGATTACCTTCATATCCAATTATCTTGATTCTAGGCCGTTTAATTTTCGTTAATTGCACATTATAGTCTACCAATGTTCCTTCTGTTCTAGATGTCATGTTGTTACTTTCGGCAGGGTTTTGTTTGTGTTTTAATTGCTGAATCTTCTTCTTAAGTAATTGAATTATTTCATGCTTATTGGACACTATATCAAGTTTGTCCTTAAAACAAGTCTGCACTTTTTGCGGATGACACCCCAATTATATGTCAGGACAATACTATTCCTTTATTGGAGGAATGTCTTCGTGGGCTGGAGGGATGGGTACGGGGCTGGTTCTTGAGAAACAAACTGCGTCTTAATCAAAACAAGACTCAAAAACTTACTTTTTGCTCAAGTAATGCTTCAATAAAGGGCGAGAACGTTACTAACTTGGGCATTACAGTTGATGATGGATTGAGCTGGATGCAGCACATAGATACTTTGAGTAAAAAGTTTTCATCTACTTTGTTTGTATTGCTTAAACTCACTGCTGTCCTTGATGCCAAACTCCTAAGATCTGTGTATTTTGAATTATTTTATTCTAGAATGCTGTATGACATTGCCTGTGGGGTGGGTCTAGTCAGGCAATATGTATCTTTCAACTGCAAAAGAAAGCTATTCAAATCTTGAATATTATTTCATATTCTTGTTATGACGTTGGTGTACGTGGAATAAAAATAAACATCATATATATATATATATATATATATATATATATATATATATATATATATATATATATATATATATATATATATATATATATATACCGGGTGTCAACGATATCGTTTTACACGATGCCATTCAATTGCTTTTTAGGTTAGGATTTTTTTATTTGGGTTAACGAAATATGGTATTAAGACACATATTTTTCATGAAAAAACAATTGAATATTACTGCCAGTTTTTCCGATATCAGAACCAAGTTAAGAATTTCAAATGAAACCCTGTATATTATTTTACATAGTTTGATAGAGCTTAGAATTACCTTTTCAATGACATATCACACGTTATATTTTTTTTTTCAAAATGGCGGACCAGGAAGCGCTTTTTCAAAATTCAATATGGCGGTCGTTTCCCGATACCAATGAAATTTTTGTTTAACAAATTATTAAAATATTAAACAAAATCGGGTTTTCAATGGATTTTAATCAAATTTAAAATCAAATTTTTAATTTATCACAAAATGGGATAAGTTTAATTTTTTCTCTAAAATGTGAACTTTTTCTTAATTTTCTCAAAGATTTTAAATAGAAAGTTGTATTTATTAAATATTAGTATTAAAGTATATCTTATTAGCTACACGAAATCGCATAACAAGGCGTATTTTTGCTTTTTGTTTCAGAAAAAATTGACAAAACCTTGCCGATATACATTTTTCCTAATACATAACATGAAACAAACACACACATATTATTAATCAGAAAATCCTGGAATATTTTTTATTGTTTATTGATAAGTAATTTTGTATTATTTTGACATTTTATGACTGTTGTCTTATTTTAGGAAAGCGAAAAAAAATCACAAGTAGTATTAATTTTATTTTACCGGTAGATACGGTGCAGTAACATGAAAGATGACTTAACTAAGATAAGTAGGCCTTGGAAACAATTGCATAGGGATGCCATTATAATTTTCATTAGATTTAACCAGAAACGTCAAAAGTACTGTTTTGTATCGACATTTCTGATAACTTTCGTTACATTTTTACACTGAGAAGTGGTTCTAGTTAGTTTTAAAAGTAAATATTATGGTTTATTCAAGAGAACATCAAATTGACATGCTCCTTATTTATGGGGAATGTCTCAAAAATTCAAGGGACACAGAGAGATTATACCAGGAACGCTTTCCGAATCGTGACGCTCCTTCACATGCATATTATCCTTGGCTAGTACAACATTTAAAAAATGAAAATAATGGTGGTGTCCATGCTAATGGCAATGATGGTTTCGTAGTAAGCGAAGAAGTGGAAACAAACGTTTTAGCGTACATCGAGTATGACCGTACAGCTTCCCTTCGTGAATTAGGCAAACAGTGCAATACGTCCCATGAAAGCGCCAGAAAAATTTTAAAGAAACACGGGTTTAAATCGTTTAAGTATCAAATTCACCACCACCTATTTGAAAATGACTTCCAAAGACGACTTATTTATTGCAATTGGTTTTTAGATAATTATAGAATAAGTCCTGTGTTTCATCATAAGATTATTTTTTCGGACGAATCAAGGTTTACTAATCTAGGGATGTTTAATAGAAATAATTTTCGTTATTGGGCAAAGGAAAATCAAAGATTAGTAAGAGAAGGTGCCTTCCAGGAACGTTTTGGAGTTAATGTTTGGTTAGGCGTTGTAGGACTAAGCGTTATTGGTCCAATATTATTCCATCAGCCTTTAACTGGCGAGATGTATTTGGACTTTCTCGAAAATGAAATTGAACATTTTATAAATAATTTGCAGCAAAATGATGATTTAGTTTACCAACAAGATGGCGCCCCTGCTCATAATTCAAGAATTGTTGCAAATTACTTGAATGAACGATTTGGTGAGAACTGGTTGGGAACCAATGGACCAATTCGATGGCCAGCGAGGTCGCCTGACCTAACCCCGCTTGATTTTTCTATATGGGGTCATCTGAAAGAAAAAGTGTATCAACTCCTGTAATATCGTTGGAAATGTTAGAAAATAGAATAAGACGAGCCGTTGAGAGTATCTCAGAACAGCATTTACGAAACCTGCTCGCGGAAAATGTTGAGAGAGTTACACTATGCCAAGAACAAGGCGGACAGCGCATAGAACATTTAATTGAGTGACTTTTGTATTAATTGTGAAAGTTTGATTTTAAATTAGCATTAAACCCAATAAAAACCCCCATATTTGTTTATTATTTCTACCTATAATTCAAAAATATCTTCGGTGTTAGAAAATGGCCGCCATATTGAATTTTGAACAAAAGCTTCCTGGTCCTCCATTTCGAAAAAAAATCAACTTGTGATATGTCAATGTAAAGGGAATTCTAAGTTCTATCAAACTGTGTGAAAAAATATACAGGGTTCTTTTTAAACTTCTTGACTTAGGTCTAGGTATTTCCGGAAAAACCGAAAGCCTACCGGTAAAATAAAATTAATACTACTTGTGAATTTTTCTCGATTTCCTAAAATAAGACAGCAAAAATCATAAAATGTCAAAATAATACAAAATTGCTTATCAATAAAAAATATTCCGAAATTTACTGATTAATAATATGTGTGTGGGTGTGTGTGTTTCATGTTATGTATTACGAAAAATGTATATCGGCAGAGTTTCGTCAATTTTTTCTCAAACAAAAAGCAAAAATACGGTTTTGTTTTTGTTTTTTGTTTTTCTCAGTGTAAAAACGTAACGAAAGTTATCAGAAATGTCGATACAAAACAGTACTTTTGACGTTTCTGGTTAAATCTAATGAAAATTATAATGGCATCCCTATGCAATTGTTTCCAAGACCTACTTATCTTAGTTAAGTCATCTTTCATGTTACTGCACCGTATCTACTGGTAAAATAAAATTAATACTACTTGTGATTTTTTCTCGCTTTCCTAAAATAAGACAACAGTCACAAAATGTCAAAATAATACAAAATTACTTATCAATAAACAATAAAAAATATTCCAGGATTTTCTGATTAATAATATGTGTGTGTTTGTTTCATGTTATGTATTAGGAAAAATGTATATCGGCAAGGTTTTGTCAATTTTTTCTGAAACAAAAAGCAAAAATACGACTTGTTATGCGGTTTCGTGTAGCTAATAAGATATACTTTAATACTAATATTTAATAAATTCAACTTTCTATTTAAAATCTTTGAGAAAATTTAAGAAAAAGTTCACATTTTAAAGAAAAAATTAAACTTATCCCATTTTGTGATAAATTAAAAATTTGATTTTAAATTTGATTAAAATCCATTGAAAACCCGATTTTGTTTAATATTTTAATAATTTGTTAAACAAAATTTCATCGGTATCGGGAAACGACCGCCTTATTGAATTTTGAAAAGCGCTTCCTGGTCCGCCATTCTGAAAAAAAAATATAACTTGTGATATGTCATTGAGAAGGTAATTCTAAGCTCTATCAAACTATGTAAAATAATATACAGGGTTCCATTTGAAATTCTTAACTTGGTTCTGATATCGGAAAAACTGGCAGTAATATTCAATTGTTTTTTCATGAAAAATATGTGTCTTAATACCATATTTCGTTAACCCAAATATAAATATCCTAACCTAAAAAGCAAATGAATGGCATCGTGTAAAACGATATCGTTGACACCCGGTATATATATATATATATATATATATATATATATATATATATATATATATATATATTAGATTGTGGGTGTGAGACAGTCATTTAGAGGCAGGGGCCTTTGCGACCTAGCTACACCACTGACAAAATGACTGAAAACGTCATCTAATGGAATAAATAAAAAGTAAAATGAGTATTATCGTACCGGGTGTTTGTCTAATGTGACCCACCTCTTTAATTTGGGCATTAGAAAATTGCAACTTAGGGTTAATAAATAATAGACAAAATTGAGTTTTGTGGCACTATATATAAAACTTTGTCATTTTCGGTTTTGCCGGAAGTGAATTTTGATTTTGACAAATTGCTTCATTATTTTAATTTTTAAGATCGATTTTTTTAAATAAGTAAAATTTTTTAAATGCAAGCATATTGGGCTATCAGGATTACAAAATTGCTGCTTTTTTTCTCTATGAAACAATAATCATAACTCCTAATTAAAAAGTTAAACAGAATCTAAAAGTTAACTTTCGTAAATTTTATATTTTTGTTTAAGTATATAGTTTCATTACTCAATTAATTAGAAAATTTATAAATGGCTATGGTTGGTGGAAATAACTAATTTAAATATTGCCTTATAAACAAATTATGTGTAATAAAAATAATATTCTTCGAGGAAAAACATTAAGAATGATTCTTCAGTAATTCATTCATCAAAAATATTAGAAGAACCTCTATCCTTTCTCCTCTTAGCATTCCTAACTGAAAATTAAAACCAAAGCTCTTTTGACATTTTCCTTCCTAAATTGGATGAGGATTTTCTTACCCACAATATCACTTTTCCTTGCGATAGAACATTCCTGTATTAGTAAACCTGGCTCTCATCTGAAAAAAGAATTTTAGAAAGGCAAATTTGGACCTCCAGCATATCGTTCCAAAAATCAGTTTCGATATTCTATTCTTCATTCATTGTCTCTCCCGTGAATACACTGATGTAACTGGTAATATACAGAGTTTCTTTTAAAATTTAAAATTCTTGGTAATTTCTGTCCAAACCAGAAGTTACAAAATTTTACATATTATGCTGTCAAAAAGACTTATGTTTGCTAATTATTATTTAATAATCTCAAATTTCGATTCACATTATCGATTACTTCTTTTGAAATAATCCCGTCAATGAGGCAGGAATGTTGAAATTAAATTTTCTTCATTTTCAGCATATTTCATAATATTAATGGATACATGTTTCGGATAGGCATAATGTTTTAATATAATAAAATATGGTCAAAAATAGTAGCAAGACTAAAGTAGCTTATCCAGAATTGGAGTTTTCTGAATAATCTAAATACTACAGGGTGAAAAGAATTAAGCCTAAATGAACGATTTATGATACTATCCTAGTTGTTACATTACAAAAACTCTAAAAGTCTACGTCATTAAAATAACAAATAAACACTGCCCTCCTCCTAGAGATGATAGTCTCGATCTCCTGTATCTTGATAATGCACTGGTCGATGGAGGTGCACCACTTTAATTTTTGTACGGTACACTAGATCATTCAGCCGGGTCACCACACGGTACGGGCCTTCTCAGGACTTCTGCAGCTTTGACGAGCGACCTTTCGTTCTCTTTGGATTGTATAACCAAACTTTTTCACCGACTTTAAATTCATTATGATTGGCTCTCAGATCATAACGTGACTTTCTATCGCTTTCTAGTTGTCGGTTCTAACGGACCACTTCATGTATTTCTGTGAGGCGCTTACTAACCTGGCTTGCATAATCCGTAGTAGTTATCTTATTGTCAAGGGAGACGTCCAGTCAGAATGTCGACTGAAAGTTGTAAATGGGATCCAAATATTATACTGGCAGGTGTTTTTCCAGTTGATTCATGAACTGTAGAACGATAGGCCAGTAAAAATTATCGAATGCATTTATTCCAATCACTTTGTTGTTCATTTACTTGGATTTTCAGGTAGTTCTCTAAAATTCTGTTAAATCTTTCAACCATGTCATCTGACTGCCGATGAAGAGGTGTTGTTTTTGTCTTGTATTCCTAAGAGACCACATAGGCTTTTGAACACGCGGATTCAAAGTTCCTGCCGTGGTCGGAGTGTATTTCCCTAGGTATTCCATATCGGCAAATCCATTCTTAAAATAGTACGTCGGCCACAGTGATTTCTTCTTGATTGGATATTGCGTAGACTTCTGGTCATTTGCTGAAGTAATCCATCGCTACCAGTACAAAGCGATTCCCTGACTTACTCCTACGTTGTACTGCTTCATTTTGCCACGAGTACGAGTTTGGGGTCCTTTACTGGCTGCAATTTCTTGGTAGCAAGGTCTTGGTGTATTTTCTAATTTCAGCTTGGTTAGGGTCAATATCTGGGTCTTCTTGCTGATCTTTGGATAAAACTTTTGGGTCCCACTCTTGAGAGCTTTGAAGAACTGTTCTTCGGTAATGAAAATCGTCAGGATCTTTTCTTTTTTCGTGTCTGCTGCCGTGTTTGCAACTTTCTGGACATGGTCTTCTTGATAAAGCATCAGCATTTTTATGGTTTATTCCTTTCCGATGTTCAACTTTAAAATCATATTCCTGTAGGCGCTGCAACCACCTGGTAATTTGTTCCTCGGGATTCTTAAATTGTAGCAACCATAAGTGACGCATGGTCCGTTCCTTAAATGAATTTTTGCCCATACAGATACTTATGAAAGTGCTCCAATGTCTTAACAATAGGCAGTAGTTCTTTCCTTGTGACACAATAGTTGAGTTCAAGTCTAGAAAGAACCTTGCTAAAGTAGGAAATTACTTTTTCTTCGCCATTTTTATTTGTGACAAAATACCACCAATAGCGGCATTGCTGGCATCGGTGTCTAAAATAAACATCCACGATGGCTCAGGATATGACAACCCTGGAGGATTACACAAGGTTTTCTTCAATTTCAATGCTTCTCCACATTCTTGGGTCCATACATAACTGTGATTGCTTTCAGAAGTAGATGTAACGGTCTAGCGATATTAGCAAAACCTTTTATAAATCGTCTGTAGTATATAACCATATAACAGCCCATATATTGTATTATTAATATAATGAACAGGGTATTGTAATCGCAAAATATTTTGAAAAATATAACTTGGATTTTTTTTTTGGCGTTTTAGAGAATTTAGAAAATGAAACATATTTGTAGAAGAAAAATGATAATGCCTGTACGGATGTGTGCATGTGTACACAAAATTCGCTCGAACGATAACTTGAGAATAGACAAACCAACTCGCTTTAAATTTGCACCAAAAATAGTACGGGTCAAAGTCTCGCGGGAATTAGAGTAGGTGAGCCATGGATAGATTCGATATTTAGTAATATCGTAAAAATAGTAACGTAAAAAATCGCATTTTGAGACTGCACATACCGAAAACAGTGTAACTGAAAACAGATAATATAGTTAACGTAATTGTTTTGACATGGAAAAATTGTGAAAGTCGCTAAGGTAGGTACTGGATTTCTTCATTTACCTATGGTTTAATTTTTTTTTAATAAAATTTTTTTTACTTATTACAACATATTCTTAATATTTTATATATTACTTTGTGTATAATAATTTGTATACATAATTTTTTTTAACAAAGTATCTCTAAAAAACATATAAAACATTAAATATTTTCTACATTTTACAGGGTAGCCCTTGGGGATAAAAACACCTCCTAAACATCCAAATATTTTTTATATGGAAAACGCTTAGCTTTTAAAAAAGAACGGTAAAACAGGAGAAACGTATTTTCTTTTTTTGTATAAAAAACAATTTTTGGCATATAATAGGTTCACTTTTAAGAAATGAAACAGCTCTATAAAAACAAAATTAAAATTTTAGGTTAGGTGAAGATAATTTTTTATTTTAGAAACTATTAATATTTTTAATATTAATAAAACAAATATGTTATGCATATTGATTTTAATTTTCGTTATTAGATGGGGTGATAGTGATTTAAAAAAATTATATAAATTCTACCGGCTGCCAATATGCTTTTAGTCTAATTTTTAAAATATTTAAAATTTGCGTCCTACATAATATTTTAGATATGCATGTTTTTACATTTAGAATTGACAGCTATCACACTGTCAAAAATGAAACTCTAGCAGCTATTATTTCCATTCTGACCAAAAGTGGCGGGATGTCCATATATATATATATATATATATATATATATATATATATATATATATATATATATATATATATATATATATATATATATATATATATATGTATATATATATATGTATATATATATATATATATATATATATATATATATATATATATATATATATATATATATATATATATATATATATATATATATATATATATATATATATATATATATATATATATATATATATATATATATATATATATATATATATATATATATATATATATATATATATATATATATATATATATATATATATATATATATATATATATATATATATATATATATATATATATATATATATATATATATATATATATATATATATATATATATATATATATATATATATATATATATATATATATATATATATATATATATATATATATATATATATCGTTGAGTCGTCAATAGAGATACCAAGTAGTGTAATACATTTTCCTGATGCCATTCTTGGATTACTAGATATAATATATTTTCTGTGCTTTATCTGGATGAGCCGATAATTCTTTATAAGATGGGGACCATTCTGTTCACCTTAAAACTGTCTTTGAAGATTATCTGTTCTATACATTTGTTAAACAAGAATGCAAGCATTACTTTTTATATCGTAAGCATATTTAAGATTGATAAGTGCACAGTATACATCATTTTCTGTTACTGGCTCTAGAAAAAAAGATTTAGCACAAAGCGGGGCATTGCACTGAATATCTGGATTTATTTTTGGTAGATTTTTTATTAGGTTTTCAGTAGCTCTATAAAAGAAGGTGTCAAATAGATTAACATTTATATTAGTTTCTGTGGGTTAGCCTCCAACTATCTTTAATTTTATTTTCTGATTTATTCAAAAAATCAACTTAATATGCTGCTTTTTTGTATCTTTAACTCTAGTCCTGTATGTTTTTCTCAAGTCTTTGTAAACCCCAGCAGTTTGTGTCTTTGCGATCATCTTTATAGCATGCATAGTGTTATGCATTTGACAAACTTCTCGAGTAAACCAGTTAATAGATAGTTTTATTTTTTTAAGGAGAAAATATTCATTAATATGACAATGTTCTACTTATATCGGTTATATATTCAGACAATTTTTCTACCGATTTCTGCGAGTAATATTCTGATCAATTTAGATGCTTTAATGAATTATTCATATGTTTTATGCCCATACTTTCAGTCTTGTGACTGTATGTACACTTATCTCTTCGTTTGACTTAAGATGCAAAGCTGAAGACCAGTGCATGATGGTCAGATAGGGAGGGTTCAATGATATTAGTTGCTCAATAATTATCTAGTATATTTGTTATCACATTATCGATACATGATTTTCTATAACCTTGTAAAACAGTCAATCTTTACCTCCCCGTCAAATGATTCACTAAGTAACACATCATTAGTATATTTTCCTTCAACATCTAGAAACAGTTTCAATTTTAATCATGAATTTTTCAATAGGGCCGTTACATGACCTGTGCAAAGTAATACTGACAGTTTTGGTTTGTCTTGTAGGCACATCATAAAACTCGGCTGTTAGCTTGCAACAGTACCTGTCTAAATTTCAATCTTCAATACTGTTAAGGATTTCAACCCTGGAGTACATGGCTACACGCCATGTCTATTTTCTGACCTACAAAAATAAGATACCTGCCATCTTTATACATTTTAACTGGCCTCTCTCGAGCCAGTACTCAGACATGCACAATACTCTAAAATTGTTGTAAAAATAAAAGTTCTACCTTGTTTGATAAGCATTTTATGTTCAAATTAAATACAAATAGCTGCTTTGTTAGTCCTCTAAAAGTACTTTCTTACTTTCTGCAGGCCTGTGGCCATCCTATTTGGAACTTCGCTTTAGAAGCATTGGGAACGGTTTTGTTTATATGCTTTCTCCCCTCCAATATCTTTTCCGGTTATGTGCATACCCGTTTTCTTTCAAAACATCCCGGAAGTTTTCCCACTTCCGTGCCAGTACCATGTACACAGACAAGTGAAGTAAACTCCCGAAAAAATCTATAAATCTTCACATTTGGATTTTTTCTAACGGCGAGGTCTTCCGCTCTGTACTATGCGATTCCCCCGCAACTCCCCGGAAAGCACAGTCACTAAATGATTAGCTTCGTACTAGTCGAGGAATCTACTTGATTGTTTAATTTTAACAGGTGATTTGCCGTCATCTGCACTATAATAGCGGCACTGCCTCCTGTTTCGGTGTCGGGCTTATTCGCCGCAGTACCTACTACTAATTCGGCGTAGTCAGAACTCCGCCGTCCTGCAAACTTTTCAAACCGTTTCCATCAGATCGATTAGTAGGGTTCCGCAGTCGTTTCAGTTCTGTTGTTTTGTAAGTTTTGACCTCGACTTTGGTTTTCGAAATTTTTAGGACCATTTCGTCGATTTGGATTATTTTTTCTGCAAGATTCATATGGGCAGTTTTTTAATACATCAATCTTGAAACATATAAGGGTTATTCTCTCCTCACGTTCAGAATTTAATGTTTTGTAAAGGCCAATGTCAATTTTCAGACTCTTGTCACTGATTATAACGTGGCTTGAGTCATTGTCACTTGCTTTTCCGCTTTGGGACTTAGATTGAGAATATTGGGTAGGATTTTGTGTTTGAGTTCCGGAAAAAACTGTATCTAAGTTACCTAATCAGGATGTATCTGATGTTTGTCTACGTTCTTGGTTTTCGCCATTGTCAATATCGCCATGGATTTTACTTTTGCAGTTTAACAATAAATCACTTGTTATACGCACGGGCACTGTTTGTGTTACTATAATATCTATTAATTCGTCTTTCCTAAGTTTAAACCACTCGGAGCATAATTTTTCGTGCAGTTCAGTTTCAACCGTCTTGAATTATAAAGGGTTGGTCGTTATCCTCAGGGTCATTTATAGAGCCAAAAAAATATATGCCAAAATATGTAATACAAAAATGTTACATACGGGATTAGCGAAAAGGGTCTTTTGATACTAGTTGTTAGGCTGTTTATCTCAAAATAATTGAGAGGGTTTAAAGAAGTGTTTTACTCTATAAATATTAAACGTGCCAGATACGATATTTATACAAGCAAATAATTAGAAATAATCAGTTGTTAAGCAGTCTATCAGCTAAAAATAATCTGATAAAACAACAATTTAAATAGGTAGTTTAAAAAAACAACTTGAACTAAAAAATTAAATATAAAAAATGGTATGGTAGTTAAGTTAGTTAAATTTTATTTTAAAATATAATATCCGTAACTAAACATTAGTTAGCAGAATCAATATCAAATATCACCTTGTTTTAATTACAGAGTTGTTTATCAGTGCGAAAATTATTTGGTCGAGATTTAGGTTTGTGTTCGTTCGATATTTTAATTCTATTTAGTAGCTGGTTTAAAGGCTTCATTATCACACATTTTCAGTGATTATTTGGCCAGACATTGTGCCAATTAACGCGTCTCTGTAAAGAGTTAGATTTGAGTCATTAAAACATTTGTTGATAAAAGCGTGATAAGAGGTTTCGTATCTGATTATCTACGTAGCGTCAATTTCGTTAGAACTGTCCGCGAATAGTAGATAAACTTTGTTAAAGGTGTTTTTGCACGACAAGAAATATATTTATTTTATTCATACAGATCATAGATCAGTACTAGTTGAATATTTTGTATTATTATAGTAAAAATAGTTTTTTGTGATAATTTGTTGTGTTGTTAAATATCATGTCGCATAAGCCTTCTAAGAATGAGTCTTATGGTGTAACATATAAACAGTTATCATCAAAATGGAAGGATATTCCTTTTAGAAATAAAAGTCGAAATAGTGAGGTAATAGGTTGGTAATTTTAGGTGATAGTAGGAGTTATAATTTAAAAAGCCAATATTAAAAAATTTAAGAACGATTTGAATTAAAATTTTATTAAGTATATTATTGTTTCGTCTTACATAAATTATTTATTAATTTTGTTTGATTTTAATTGTTGCTTAATGACAAGCTGCAACTTTTTAAACTTTTAAATCTATCTCCGTGTTTGGTGTAGTTGTATCATGAAGTAAACGTTTTAAGCGAAACGAATCAAGTTTAATCAAAGGCCCAAGTGTGTAAACTGCAGGTCCCGTGAAAGACTTTTTCAAAAAGCTTTCGAAAAGTAAACCGAACTGTGCTTAGGATTAAGTAAAACGTATAAAAACCTTGTTTAAACTATCAACTCGGCGTCCGCGTTGATAGTTTTCCGGTGACTGACAGGACTACTTTTTCCGATTTAGTCTTCCCCGTCGTTACTCTCAAAATACTATCTCCACTAGTTAGATTTGTTTAATAAAAGAATCTACATTACCATATTTGGGCAAAGACCAACTTTCTGGTTTTGTTCTTCTCCCCCTTTTTGAGTACTCCCGATTCAAAATTTCTTTAAGGCGGGTGCTCTCGGGTAAATGGTGCCGGGACCAATTAACTCTGAAATAATCACCCCTGCACTTTGACTTTATGTTATAAGAGAAACTCTCAAATAAAATCCAACCCAAGTGTTCAAACATCTTATTCAACACCGCGGACGAATTTTGTAATGAGGAAAAATTATTTAAGATAATAATAATAATAATAAATCTACTTATGAATCCCGCGGCTTTATATAATGATATAAAACACCAAAAATTGCCTAATGAACTGCTCAGCCGACGTCTCTGCCCTTTGCGTCAAATTTATTGCCATAGCACACTCGGAACTTAATCAAGACATAATTAATGGTCAGAATCCTAGATAATTGAATCAGTTGATTTTAGTACACCTATCGAAACTTATAGCTATCATAACAAAGTCAAATCTGAGGCCTCAGAGCTAAATAATCTAATTGATTTGGATAACTGCACGTCGGTTCATTTCGACTTAAGAATTTCTACAGGGCAAAATACTACTCCCATCAGAGTGTTCGACCCTATTCAAACAATACTAATGCTATTATAGAACAGGGGCTCTCATTCGAGGCGGGAAGGGATGCCACTGCAAATGAAAGGAAGCTAGGTACGAAGTGCCAGACGGGAGATAGATAAAAGGAGCAGGTCAGCTGCCCCCTAAAAGGGGTCCTGGTAGTTTATTTATAGAATGTCTGGAGAATAAGGGCACGACCAGGCAACTTTTTCATCGAGTTTAAAAAGGTAGGAGTTTTGTAATTTCGACCGTTCGACCATTTGAAACCATGACAAATTATCCCTTAGGAACATGAAGTAAATATTTACGTTTCTTCACATAAGACCAACTCGGTATTAAATTAAATAAATTCAATTATTGTAGTAGTATTAGTAGATTATTCTTAATGTTATATTATTAGTTTAAAAAAATATATATGTGATTCAATTTCTGTATAGGGTCACACTGGCTCTATACACATATATAATACACCAAGCAAGGAGGCCCTCCTCTCCCCATACCCATCACCTCCAGACCACCTCAGTCTTCCTAGATAAAATTTAGAGAACGAAATTAAACGGATTAATTGCATAGAAATTTGATTCCTCAGGCAAATGTAGGCCATTTTGGTTTCAAACTTGAGACTGCAGAAACAGCTACTTAACGGAAAATGAGCGCTACGGTTACTTTTGGATTTTAGCGTGTATCTATACGGTGGAACCAGCAGACTCTTAATATGTTTGATTTTAATGCTCTAGAACTTTCATATCTTACATTTTTCATTAGAAATATCCGTTTTCAAGTCACAGGCCTCTGAGAGTGAGCGTAACGTACTTTTCAGCCGAAATGGAAAAATTTGCTCATCTTTGACTGGTGATTCCGCTCAAACCGCTGAAAAAATTTAATGTCTAAGGAAGTCATTAGACGCAGAATTTAATGCTCTTTAATTCTGATTTGAGTAATGTAGGATGCATCCTTTGTTGTTATAAGCCAAAAACTGGGAAAGCTTCCAACATTTCGCGGTTTTTTGACTCTCAAATGTATTGCTTACCTCAGAAACTGTCGCAGACTCATATTACTCTTGTTTAAGATAAATGAGTGAAATAAAATCATTTCCGTCTTTTTTCAAATTAATGAAAGTCACGGCCCTTTTTTGGTTTAATTTTATACGGCTATACTACTATAGATTAAATATGAATTTAGAAGGTAGTTACGACGCGACGTATAATAATAGTTACTTAACTTTATTAACTCTTACAAAATTTGCGTATTTTAGCAAGAGTAAGTTCTGATTGGTCCTGGTATAATTTTGAAAATAACTAATGAGCACCAAATATTCATATCCAAGCTCGAAAAATGTTATCAAAGGGACGAATATTAGTCTATTTATCATAATGCAGATGTTATTTAAAATTGATAACAATATATGTATGGTTACCAAATTACTTGGAAATACTAGGGTCGTTCTTCATAGCTCCCCACCGCACCCCTCTGATCTTTTTTATTTGAAGAAATAAAAAAAACTTTTAATATAAAAGTTTAATAGTTTTGTCTAAATTGTCAGAATTTGATATAAGATATTTTTCCGGATAAGGTTACATTTTATTAAATGTGACACCTTGTGTGTTATATCGCAGTAAAAAATATTTTTTCCCTGATTTTAAAACTATATGATTTGTTGATATTATTTTGAAAGGTGCCCTAAATATTGAAAATGTAAGAATATACCCCCAATTATTATAGCCATGGAGGCTATCTGAATGTGGTAATAGTTTCTGACAAAAATATGTTAAAGGAAAAGAATAGTTTAGGTTCGTGGAAAATGACAATCTGTAGATAACATTCTTAAAACATCAATTCAAATAAAATCATATGGTAAACAATAACTTAGATAAAGTAACTTATGAATTTTTAATATGTTCTCCATTATTCTGAATAGAACTCTGATAATCGATGGGAATTTTATTGTTTGCATTTACTAAAAACTCACGGTTATAAATCTTGATTATAGAAGGTTTGCGTCATATAACTTACGATTTCTTTCAGCTTAGACTTTCCTTAAGATACCCCCTTAAAAAGTATCCAGGGAAGTGAAATCTGGACTATTCGGTGGCCAAGGAATTGGTCCGCTTCGTCTAATCTATGTTTCATAATCCGATTGTTTATAAAGTTTATCACAGGCGCAACACTATGCGGCGGAGCACTGTCTTGCTACCATATGATGGTGGCAGGGGATTTCTTCCAGAAAATGCTCGATTCCATTCTGCACAAAGCAGATATCTTTTTTTCCGTTACTCCACCTCTGAAAATAATTGGCCCAATCAATCAAGGATGCCTCACCAAACATGGATCGCTTCGATTCTGAAAATATCTGGATCTTCTACAAATCGTCCCAACATATCTTCGCAAAACCGCCTGCTTCTAATTTTATGTTCATCAGTCAATTTTTGTACGGGTAAAATTTTACAGGGATGATACCCATATTTTTTAACGGTTGGCTCAATTTTTTTAATTGGTATTTCAAAATACTTCCTGGCAGTCAATGGAAGTTCCAGAATTTCCTGTAAATCAATACAAAACCATAGATCTCGCAGTCTATTAAAATAAATATTGCTCATACCTTCAAAGAAAAGTAAAATATCCAATTCTTAATTTTTATAGACTTGAACTATTCGTGGTTTCCCTTTTAGAGATTTTCTTCTTTTGAAGTTGTTTTCTATATATCTGAACGTGTGTTTTGATGGTACAGATTCGACAAATAATTCCCTGTATTCTCTTCTTGCTTGAGATATGTTAATATTTTATAGAATAAACGTATAATTTCACATTTCTGTGTGTCTATAACGGCATTTTTTTACGATAAAATAATAATACATTTTTTTCCACACAAAGAAAGCGGCGCTTTTTAATTAGAAGTGGCCAAATCAACGTCATAAGCCATTACCTCGTTCATATGGCTATATACGGGGACATTTTCAAGATTTTGAGGCTAAATATTTAGGAACCAAAATAATAAAAAAAAATCGGTACATTTCCTATATATATATATATATATATATATATATATATATATATTCGTAGCAGTTTATCCCACTTTCACATTTACTTTTTCTGCAAAATTTAAAGTCAATTGAACAAGATTTTTTTACATTGATTTTTTAAAAATTTTATTTGGCCGCCATTTTGTTTCGCGATTTTAAATTGAAACACATATTAAGTTTCTAAATAGTTTTTGTTAACGATCCTCTGGTTGTTATGTTAGAGTGATGTATTATTTGGGGTTAGGATCCCGTAAAAAAAAACAAAAGCCTTTTTTTTGAATTATCGTTTCGCAACTTTATTGTTGCATCCTTAGGACATATATAGATTTTATATCCTGTATGAAACCCATATTATCAGTCTTTACCTACTCAGTTGGTCCAAAGATATTTTCTAACCCCAAATAATACACCACTCTAACATAACAACAAGAAGATCTTTAACGAAGACCATTTAGAAACTTAATATCTGAGAACTATCTGCAGATCAACGCAGTAGGTAAAGACTGATAATATGGGTTTCTTGCAGGAATAAAATCTATATGGGTCCTGAGGATGCAACAATAAAGTTGCGAAACGTCGACTATTTAAAAAAAGACTTGTTTTTTAGTGGATCTTAACCGCAAATAATACACCACTCTAACAAAAATGTTTTAACATGACAATGACATAACATGTTTAAATGACCCTTAATTTTCGGACAAAATTTGAAGTCAATTGGATAAGTAGTATTTAAGCTATATCGCGAACTGACAGACAGACCGACAGACGGACCGACGGAATTAATAAAACAGGTTTTTTTTTTTGGTATCTAGAGATGCTAAAACCTGAGAGGGTGATTTTTTCACGATTACAAAAATTTTATTTGGCGGCTATTTTGCTCCGCCATTTTGAATTAGTAACACAGTTTTATTAGTTGATCCCTATATCACAAATATTTATAGCACACAATTTGAAATCAATCCATTAAGTAGTTTTTTCAGGCTGAATTTTTAAATACTTATTATATCGCCATTTTGTTCGGTCATTTTGGGATCGTACCAAAATTTTGCTAGTTGATTCCAACATAATAAAATTTGAAATAAATTGGATAAGTAGTTTTTTCATAACATTTCTTTAACATTTCACTAGGCCGCCATTTTGTTTTGCCATACTGGATTTTTACCAATCCACCAGATCTTCCCCATATGACTCTTAATTTTTAGTCAAATTTTGAAGTCAATCGAGTTAGTTTCTAAGCTATTTTGTCCGGCCGTCTTGAATTAGATTCACAATTTTATTAGTTGACCCCTATACAACAATTAGCTGCGCAGATAGTTCCATTGCTCTTCGCTTTGATTTGTCACACAATTTGAAATCAATCCATTAAGCAGTTTTCCAGGCTGAATTTTTAATTTTTAAACATTTTATTAATCCGCCATTTTGTTCCGCCATCTTGGAATCGTACCAAAAAGTTGATTCCAACATAATACTTTGATGTTTGTGTAAAATTTGAGATAAATTGGATAAGTAGTTCTTTAATAATATTTTTTGAACATTTCACTAATTGCCATTTTGGATCTTTATCAAAACATTACCCGGTCATCCCCATATGCAGTTTTTTAATATTTTTTTTTAACATTTCATTATGCCGCCATTTTGTTTTGCTATATTGGATTTTTACCAAAATGTTACCAGGTTGTCGTCATATGACCGTTAATTTTTGACCAAAATTTAAAGTCAATGGGGTAAATAGTTTTTAATTGCGCCGTGAACAGACAGACAGACCGACGGAATTGAGAAAACATGTTTTTTCGTCATCTAGGGACCCTGAAACCTGAAGATCTTGGAGTGTGATTTTTTCGCGATTAAATACTTCCCTTTTACGAGGGAAGTAAAAATATATATTTTTGACATCAGGAAAAAAATCAATATCTGACAATTCAGACAAAACTATAAAGCTTTTATAATAAAAGCTTTTTGGCAAACTATAAGAAATGGCCCTGTAGAGGGTTTTTGGTTTCATGATAACGGACCCAATAGAATCGTTCTCGAACTTTATTCAGAGAGTTCTGTTTACTCCAAGGTGGGCTCCGGGATTTTTCGCCATGTAGTTCTTGTAATATGTCCTGGATTCTTTTTAAAGAAAAGCATAAACTAGTCTCGGTCTCAATCAAATATATAATATTTTTACTTTAAAATTTACTTCGTGACACTTGTTTCGACTTTACGGTTATCAGCAGGCCTAAAATATATCCGAAAAACCTTATATATGTACGAAAAGGACAAAAATGTTAATATTACCTTATAAGTAGATGGTCACTACAAATTAAAACATAAATCGACTATACATATGAGACAGTAGTTCCCAGACAAAGAATCCAGTTCAAAGAAATCGTCCATATTTCTCTAAAAGACTTGATTATAAGAATTTAAAGAAGATAATAAACTAGTCTCGGTCTCAGTTAGATATATAATATTTTTACTTTAAAATTTCGGCCTTACGGTCATCATCAGACCTAAAATATATCCGAAAACCTTATATATTTACAAAAAGGGCAATGATGGCCACTACAAATTAAAACATAAAACAACTATACAGCACACATATTAGATGAAGACTGAGGTGGAAATATTAAAAAATATAAGCCAATACCCACACTTATGTCGAACCAAATGCATAAAACCTCAATAAAAACAACGAATCTAAAGGTAAACATTTTAAAATAATCAAACACTGTTGTTTAATATGTAATTGAATTGAATTGAACTAGGAGGCATGGGTTCAAATCTCAGTGTAAGCAATAATTTTGTTTTCAATTACATATTGTACAACAGTATTTGATTATTTTAAACTGTTTACCTTTAGATTGGCTGTTTTTATTGAAGTTTTTGATTTGGTTCGACATAAGTGTGGGTATTAGGCTTATACTTTTTAATATTTCCACCTCAGGGTTCATCTAATATGTGTGCTGTATAGTTGTTTTAAGTTTTAATTTGTAGTGGCCATCATTGCCCTTTTTGTAAATATATAAGGTTTTCGGATATATTTTAGGTCTGATGATGACCGTAAGGCCGAAATTTTAAAGTAAAAATCTTATATATCTGACTGAGACCGAGACTAGTATATTATCTTCTTTAAATTCTTATAATCAAGTCTTTTAGAGAAATATGGACGATTTCTTTGAACTGGATTCTTTGTCTGGGAACTACTGTTTGCGTTTTAATTGTCTTTCCATCAGCACTTTCCCAGACTATTTTCAACATGGATGGATCCCCAATGACAAATGAAATCCATTGAGCACGCAGCATTTTGTCAAATATTTTTCTCCAGTCTTTTCTAACTTCTGTGCTTTTTTTTTCAAGCAAAATTGTTCCAGCATCGAGGTCTTCTAGGTGATCTGCTCGCCATTCTTCCGTTGACCACTCGTGGTCTGTCCTAATTATAAACCTTTGATTTCCTTGAGAACATATTACTGACGTGGATCTAGTTTTTTTACAGTAACTGCCCTTCTGTATTTTTTATTTCCCTAAACGATTTTAATATAGCATGGTAAGTTCTAACAAAGTTTATTAAATAAAAATATAAGTTGCCGCACTGGGCCGTTGGCACTTTGAAAATCGCAGATAAAAAGCGAGCCGCCTAGTTTCAAACCCCATCGACACTGGCTCCTGTTACCGAGCTGTTTAAAACTCGTTTGGCTCCCAGCTACGAATTTTTACCTACCAGGGAATTTCAAAAGTATAAATAATAACTTTAGACAAAAATTATCCAGTTGAATTTTGTCGTCGGACTAGTTTAATATTTTACAATTATCGTTTTAAATTTTATTTAAATATAGTGAATTTAATATTAAATTGCTACTTACCAGCTAGTCGAATTTAGGAATACAATATTTTTATAATATAAATAAAAAAATCGCTAAATTTTCTTTACCCGGAACTTCCCTCTTCTGATTTTTTTCAATTGGTTCGGAATAGTGAAGTGTGACCCAATGTAGTGTTACATACATTTTTCATTTTTATTGGGCGCCATTTTGTTTCATCATATTAGATTGCTACCAATATTTTACCATTTTCTTTCTACTTATGTTACGCTTAAGTTTTGGGCTTAATTTAAAATGAACTCAATAAATAGTTTTTACAGTCACATATACCGCCATTTTGTTACGTCATGTTGAATTCGTACCAGTTTATCCCATTTGCAGATTTCAATCAAGTCAATTAAATACTTTTTTTACGATGATTTTTTAAAAAAATTATTTGGCTGCTATTTCGTTTCACCATCTTAAATTGAAACCCTTATTATCAGTCTTTACGTACTCCGTTGGCCCGCAGATATTTCCTAACCCCAAATAATAAACCACATTAACATAACAACAAGAAGACCGTTAACGAAAACCATTTAGAAACTTAATATCTGGAAAATATCTGCGGACCAACGTAGTAGGTAAAGACTGACAATATGGGTTTCGTGCAGGATATAGAATTTATGTGTCCTGAGGATGCAACAATAATATATCGAAACGTCTACAGTTTAAAAAAATATTGTTTTTTGCTGAATCCCAACCCCAAATAATACACCACTCTAACATAACAACAAGAGGATCGCTAACGAAAACCATTTAGAAACTTAATATCTGGGAAATAGCTGCGGACCAACGTAGTAGACAAAGACTGATAATGTGGGTTTCATGCAGGATATAGAATTTATATGTGTCTTGAGGATGCAACAATAAAATAGCGAAACGTCGACGGTTATAAAAGTCTATTGTTTTTTTACTGGATCCCAACCCCAAATAATACACCACTCTAATATAACAACAAGAGGATCGTCAACGAAAATCATTTATAAACTTAATATCTGCGGACCAGCGTAGTTGTTAAAGACTGATAATGTGGATTTCATGCAAGATATAGAATTTATATGTGTCCTGAGGATGCAACAATAAAATAGCGAAACATCGACAGTTTAAAAAAGTTGTTTTTTTTTACTGGATCCCAAACCCCAAATAATACACCACTCTAACAACAGGAGGATCGTTAACGAAAACTATTTAGGCACTTAATATCTGGGAAATATCTGCAGGCCAACGAAGTAGGTAAAGACTAATAATATGGGATTAATGCAGGATATAGAATCTATATGTGTTCTGAGGATGCAACAATCAAGTTGGGAAACATCGACAATTTAAAAAAAATACTTGCTTTTTTTATTGGATCCTAACCCCAAATAATACACCACTCTAACAGTTTTTTAAACATATTACTAGGTCATCCTCATATAACTCTTAATTTTTTGTAAAAATTTAGAGTCAATTGGGTAAGTAGTATTTAAGCTATGTCGCGAACTAATAGACAGACCGACAGACGAAACGGTGGAATTGATAAAACATGTTTTTTACTCCGATCTACAGAGCAATATCTAATAGACATATTGGCTCATATTTGTCAAGAAATTGTCTCACTATATAGCACAATAACAAACTGGTGCGATCACGGAGTCTGACCAACTGTGTATGTGCCGGAGACCCGACCGTTACCCAGAATGTACCAGCCGGGGTAGGACGCGAGGAATAGGTAAATCGAGTCACGTGTTCAGGTGCTGCAACTTATATTTTTATTCAGTAAACTTTGGTTCTAATCAGGAATTTTTGTCCTTGTGGATACAGTCAACGGTTCATACGATGGCAAGTAATTGTTTTCTTGTAACACAATAATTATTTGCAGGTTTGTATAATACACGGCTATAGTATTCTGTAACATCTTGAGATTGTTGGACTTGGACAAAACAGCCCCAATTCTCACATTGCTTGCTTCTGTGTCCAAAATAAATAGCCCTTGTTGTTGAGGGAAAGCCAGAATTGGGCTTGAACCTAAAGCATATTTCAGTCTTCTAAAAGCAGTTGCTGTCTGAAATTCTTCATCAGAAGTAACTGACCCCAAGAATTTCATTTTTGAAACTGACAATATTTCTTCGAGTTCAATGAATAAGTATCGTCAGTTCTTGGTAATGGGTAGCTGTCATTTGTGGTGGCGTCATTAAGGCTACCGTAGTCTACACACAATTTAATATCTCCATCTTTCTTCGTTATAAGGATTAGCTGTACTGACCAAGGGCTATTTAACTCTTCAGTAACCCCATTTTGAAGTACCTTGTTGAACTGTTTTTCAGCTTCCTTTTGTTTTGCAATTGGCAATCTTCGTGACGGTTGTCTGATTGAATTTACCTGTTCAATGTCGATTCTATGCTTTACTAAATTTGTCCTTCCGGTTTGGCCGACTTCAACTTCAAATATATTGCCTTCACTTAACATAAAATCCTTAGCCTTGTGAAACTCTTCTTCAGACAAATGACACCATGATTTTTCCATAGCTTTTAATATATCCTTGTTTAGCTTGATCTTGCTTTGCGAATCAGATTTAGGTATGTCAGAATTAACTGTCTGTTTCACTTGTTGGAAGGTCGCAGTCACCTCTTCTTTATTTTAGTAGAACTGGAAAAGATGTTCGCAACCCGGACATTTTTTTTTCGTACTAGAGTTTCCCCAATTGGGTTCTTCGGCTTGCCTGACCTAACCTAATGGCTGTACTGCCAACATAACACCCAGAGGGTGTATTCAGTTTCCCCCGAAAATTATTTCGTGCTTCCCGGTATTCGTTTCACCAGCTATGACGTTTGTTCTTCAAATGGTAATCCTTTAATTAAGTCCATTCCGAGAATAAATTAATCTTCTATGTCGGTAACATTGTTTTTCTTTGTTCTGTTTACCCTCTTAACACTGGCTAATAGTGGTTTCCCTGACTGAGGTCGGGGCTATTTTGCTTTGAAATTGAAGAATTTAGAAGGAGTCAATGGCAACGGAAACATTCTTTATTACTATTTTGCTGTTTGTGGGGCTTAACTTCTTGACGTTTTCGTATCTTTCTTAGAACTGCCACAAACCCTTTTCTCATACACTCCTGTATATTATCGGGTGTGTATTCCACAGTAGTTTTTTAGGTTTTGGGATATTAAATACAGCTTCCGACTCTAAAGCACTAATAAGTGCGTTACAACTCTTGCTAAACTTGGTCATTTTTTAATTTTCTTAAATTCTGAAATTTCGTATTCCATCCACAAATGCGCAGACTGCCGGATGGAATGGATATTCCTGCATCTCTTCATGTTCAACCAGTTTCTGTTCTATTTAGTCTTCCAACTACGTAAAAAACAGAAAGCAACGGCTTCTTTTTTCTAGATTTATTGAATCTTTGATCATTTTAATCCAAATCTAATAATTTCATGCGCATTTTGCAAGGAAAAATTAATTAACCCCCCCAGAAGCAATGTTTATATCCACCACTGGATTGGCTATGCCCCACAACTCTTCAGCCAGGTCTTCAATTTTGTATTCAAACATTACTAAAGAAATGATTTACAAATTTTCACTGTACCTCAAATACTTACCCAAAAATGTTTAATCGTTCTTGGACTAGAACAGGAGCAGGCTTTATGCAGTTTCTGTAAAATAAGCGCATGGCTTATTTGTTGGATTAAATGACACACGCAGTATAGAGATAACAAAGAAGCTGAAAAATTACTTCTTTCCCCTAATCTATGGCCAATTGTAGCAACGGTAGATTATTAAAAAATATAGTCACAATAAATAAAAAACCGCTTCCATGGTCGGAGGTTGGTTTGAGTAGACCTTAAAGTGATATAAAAACGTCCAATTTTGTTCGCCAAGCCGCGGGGTTTTGCATTTACGCTATACATTTTTAGTCCACCGGACAGTAGGCGAGCACTTGATGTAATTGCATGTATTTTTACAGAAGCGATTTACGGCTTTTATGAATTCTCGAAAGAAAGCGTACCATTCTCGTCCTGTGTTGTACCAGCTATACGGTTTTTAAACATTAAAATGCTCGGTAGTCAATCGATTCTAAATGAAAATTCTTAACTATTATAGTAAATAAAATCATAGTGTACAGGGTGTCCAATATTCGTAGGTTTTTACGGGGTTTCTCGCTTATGAGTAGAGATAGAGAGATGCGGTTTATGCGACATCGTGCTAATTTTTGGTACCACCAAGATGCTACAAACAGTTTCTATGGTACGTTTGCCATTTTCAGATAGCGCCTGTATTTTGGCTATTGTGGAATATATTAGAAAAGTTGAAATAGATATTTCCACGTATAATTTTAATTGTGACACCATATATAATTTTCTCTCATGAAATTTAGCTCACTGAAAGCTTTCAAAAAAGATAACATAGTATATATTTATTTTTATCAATAATGCCGCAAAATTAATTTTTCTGTTTTTTTCGTAGAGAATCTATAGTAACGGAATGGACAAAATCGACGTGACGCCATTAGTGATATTGTCGGCGTTATTGTAAATTTTTTTTTCCGTTTTTAGTTATTGATTGTTATTTGTTGTTAATGTTGTTATTATTGTTTTTGGCCCACCTAAATGGTATATTCTTCCAGTAAGACGAGGCTCCAACCCACAATGCTGAAAGAATCCTAATCTGGCTTAACGAACATTTTACCAGAAAATGGATTAGTTTTAGATTTTTTTTTGTGGAGCTATTTAGAAAATAAAATTTATGCAAGGCGATATGAAAACATGCATTATTTGAGAGTGGCCACGGAAAACGTTTTTGAACAACTACAGAGAATATATAAACTTTGCCAAATATGTAGGAGAACATAATATGGGCTATTTTTTTTCTCAAAATTATTTATTTTTTTAAAACCTTTGTTATCTTTTTATGCTTTTATTATGTTATCATTTTCAAAAAATTTGTTAGTCCATAAAAAATGCAATTTATGTCAATATCTCAAAAAATTGAACCCGTAGAAAAAATCTAAGTCCGCTGGATTCTACGTGAAAAATGTATAGGGAACCCTTTCAACTTTCTCAGTATATCTACGTTGCCAGGGTTACCCCTAGTTACTTGAATACCGTTATCATTGCAGTTTATAGGAAAAAGGGAAAAAATGCATCGTCACGTTATTTGTGAAAATAAATATGAACTATGTTATATTTTCGGAAAGCACTTGGTGAGCGGAACAATATAAAAGATATATATAGGGTGTTCCATTTAATAAAATACAAGTTATGTCATCTCAAAAACTGTGACTCCCGGAAAAAATCTGAGTACGCCGCTGGATTCTACGTGAAAATTCAGCGCCAACATTATATTGAAAAAACTGTTCTGCTTATTTTTACCTCCCTGGGAAAAGGGAAATATTTGCTTTAAACTAAGTTTCATGTTACGTCAAACGCGACCCATTCAGATGATTCAGATTAAATTGTATATAGGTTTAAGTGATGGACCTTTTTGCCGAAAGTTTTTTAACATTTAAAATTTCCTTTATTTTTGAACTCCTATATATATAACCTTTTGATTTATCTTCGCTTAGTGTATTTTTCACAACTCGCTGCACTAAATATTGGTTTAATTTTGGAGAGGGAAAAGACGACAAAAAAAAGATGTAGGATCTTCTTTTTAAAAAAATAGTATGTAGCATATATAAATATACTAAGATTGATTTTTCCATCTTCAAACATTTTCGAAAATTTTGAAAAAAATCCTGCTATAAAGGGCAATGTATTTCGATTGATTCCACTATGTGGTACGACGTTTTTCTACTGTCTCAAATAAAATATAAATTGTGTTTGATACATATTTTCGAGACATCTTGTATACATAACTATTAATTTAAACGAGTTTCCCATTATGATATTTATTGTATTTTTTGCATTAACTATTTAAAAGTTACGTATATCTGTAAAAACATTTATGCCGTCCCAAAGATATGGGTGACAGCAAAAAAAATTAAAAAGTTATTTTTTTTAAATATTCCGCGATAATTGTAATTTGCTTAGACTATTTAAATACGAAAGTATATTACTCGTATAGATTTCTTCTAATTATGCCTTTTCAGAAACTTCCTCGCTTTTGTAAAAAAGCTTAAATCGTTTAGGCGCCAAATGTCATACTTGCTTTTTCTATTTTTTTTTAAGAATGAAGAAAAAATACTTTCCAAAATGTGTTCCCACCCATTTTTAACATGATTCGGAATACCGTAAAAATAAACGTTTTCTAAAAACTTCAAATAATTATTTTTATTTTTTCGACAGTTACCGTGTTTCAAACGACACTGTGGGAAATTTGAAAAAAAGGTTTTAATATTAATTGAAGATAAACTAAAAATAACACAAACTTATTTTTTATACTTTTCGATAGCCCCCAAGTGTGCTATAAAAATATATCATATTACAAAAGTGTATCTGAAACCGTTTTTGATATAGCGACAAAAAGGTAAAAAGTGCGTTTTTCCACGAAGACAACCAGACGAATAAATAGGCCTCATATAACACAAGCTATATGTAGACGATAGTCTAGCGGTTATAATTTAAATACCACTCTCGACCTATTATCCTACTTTATATAAGTTAAGTTGCATCTAACTGTAAAAAGCTCATTTAAAAAAATTACCGTTCCAAAGTTAGGAAGACTAGACTAAAATAAATTACGTGATTTAAAGGTAAATGGAACTTTGAAAACCTTATTTAAAACATTTAATTAAGTTTTAGAAGTTACGAGAAAAGACGCCACAAAAAGTTACATGGAAATGTAAAAACCGTATTTAAAAATGTTAAGCATTTCAAAAATTACGGAGAAAAACATTTTTTTGGACAACTGTCCAAATAGGAAAAAGAGTTTTTTTGGCAACTGTCAAAAAATTATTTTTTAAGTTTCATGCGAAAAAGAAAAATAAGCTAAATAACAATTATTTTCAAAGAAATCAACGACAGCTATAGTAAATTTGTCAAAAAATAAATAAGAAAAGTCAACAATTTTCAAGTAAAAATCAAAAAAATTTCTTAGTGGTTAATTATGAGAAAATTGAAGATACCCAAATTATATGTCAAGAAATGAACAATCGTTTTGTAAATATAGAACAACTTGCAAATCAAATTCAACCAGTAACTGACTATATTCAAGCCAGAAAAGCCAATATTTAAAAATGAGAAACAACAATCAAAGGCATTTGATACAGTTGATCATCAATTTTTTTGCGAAAATTATGAAAGATTGAAATAAGAGATTTATTTAAAAAAACAATTAAAAATTTATTTTTAACTTACTTTTATATTTTATTAAATTTTTGGAATTATTTTATTTATTACAACTTTTTGTAAAGTTGATTTAGAATATAGTAAAAGTAGATAAATTATGGGACACTAATTGAAAAATTAATAAAAAAGTCTGGAGCCTAAAATCACATTTAGTTAAAAAGAGAGATAGAAACATGTAATTTTCTATGGAAAAATTGATTTACACCTCTTTAGTAATGACATAATTCATTCAATATCTTCATATTGTGGACTAATTTATAATATTTTTGAAAGCAAAGATTTGTTCATGGTAACTGGTAAAAGGGTCAAACAAAAGTTTAATCGCCATTCTTTAATAATTGAAATCAAATGCCACATTCGTATTTGAGCGTCGACAAGTTCTTAAACTACATGTATATTTGTGCGCGTGCCAGCTAGAGATATTTTCTCAGATATATGAAATCGTAATTTATCGCCGGATCTGAGCGACACTTTTATCAAATGGCTCCTTGGCGTTACTATACAATACTTCTGATTGTTTACTACTGTATTCAGTATCAGTAACATTAATAATAAATATACTATGCCAAACAATATCTATTTAATGTTAAACGATATCACTTTAAAATGTTTAAATTGTAAGCCTAAACTACTTCCTTGATATCCACTTATTGTCTTATAATAGATGGAAGTGCTTCAGAATTAACTTAGTTTCCTCTGCACTAGAGCACTGAGTAAATAAAATAAACTTATTTTAGACTGCTAATGGGGACAAAAGATATAAATATACGTTTCGATACGCTAACGAGATAACGCACGATAATTCTATTTAATATTTATCACAATCAAAATACTTTAAACAGTCTATAGAAAGGTTCCCGTAATAGCCATATCTGTAATATCTCAGCAAAACCAGATAATTTTGACGAATCGCAGAAACATTTACTTGTTTATTTGAAATGTTTTACTATGTAAATTTTTGAAAATAAATTCGTAGAATTTTACTCAAATATGAACGTCAACTCGCGAATAATCCTTAAACGGCGTATTATGTGTTTTATCTGTGATATTCAGCAATCTTGACAAGAATCATTTTTCGAATATACTTTCAATTACCCAAGCCTTAAGTGATTAACAAGTTGAGATAATTTTTTTCAGGTTAGTCAATAAAGGTGAGCTAATATAATATTAGACTATGCTATGTTATTACATGTTTTATGATTTAATATTTATTTTTAATAATTGTATTAACTACCTGCTATTTACCCAGATAAACCTAGACTCGGTGACACAGAAGAGAAATTATTGGGGGGAGGGGGGTAAGTAAGAAAAACTCAACTCAGAACTAAAACGCATTTTTGTGGTACCTAGTATTATTCATATTTTGATTTCGAAATCAAACGCATTTTTGTGGTACCTAGTATAGCGCAGTATTTTCATCCCCAAATAACTTTATTTTTCGAATATTTACAGTGGAAGCGATTGGTGGGACAATTGTAACCATGGAAAATATCCACCGAATAAAATTATACGGAGATGAAAATACCAGCCCTTAGTTTAATAACCTATCCGGTTAAAGGTTAAATAAATACGTTTAATGAGGATGAAGTTTTAGCTATAAACACTCACAGTGGATCAGTGAACCGGGTGCGTTTAGAGATTGGTACTCTATCGCACATGCCTAGAAGTTAATACCTTAAAAATGCCTTCTAACCTTTTGTTTGATAAATTTAACTGTTACAGTACGTAATTTTAGAATAATCGTAATTTTTTATTACAGCATTCTAACGGTACTGACTGTAGACTGTGTTTGTGTTATTATTTAAAAAAATTGCTATTTATATAATGTCAATACAATAATTTTTTGACATTTATTTTTGCTACAAGTTTCAACTCTTCCGGGGCTACCTGTTTTAATAAGGTGGTGTTTGCTACACTAAGTGCATTTTTGTGCTAAATGATAAATATTTCAACATTAAAAAAAATCGCATTTCTGTAAATTGACCCCAAGTTTTCTCTCGGGGTATAGGTAATCTTGATCAAAATAGGCTGATACCAAAGAGTATGGTATGGCTGATACCACAAAAATTATTTATCTATTTTTGTGGCCAGTGGCCATACCTTCAGTTGGGTGACAAATACAATAAAGCAATAAATGGCCCTTTGCAGCGAAGACCAAAAACGATTATTAGTTGGTTTGTAGTTCATTTTATTAGGTTTTTGTATGCACCAGAAAGATGTGAAAAGAATACATAGTCAGTTGAATATAGATTTTTGTTTTCGAATGTTCTTCGACTAAATTATGTTTGTCTCCCTACAACTCTCTTTCTTACAACCGTTATATAAAGTATACAAGATTTCATTAATTTCTATGCATGCATGAAATACTATAATCTATAAAATGTATGAGAAAATTAAAACCATTAAATAAAATGTTATAAGCGGGTCACAATGAACTAAAAATACTATTTAGTTAATTGGCAGGTAATTATTTTAAGGTTTGCCGCTATTAAAAGGTAGGCGTTGAATTTGTGGCTGAAGATTTTTGCGATTTATTTCACGAGTTAACATAATTTATATGAAAGTTTATTAAAATGTTTAGCTAAAATCCTATAAGTTTTAAAACCAATATCCACTAGATTGCATCGTGTAGGGGGGGTTTCAATTCAGAAAAAAAGGGCACACCACATCTACTGTCTACTAATTTTTTTTTGAAATCTTCTTTTGACAACTCACAATGATTTGTCCATATAATTTAAAATCCAGCATATAACTAACATTTCGAAAACAATAAAATGAATATGAAATGATTCTCTGCTAAACTACAAAAATATACTTTTTACGAATTTTACGTGTGAAATGATTTAAGCCTTTTGTTTCTATTAAACTATTACGACTAACCAGTAGTAAATGATGTTTTAAAAATGGGATAATAAATAACGTTTTATTGCAAGTAGGAAACACCTAACATAATCTGATATGGCAACTCCATAGTCCTCTTCTTTCATCTCTATAGATCTATAAAAGTCGAACGAAATTTCGCCATTTCTTAGCAGTCATTTTTTGGGTCTTGAGCGAAATTACACATTTTATATCGATTTTAACGACTTATGGGCGAAAATGCCAACGCCTCTTGAAAAGATCCAGGGCAATCTTCTGTAATATAGTGTTACCACCTCAGAAGTGGTTAACAAGACTTCTGCCAAATTTTAACCTTTATAACTTTAGCGGTTCTCGAGATATTAGCCCATATCAGGACTTTTCAGACAGGCTTCGTAATAAAATAAATGGCCTTGACATTATACAGTAAAATACATTTTTGAACATAAAAATGTTTCACTTATCCATTTTTTAAATATTCAGCTTTGCTGAGGGGAAACTTTTTAAAAATGCTGCATTTGAAGAACCAAAATTCATTATATTTCATATGCAAAAAAAACATAAGTTAGATATAAACACACTTTGACAAAAGTTTCCTAATATTTCTATTTAGTTTTTTAGTAGTTAAAACATAAAAACAAAGTATTTTGGTCAGGAACTGCGTCACCCCAAAGGCAGTGACCATGGCACGTCGGCACATAGGTTAATCCGGTACTGGAAATCTGTTTACATTTGCTTCATGAATCGATACTGCGTGATATCCAGACCAGATAAGAGACTTTTCTTTCTTCTTGGATTCTGGATTACTTTCTTTTTAATTCCTTTCTTACGTTTAGGTTTATCTAATGAAAACTGTATGGGTTAAATTTTGCTAGACGCCTAATTTCTTTAACACATTTTCTTTAAATATTCCATACTAACTGCGCAATGGTAGAAATTATTGGGGATCCCATGGCGCAATCATATAATTGTAGATACAATTCATTTTTGTATTGAAAATAATTGTTATTTAAAGTTAAGTTTCTTGCTTGATTTAAATCATCATATGGTAGTCATGTGATAAAGTTAAATTACATCTAGTGACATTAATTTATAATCTTTTGGAATTCAATTAAATTTAAGTCATTACATTTTTTAAATGAGAAAGTATCTTTAATTTACAAACTGTGTTTTTCCTGTAATGTTAGATAAGCATTCATAACCCATAAAACGGTGACTGAACACATGAGACTATTGGGCGTAGAGGTATTACAGGTTTATGTTATTTAAGGAATCCGTATAATTTAGGAGATACCGCGTTATGAGTCATTCGTTTTTTGCTTCAGTATCATTAAGTGTTTTTTTTAATAACTTTTTTATAAAAATGTTATTTTTATTTTGATGGGTATTTTTAGAAACTGATCTTAATTTCTGGTATGTTTTTTAATCGCTTAAAAGTACATTTTTTAGTTTTAATACTTTTATCAGGTTGTGAAATCGTTATTTGTGGATTAGTTTTAAAAAGTTGTTTGGCTTTTTTTAGAGTTTTATGTATATTATTTTGCACTTATTAGATTTAATGTTTTAAGGCAAAGTTTTTATTTGATGATTAGTAATGACATTGACGATGTCAACCCGAATGCTCTCTTTTATTTGTTATGGTTTGTCGTAAATTGCAGATCTTATATAAGCGGTATATTTTGAGTATGGTAGAGTGTGTTCGTTCATTAAAGGTAAAGAAAATGTTTCTCTAACGCTAGGATCCTATGTCTTCTGAAATTGGTGTATCTGAAATATTTTCTAATCATTTAGTGGTATTTATTTTAATATCAGTTTTGGGAATATGTGAAATTAAATTATTGATTTTTTTATATTATTGAAAGTTTTTTCGAAACTTTTTTTTCAAACTTTATAATGTTATTTATAATATTTTCAGATATATCAGTTTTTAATAGATTTATTTTCTCTTACGAGCATATTTAAATTGTTTATGTTTTTATTTGCTTCAGTTAAACTGAATTTAAGATTTTGTATTTTGTATCATTTATAATGACAGTGAACTTATTTTCAAGGTACTTACCTGAAAATTTATTATTAGGTAATTTAAATTGTAAACATTTTGATATTACATTAGCGTTTTTACATCTTAACAGCAGCATTTTCCTGTTTTTCTGATTTGCTAGTTTGGTATATGATGTTGATATTGACTTTAGATTTTTCAGTTCCCCGTAATTTTCTTGGATTTCTTGGAAAAAAATTCATGGTAGTGGTGCATAGTAGCTTCAACCCTTGCTAATATGTATAATTTGTTTCTTAAACCAGTTATTGATAATTTTTAATTATTTTCTTGGGTAGAGGTTTGTCTAATGAAAACAGTATTGCTTAAATTTTGCTCGACGTTTCGCTTCTTATTGGAAGCTTTTTCAAGAACATTTATTTTAACTACAAAGGAAAATAAAATAATGTCATTTTATATAAATTGCTGGAGGTGAAAATTTGATGTTTTATCAAATTTTTCTTATACTAATAAATTTATAATTATTAATATTAAACAGTAAAAAATGTTAAATCATGTTTACAATTTCATACCTTAAAAACAATAACAATGGAAGTTTCAAAAATAAATTTGAGCATGCCTTAAGGTTTACGGTGTAATATACAGATAATCATGAGGAATGTGTAAAATACCTTGGAAAATAAAACATTATTTTTAAACTTTGTAGTATAAATCAGGGTACAATTTTTGTTGGTATTGTATGATGGTGGTAAGGTAAGGAATTTGTTTTTTTAGGGAAAACGTTTTCTTTATATCTAATGAACGATCACATTCGACCATACTCAGAATATAACTTTAGAATCTGCAATTTACGATAAAACCAGAATGAAAGATAGCATTCGTGCTAAACAGAGTCAAAAAAATATACAAAAACTAATCCACAAATAACCATTTTACAACCTGATAAAAGTGATAAAACTATTATTATGAATACAACAGAGTACGATAAAAAAAAGAACTTTTAAGTGAACCCAAAACATACAAGCAATTAAAATCAGATTCTACAAATACCCTTCAAAATAAAAAAATAACAATTTTATATGAAAATTAGTTATTTATAAGCAAAAAAAACTAATCATTCATAACGCGGAATCTGGTAAATTATATGGACTCCCTAAATTACTTAAACCTGGATTACCTCTACGTCTAATAGAATCATGTATTCTGTCGTCGTTCTATGGGTTATCGTAATATATGTCTGAACATATTACAACAATTTATTAAGTCAGTAAACATTCCAAAATAACATAAATTAGTTTCTCTATATGTAATTTCACGTTACATAAATATTCCAAACGATCCAATAACTGAAAACATTAAAAATAGATGGCATTTATTACAAGAACACACAACTCTATCATATGATAATTTGATTGAAACAATAAACTTAGCTTTGAATAACAATTATTTTCAAAACTAAGATGAATTTTATCAACAACTAGATGGTTGCGCCATGGGATCCCCAATATCTTCTACCATTGCGCAGTTAGTAATGGAATATTTTAAAGAAAATGTATGAGAGGAATTAGATTTTCAAGTATTATTTTAAATGCGTTGAACAAGTTTCATCCAAATTTTCTAGATTTAACTTTAATTCTTAATAATAAAAATCCAATTGATACAAAATGGTACACAAAAAAGATCTGGTCAGGCCGATACTTCAGCTTCTTTAACTTCAACTCTTACCACCCAAACATTAAAAAAAATAGTCTTATAATTAGCCTTACAGATCGCGCAATCCCTTTAACATCGCCTAAATTTTGACCAGATCCATTAAAAAAGTAGAAGAAACATTAAACAATAATAACTTTCCCTTGAGGGTAATAAAACGCATTTTTAAACAACGTACTTAGAAATAAAATACTAATAAAAATAAAAAAAAATTACTGAAAACCACAGACATATAGCCATACCTTACACTAAAAAACTGCCAGAAAAAAATTAAACATATCTTATCCAAACATAATTCAATGGTAAGCCAGGCACAAAATTTATTAGCTCCCTTATTCACCTCACTAAAAAGAGAAATCCCAAACATTATTTGGTACTGTGTATACAATGCCCAAAAAATATATTGGTGTGACAACACAGTATTTAGAAAACCGTCTAAATGGTCATAAATACATAAAAAATGCATCCACTGCTTTATACAAACACGAAAAAAAAATGAGAATTTAAATTTTCAGAAACTGAAATTCTATACCAAGAGTCGAAACTACCATAAATTAACTATAAAAGAAATGTTCTATATAAAAAAGAATCTAACACTGTCAACGATAAAAAATACATAAAAAATTTGAGTCAAATGTACTATAATTTAATACAATGAAATATTTGTTTTTAATCACCAAAAAATAAAAAACAAATTCCTAACCTTAGTACCGCATTATATCATACCATCTAGAATGTTCATGAATGTCATTGTCATGTAGAGAATGTAAGAAAATCCCATAGATATTGTTTTTAAGTTATGAAATTTTAAACATGATTATTTTTTTTTACTGTTTAATGTTTTAAATTTAATATTAATAATTTTAAATTTATAAGTATAAGAAAAACTTGATAAAAAAACAAATTTTCACCTCCTGCTATTTATAGAAACTAACACTATTTTATTTTCCTTTATAGTTAAAATAAATGCTCTTGAAAAAGCTTACAACAAGAAGCGCAACGTCGAGCAAAATGTTATGTGGAATCAGTTCAGCATGTCCAATAACAGAAAAAAAAATCATTTTGACATGTCGTGAAACTTTCTTGGTAGTAAATTCAAAATGACGTAAAAATGGCGGTGTGACACGATGTAAACATTACGCTCCCAAAATTGAAGTGTAGCTTAGGTAGAAACTGGTAATATTTGGTAGAAAACCAATAGGGTGGAACAAAATGAACCCAATACAAATATTTGAAAAGAGAGTATAGGTATCTGCGTTGCTAAATTACTATGTGCGGAACTAAATTGTGCCACACTTCACTATTCCTAATAAAACAAAAGATTCATAACGAGGGAAGTTTCCAGCAAACGAAACTTACCGATTTTTTTAAATTATACACAAAATTCTAACTATAAAACATGTATCATGCCCTGGCAATTCTTGAAAGTTTTCGAGAAAATAACGAACGAATCTTCAAAAATGCAGCTAGTAGCAGTTGGGATACTTCCGGTTTACCCGGAGACGTACAGAAAAATAACTTTTTATTTTTTCGTTTTATTTTAATGGCTCGACCTTTAAAACTGATACTTTACATCTATAATACCCTATACCCATTCCAAATACTCTTCGAGATATTTCCATTTAAACTGTGCTATTAAATTTGAATAATTAACGGCCGGTTGCAGAAAGCTCAATTAAAGTTTAGAATGTTTAACGGAATGTCAAATTTGACAGCGAGTTCCTAGATTTCTATAAGCAGCTTGTCAAATCCGAAAACTCGGTTAAATATTCTAAACAGCGATTAAGTTTCGTGCAACAGGCTGTTAGACTGATAAATGACAAATATTACAATTCTGATTTAAGGTGCCTTTGAAATAAAGCAAAAAAGACTGGCCGTCGAGGGGCGTACTCACTTAGCGAACGTATACGACCGCACGATGAAAACCGCATACGTTCGCCTAGTGTGTAGGTGGATGACGAACGTATGCGTTAGCTTGCTGACAGGCTCGTTCGCTTGTTGGTTCTTTAGCTGCGTACTCACGTAGCGAACGAATGCGCTTAAAGGTGCGTACTCGGTTTTCACCGTGCGGCCGTACGCGTTCGCCTAGTGTGGACGTGGATAACAAACGTATCCGAACACGGACACATAATCTTTTCAAAACATATTTGTTAGGAAATTGTGTGATGGTTTCTTCAGTAAAAATAGGATTACTATTATATTATTTTTATTATGCTTTGTAACACGCTATCTATTTTATGCCATCAAATAAATATCTTCCTGCTGCTATAAGAAGGAATGTATTCTTATTGATGCACTATGGAGAAGAACATTCTCTAGCGTCTTTAAAGGTCATGGTATCCCACCTGGCATATTTGAAATTAGCGATACGCGAACCATTTGATATAATATACAGAGTTTTACATTTTAGAAATCAAAGTTCAGAAAAATTTCTCTGTATTTCTGCCAACTACACTAAAATATTTTTTAATTTTAAGAGAGAAACTTTTGTATTTAAATTTTTTGAATATATATCTATAAAAATAAGAATGTTAATTGGGGGTTTGCCTTTATAACTAAAGACCGTAGACAATAAACATACATTTAAAATGTTATTATGAAATTAAAGAAAATTTTGTGCGCTTGAAATCTTTAAATTATATAGATATATTAGTTCTATACCCCTATATCTGCTTTAATGAATTACAAACGAGGCACTTGCAATGAAAATAATTGGTTCAATATTCGCTTTAACGTCTGCATTGACCGAACGTATGCGTATGGTGTAGTTCGCCCGCTATCCGACAGTCAGTTGTTTCGCATGAATTAAAAACGGACGCACGTTTAAACCGTATGCGTGCGGTGTTGTTCGTACGTGTCTTGTTCGCTAAGTGAGTACGCATCTGTTCGCTTTGACCGTTGGACAATAATTTTATTATTATAACTACGTTCTTGTAGATTTAAGTTATCTTATATTTTGATAACAAAATTGTATTGAAAATAAGAACATTCATTTTTTTACTCCAGAAGAACAAATTGATATGATAATGGTATACGTAAATTGATACGATAGATATAAATTTAACGGAAAACGTTTTGAAGATGTTATCTTTTTATGCTCTTTTCTTTGTTTTGTTTTTTATTCCTTATAGGTTTTGCTTTAGTTCCATTAGTAATAAACCCTGTTTTTATCTTTTACATATCAATAATCTTTTATTCCAAAATCGATGTTGAACCAAACAATATTAATAATTCTGCACCTAAGTTCTTAGAAATTACAAGGTAAATACAAGAATGGCAGCTGTGACTTGTCTTTGTTTCACAGCCACCTGTCATTATCAGTCTAAAGCAGGGGTGCTCAAACGGTTAATTGCGATCCACCAGTCGGTCGCGAGTGCTTTTTGAGTAGATCTCAAGAAGAAAAATTTTTTTAATAAGTAGGTACTAACTAAACTACAAAAATGTATTACGTAATAAAATAACACTCTGCTAGCGGCAAAAAGCGGCTTTATCAAAGGAACGCGCGGTACTTGTCAAAGAAAAGCCGCGTTTTTTATTCTTGCCGCTTTTCTAGAAATTTCGGGCGGCGCGTTTGACGGGAACATTCGAGAGTTTCGTTCACGTCGATATAAATGTTGCGCCTGCAGGAATTGGAGTCATTCTGAATTGCAACTTGAAGGCAATACTACGTCGATACAAAGTTTATTATTAAATAGTACAAAATGAGTGCAGCGAAGAAATCTAAAACGTATCATGTTAATAACGATTGGGAGGAAGAATTTTTGTTTTGTATGGTGAAGGATAAGTGCACTTGTCTTATTTGTCGTGCGTCAGTTGCAATACCTAAGCGTGGCATCATAAAACGGTTCATAAAAACTATGAAAAGGATTTTCCGCCACAGAGTGAATTAAGAAAATGAAAAGTACGTGATTTGATATCTTGTTTGAAAAAAGAACAAACCATGTTCACAAGACCAGCCAAACAATCAAAAGCTGCTACGATCGCGTCATTTAAAATATTTCGTATATTGGCGAAACACAAGAAACCATTCGAAGATGGATCGGTTGTGAAGGAAGCATTTATTGAAGCGGGTGAGACTTTATTTGGAGATTTTAAAAATAAAACAGAAATCATGTCTGCTATTAGAGAAGTTCAGTTATCTCGTCCGACTGTCACAAGGCGTATTGAAGTCATGAGTCAGGACATGGCAGATAAACTAAAAAATTATATCATGGAATGTACATACTTTTCTTTACAGTTCGACGAATCCACCGATATGACAGACACTACCCAGCTGTGTATTTTTATTCGGATGGTATTCAATGACATGTTGGCTAAGGAAGAATTTTTGACAATCATTCCTCTGAAGGGGAAGACCCGTGGCGAAGATATATATGACGTTTTCTTCAATTTTGTAAAAAACTACAAGCTACCAATATATAAATTAGTGTGCATTACAACCGATGGAGCACCAGCAATGACTGGAAACAAAAACGGTTTTGTGGCATTGTGTCGAGCTAATAAAGATTTCCCTTCATTTTTTTCAATCCATTGCATTATACATCAACAAGTTTTGTGTTCAAAAGTTTTAAACACGGAGGAAATTATGGGCATTGCAACAAAAATTGTGAATTCCATCCGTGCACGTAGCTTGCAACGGCGGCTCTTTAAGTTGCAATTGGAAGATAGGGAGTCAGCTGAACACACTGATTTAGTTCTTCACACGGACGTCAGGTGGTTGAGTCGCGGAAAATTCCTAGAAAGGTTTCAAGAATTATTGCCCGAAATAATAGTTTTTCTAGACGAAAGAGGTGATGACACTCAGATGTTGAAAAACGAAAAATGGCTGACTGATTTGGCATTTTTGACTGACTTCACAATGCACTTAAACACCATTAACTTGGAGCTTCAAGGTAAAGGAAAAACTGTTATTGAGATGATTAGCGCTTGTTGAATTATGATACGTATGAGGCTGAATTATCAAATATTTTAGGACAATTCGAAATGCGTTTTTATGATTGTAGTAAATTGGCAAATATAGCATCATTTATGAGTTATCCTTTTTCATGTAAAAACATTGAGGAAGTAGCTACTGAAATAGCAAGTCAGTTTAATATGAACTCATGTTCTGTTGAAAATGAGTTGGTGCAAATTATATCAGATATACATCTCAAAGCTACAGCATCTGATACAAATTTCTGGTGTTTTATATCTGAAGATAAATATCCTAATCTAAGGCAAATCGCCCTTCAACTGACAGCAATGTTTGGGTCAACTTACTTGTGCGAGTCTGCATTTTCTGAAATGAAGATAATTAAGTCAAAATATCGCAATCGACTAACTGACGATCATATGTCATCATGCTTGCGATTAGCACTCAGTGGTTACGTACCATCTTATGAAAAGTATACTGAGGACATGCAGTGCCACGCTTCAACATATAAAGTCACTCCTTAGTTAAGTTTAACACCATATGTAACTGTTTTGTTTTGTAACAACCAATAAACTCGCAATTTTGAATAACTATGAGTTTTTTCATTGATATTGTAGAGAAGAACCTAACTAAACCTAACCCAAACCTTGCTAATAGCTAATATCTATATATATAATATCTATATATGCTACGGTACACCCTACCTAGATAGGTAGGTAGGTAGGTTGGGTGTATGTATCGTGTATGTACGACAACCCTGCATCACACATACTTGCAGCCTCTCAGAGTCGATCGTAAGTAGTCTAAAAATATTGAGGTAGATCGCCAGCAGTTCAAGTTTGGGCACCCCTGGTCTAAAGCATAAAAATGGAATCACATAATTTAAATGGAAATATCTCAAAGTATTTGGTATGAGTATAAGATATTATACACGAAAGATGTTTAAAATTCTTTGGAGATTAGCATTTTAATTAGTTTTATACATTGTCCCATTAAAATAAAAAATACTGTTTGAAAGTGATTTTTCAATACGTTTCCGTGTAAACCGGAAGTATCCCAAGTGTAACATTGAATAAAATTAATTACACAACAAACAACATTTATAGTATTCAATTGTATTTATCTTCAATTGTTTGTTTTTAAAACGTTTTTTTCATTGACATTTTTGAAGTTTCATTCGCCATTTTCTCGTAAAACTGTTTAGAATTGAGATAGTGTATATGAAACACGTTTTTAGTGTTTGAATTTTTCGTAGAATTGAAAAACAAAACAATATACAGGATGTTCCATTAAAAATATTAAAGTTGATAGTATTTCTGGTGAAACTTGAAACGGCATTAAGTTGTTTTTTTGAGTAAAAATCTTCCTCATAACTAATATCGATATCATTAAAAACTTTGAAATTGGTAGCGCTTCTCATAAAAGAAAATACAGTCTTGTTGGAAATTTTGTGGTCACATCTATATATATGTATAGTGCTTATATTATGCTTATATTATATGCTTAGTCCGGATCACGGATGACAATAACTTCCTGAAAATATAAATAATAACGAACGGCCGCTGGGCCCCGGGTGGGGGTATAAAATGATGCTCGGATGCTTCTCAGTCATTAACACTATAACACTTCAGTATCTATTAGGACGCGAGAAACAGAGCTTCGAAAATGACAAACATGATTTTGGCGAAACATCATTAAAACTGTTCTTTTCAGACCGACAGTAGTGAACGAATGTACACTAGAAATGATGACACATTCTATATATGTAATTTGCCTCCACGGTCGAATTAGTTTATATTAATAATATCTGCGTTGAAGTTCCGAAATTATAAATTTATCGACTTGTTAATCACTAATGGTAGAGTAATTTTTATATTTCTTGAAATCTCTTTTAAACGTTCCACGTCCAATTTCTAATATTCTTGTCAAATGTCAAAAACGGATAGCACCACTAGTTGGTCTAGTTTTGATAGAGTAAGTGACAGAAGTCAAAATTCACATAGTATTCCAAGAGTCAACGAACGTATCCCGCTTATTCTCAGAAGGCCGACTAGCTATGGCTCCGTATTTCCATATTTCCAGTTTGTTAGAACAAATGCCACCAGATATACTAGCAATCAGGTATGAAATGTAATCTACTTAAGGAAATAATAATGTTCTTATTTAGCGAAGAGGAAAAATATTCCAAGTAAAAATACGTTAGTGCATATAGATTAGAATGAATATTTTTTACGTTGATTTTAATTATATAAAATTATATCTATATATTTATTGAAACATTCACTTTCCAATATTGTGTTATAAAATTTAGTCAAACGCAATTAATAATCTTCCAAGGAGGACAACGGTGTTTTTTTGTTATTAAAGGGAAACCTTCCTAGACTAATGTGTTTTCTGTCTGTGACCCACGTCAATGTCGCAGCGCAGACATCAGGAAGTGTTTGATGCCAAAGCAGAATCGGATATTAAAATCAATATCCGATATGCTTTTAAGCATGTATATCTTAAGTATAAGGTTTATACATTATCATAGCAGAAATAAACTAGTAGCGCCATTCTCCCAAATATTTTCCGCCTGTCGACAAAATTCAGCAGATTGTTGGCAGCATTGTGGTTAGGTTTTGTAAAACAAACAAAGCCAGTAATATACGTTTACAATTAAAAAAAAATTAAATTCTTAATATATTAAAAACAGTAAATAGTTATTGAGGAAATCTTGAATTTTTGTCACCTCCAGCTTTTATCCTCAATTTTAATTTTCTAACTAAAATGTCCATTATATGATAACAATGGAATTTATACATAAAAAATCTCCTAACTGATATAATACTAAAAATACATTAAATAGAAACATTAAATATGTGTGTATTAATATAATGTGTTTTTAGTATTTCCTGCACATGATTTTATGCTAGATCTGAAGCGAAAGCTATTGAAATCAAAGGGAGTAAATTATACATAACTACATTGTTATACATTAGATTTGATTAGATTTTTTTCTAAGACGCTACGTAAAAAATATACTTTTTAATCTAACTAAGTTATTGGAATAAAACATGACGATAAGCGTTACTATTTACGAAATATGTATTGTTTTTGCAAATTCTGGATTCAGAGCATTATTTGAAAGTTGATTTATATTAGAAAATTACGCTTTTTGGACTCTGTTGAAACAATCTAAAAAACGCGCTAATTTTATGGCGTATGCACGCACCTTTCTGAGCTAATAACAAGTGACAAGTGTCATTTTGTAGATTTCTTTGGTTCTAATGTAAGCTTCCTTTAGGATACCTATCGGGTACCCCAAAAACAAATAAAAAGGACGGATTCTGGTAACCGGGGGAATGGTTCCTGATGACGTTTTGATGGAAGCAAATGCTGTTTCACTGAACTTGCTGCCGTTTAAATCCCGTGGCAGGTATAAATAAAAATATGAGTTGTTTAAGTATTGGATGAGTAAAAGTTTAGAAAACCAAGAAATCGAAATTATGTAAGGAATTTGCTTCAGTCTCCACATCGCCACAAAACCTCGTAATCATGCAAACTACATCTAAACTTTTAATAATTCCTTCCTCTTATTCTAATTGCTATTTATATAAAGCAAATCAGTGATTAACACAATACAACAACATTAAACACATTTTTATACAAAAGTTTCGGCTTTTTGTTTCCAATAAACTCCAGTTCATCTTCGTCTCGATTAGTTACATCATGAATGAAGTGGAAACGAACGTAAATGTATTTCAATCTTTTGTGATATTCTCGATTCCCCTCCTCACCGATTTGAACGCTCCCACGCGTATGACGTTTTAATTGCTTGAGATTGAGTTTTTTACGATTTTTTCGTTTCAGCACAGAGATGATTCTGTAAGGTTGTAAACGCTTTCTTTAATTTACACACATAGTCTGGTTTATCTTTATCACAAAATCCGCATGGCTGCTTCAAGTAAATGTTCTATTGAAAGCTGTTTGTACATCAAAATGTCTTAATTCCATATCACTTTCAATGACGATCGTGAGCATTGTTTGAATTGAATCGTATCGCTCAACTGGTGCGAACGTTTCATTATAAAATATTTATTTTTGTTGTGTATACCCCTTTGCCACAAGACCAGCTTTGAAACGATTTATATCACCTTCAAAGTTTGTTTTCACTCAATGTACCTATTTATTACTTATCACTCGGTGATCCCTCGATTTAGGAACTAAATCCCATGTGTCATTTTTGATGACTGATTCTATTTCTTGCTTCTTTCTATTATTCATTTTAATATGACTGGATAGCTTCTTCTTATGGTTCTAGAGTTAAAATTCTTATGGTTCTAGAGTTAAAATTGAGCAATATAAATAATAATTTGGAGGTCTTAGGTTTCGATCACGCAGCTGTATCTCGTTGCCATATTCGCTATTCGGGTCCTTATTTCTTGCTTCTAATTGCTCTTCTTAATTCCAATCACTTTCTTAATCATCAATTTCGTTTAGTGAATTTTTTCGAATTGGTGAAAGAATGTTAACTGATCCATCCTTTCCTCAATTTCTATAAGTCCTTCCTCATTAAAAGTTATGTCACAATTAAAGAATATAAGGACTTTTCGGGTTTCCTTCCTGGAAAAAATAACTTATTTTTCTCATTTGATTTAATGTAGTTCTATTCAGTATGTCCACGGCTGTGTGTACATCTTCAAGCCATAGTTCAATTTGAGCATTTTTGTTGTATATCATAGAATGTGCTTGTGGAACGTGCTGATTCATCCAGCGTTCGTATTTTTTTCTGAGGAACCATTCTGCTGAGGTGAATAGGGAGCTGATCTTTCATACGTTCTCTGTTTGTAAATATTGTCTCATTTTTTATAGGGTATTCCCGTTATCGTTGATCATATCGAAAAAGTAATATCGGTGTCACGTGCTCTTTTGGGAGCTAACTTGAAATGGTAAAATCAAAATTTAAAAATGTTCGCGGGCTTGAGATATACGGGCCAAAATCAAAAAATTGACAATTTTAAAATGACCCTATGACGTTTTAATTAAAAGGGAGACAAACAAATATTTTATATAAAAATTTCTCTAAAAAGCTTACAGAGCTTTCAATTTTTAGGATGAAATAGCTCTGTGGTAACGAGTAAAAATATATTTTAAGAGCGTGTAACTTTTTAACAAACGGCGAAACAAGTCAAATTTCTTTTATTTTTTATATATAAATATTTTTTCCATTATACAGGGTAGCCTAGCAATATGAAGGAGTCTACATAAAACGAAAATATTTTTTGGTCTAAAGGAAGTACTTAAAAAAATCTGTGCAACATAGCAAATTTCCATTATCTTTTTATATAAATCGTTTTTTTTTCAGGGTAGTTCCTTAAAATTACAATTATTTTTTATTTCCTTAATACTTAGATTTTTTAAAACAAGACAAATTTAATTTCTTTTTTTTTCCATACATAAGAATATTTTTCTTTATATAAGGTTACTAAAACATTTCTCTAAAAACAACATAATTTTAAGTTTGTTAAAAGTGTGTAAAACACTAAATTTAATAAATAAATTATTCATATTATTTAAAAAACGACTAGAAACGATCAATTTATATAATTATTGCATATAAACCTCAAGTTGAGAAAACATATGAGAAAGAAAAAACACATTTTTTTATATCCTTTCGAAATGAACTCTAACTTGTTTATTTTCTTTTTCGCCGTTTCAGTGTTCGTTTCTGGATCTTGCAGAAATCTAGTAAAGAGCCTTTCCAAGCAGGATGTCAACCAATGACGTGAAAATCAGATCTGACTGTATCACCTGTAATTTACATAGAAAATTCCTTGAACATTGTCTTTCATTGCTACATAATAGTTTTCACCAATTACATATTATATTTCATGTATCTTTAATGTTTAAGCGGTAAAGAAACTAACCAACAAAAACTGCATATTTAGATAAAACTTAGGTGGCCACGGAAGCGTATGTTTTTAAATGCCAGTGACAGGTGACGGTATTTTCTTACAGTTTGGAGACTTTTTCGAATTTTTGTGAAATTTAAAGGCAGTACAGGTAAAATTTTATTACCTGCCTGTTTTTTTTCTTTATGATTCCCCTGGTCCCGTCTGTAATACAAATTAGAGATTTTTTAGCTCAATCCAAAGAAATACTTATTTCCACAATTTTCTGTTTAGTTCTTTACTCAAAATAAATACCAGAAAAATGGATGTAATTTTTATTTCACTTTCCGGGCATTCTCAAAACTGTCACTTTTAAGTTTTAAAATGTCCCGTCTGTAATATATTTCGCCTCGAATCGGAATCTGCCATGAATGCACCATTGTTGACAATCTTAATCAAGATCGCATTGGAAAAAAGTTGACAACTAGTATGCCTGACGTGCATTCCAAATTATTTAATTTAGTTTGAGTACGTGTCATTAGTGACAGATACTTCCATACTTCATTTCGCCGTTGTGTTTTGGATTTGTGTCTATCTAAGCATTTTAGAAGTGTTTTTAAATGGATAAAAGTGTTAAAAAGTAAGTAATTGTACCCATTTTGTATGAAAATAATAGTTGTGGTAGTTTAGAGTAACTTTACAATTCCTATTTTTGTTTGTCAAATTATGACGTCAGCACTAAAGACGCATATAGTTTATTTGAATATTTTTATAAAAGTTAATAAGGTTGTTGTAGATAAAGTATAGTATTCAATTCGCAATAATGCCTACTTATTATTCAACTCGGATGATTTACTCACCTCGTCTTTGGCTCGTAAATTTCATCCACGTTCAATAATAAATTTAAAAAAATAATAATAAATAAATAATAAAATAAAAAGCACTGTATTATTTTTACAGTGTATTAAAAGAACACTGTTATTTCAATTCAAATAGGTATAGCACTTTTTTCGGTCGTTGCGGTTAGTATGTTGAGCACTTTAGTTATTGGACAAATATTATTTTACTCTGAAATACCACAACACGCTTAATAACTCTTAGTAGATTTTGTGGGCACCCTGCACAATTTTTTTTGTAGGGAGTGTCAGCTTCGAAGCACCCACGGTGTCCGCGCCTATACAATATTTTCTGAATTTTTTTCAGAATAATGGCTGAGAGAACAGCTAAACAGAAAGAAAACGTGAGAAACGCTGTAAGAAGGTACAGAGAGAGATTAAATGAAGATCCTGAAAAGAAAAAGGTTATTCGAACACAGGATGCTGAGCGGCATAGGATTGCTAGATATTTGATAGCTCAAGAACTTAAGAAAAAGGAAAATGAAAGTAAATTAATTCAAAAAAGGGAAAAGGAAAAAGAAAGAAAACGCAAATATAGAATGAAACTAAAAGCCGTGCAACGAAAAAATGTGGAAGACATGAAAAAACAAATAATGCAGCCCTACACGTGCCGTCAAACGATGGGAAAGGCCATGAAGTAAGTAAAGTTAAGTCTGCGCCAACGACGTTCCTACCTCGTACAGCAATTATATCAAGAATCATTTGGCTCAATGAACAATAACCCGAAAGATTCAAAGCGAGAAGACAGAAGCAATAGAAACTTAATAAGTGAAGAAGAAGTCGCCTGTGCATCTCAGTTCTTCTGCACAGATGATATCAGTCGTCAAGCGCCGGGGAAAAGAGATTGTAAAAGCATTAAAAATTCGATCACTGGGCTACGTGAAACCTATCAGAAACGCCACATGATGATGACTATTAAGGAAGCTTTTGAAGTGTTTAAAAAGGAATATCCTCAGGCCAAAATGCGCCGATCCACATTCTATACATTGAAACCTAAATATGTTATGTTATCATCTCAAATGCCACATAACGTCTGCGTTTGTCGATATCACGCAAATTTTAACAACCTGATTAAAGGAATTTGCAAGGCCGTTCCTAATTTTCCTACAAAAGGCAAGGATCTTCTTGAAAAGGTCACCTGTGATGTGCAAAATGAACATTGTATGACCAATAAATGCTTGGAATGTGCTTAGAAGACTCTCTGATTTTAGTTACTTTTGATGAATGGCGCACTGTTGATGGTCGAGTTCAGAATATCAGTACAACAGGATCTTTATCAATGGCGCTGACAAATCTTGAAGCTCAATTACCAAAATTTAAGACACACTGCCACGTCAAACGTTTTCAGGAAGCTTATTTTGAACATTGTAAGCAGAATTTGACAAATGAAGAAATTGTTCTACAAGTGGATTTCGCAGAAAATTATGCGCTGATTTCTCAAGATGAAATTCAAGCCGCACATTGGGCACATAATCAAGTTACGATCTTCACAGCCGTGGCATGGTCTTGTGAAGGGACTGATTCTTTTGCACTGGTTAGCGATGATTTGACCCATGACAAATATTGTGTTTTTACATTCTTGAAGAAAATTGTTGCTCATTGTAAATCGAAAATGAATTTGAAACGTTTAATTATATTCTCGGACGGGTGTACTGGTCAGTTCAAGAACAAATATACTATGTCAAACATTTGTTATTTTGAACACGATTTGTTCTTATCTAATGTTGAATGGAACTTTTTTGCGTCATCGCATGGTAAAGGAGCTGTAGATGCGATTGGTGGTTTGGTAAAAAGAGTTGTCTGGATGGAAGTCAAGGGTAGGCGTTCTAAAGTAACAAACGCTACAGAATTTAGCGAATGTGCAAAAGAAAAAATTGGAAAAGTTAGCGTAATTCTTGTTCTATCAACCGAAATCGATTTGGACCGAGCAGTTTTAATGAAGAGATGGTCTCAGACTCCCAAATCTATACCAGGAATCCAATCAAGCCATCATTTCAAAAGAATTACTGCTTCCGAGCTGCTCCATAAGAAAGTCGTAAGCTCTGAAGAGTTTTCATTACACAAATTATAAATTTTTAATAGTTAATGATTTTTTATACTTTAAAATTGATAAATAAAATTTCTTCGTAATAAATTTTCTGTTTATTTTTATTTAATTTATTTTAAAAAATAAATGGAAGTTATTGTCCCGTCTGTAATGTCCCATCTGTAAAATTTTAACATTTTTTTTTCTGTTCCTTCTTTATCATATAAGACAGTTGTGGCTACAGTGAGCCCTGCCTGACCATATAAACCGCCCTACAAAAAATTGCTGCAAGTCAGTTTTTAACTTAGCAGAATTTTTAAAATTTTGTGATGTAAATTGTTACACGGCGCAAAACCTATCCCATCTGTAATACAGATTCAAAAATGGTTTACCTCTAAACTAATTAGTTTTTCTTTCCGAAGTAAGTGTTGTGTAATAATTCAGCTCGTGTGCTAATCGCGTGTTCTTAGTAGCGAGGCATCCCTTCAACTCATTATGAATAATATGTTTCTAATGTTCGTATTTTTGTACGATTTGTCCCATCTGTAATAATGGAAAGGCTCTAAAGCATTATATGTGTCTTTTTTTTTTAATTTTGTTCATATGTTCATTGCTTTTTCCTTTCCACAAGCGCTGATGATTTTTGGAAATTTCTATATATTGTGTCAGAAATTCGGATCAGCCCATATTTTTCCTCATGTAATTTTATATTTTCGCAAATATTTTACCAGTTTAAAATTGCACATGTAAATGCCACTACTAGTTCGATTAAACTGTTTGGCATGCTTTGGCACTTGGATATTGGCTACTTATTATTTACGAAAAGTAGGAAGCTGCCGGACGGGAAATTACTGTGGACAGAGATATTATCACTATTATCAGTTCGCCTTTACGTCGGCCTCAAGGCCGTCAGTCTTCATACCCACGGTCTATTTTTCATGCGGTTCTCTTTCGTTCGGGTCGCCTGGGGCCGGCCTCAGTGGCGTAACAACAAATTTTGGACTCCCCGCAATTTTCCACAAATGGACCCCTATATGGTCGTTCCGACAAAAAATAATACATCACAAAAAAAAAGGTCATTCTTAGATTTACATAATCTCCTTATGAAACAAATTTAACAACAGAGTGGGAAAATAACTAATAATAATAATTCTCGTGTATCCTCGTTTTCTCTATTAGAATACTATTTCTCGGTAATAGCCAAAATCCTTCTATCTATCTCTTAATTCTCGCAAATGATTTTCTTCTTCATGTCAGTGTCTAATAATAAAATTTCCCGCAACATTCCCGTTCTCAACGAAGCAAACCATTCGCTTTAAATTTTGCTTTTTAATATCAATCCCTATCAATATAATTATCTCCAAAGAAACACTAAAATAAAACTGTAAATATATTCATTTAGATAAATAAAGTTTGCATTTATTTTATAATTACAATACGTCATTCCAAAACCCAAACACTAGTCTCGTCCGGTTCAGATAAAAATGGTCTGTTGACAAATTGCTAATAAATATAATATTACGGAAACAAAAATCGATACCAGTGGCGGCTCGTGAGTATATTGAAGGGTGAGGCTACATGAGGTTAATTTTGTTTAAATGTGAATACATTTCCACGACACCCATGAGGTATTATTCTGCGACGCGTTGACCTTTTTTTTTAATGGAGGTCATTGCCAATAGCCCTACTAAACCATTAAAAACTAAAAAAATAAACTCTAAAAAAAGTAAATAAAAAGTAAACAAAACAAGTAAAATATGTACACCTATCACTAAAATATAGCGGTGATTGCGATAATAAAAACATAATTTAGTTTATTAAAACTTAAAATAAATAGTTGTATGAAATAAGATAAAAAAACTACTTTTTGTACATTAAATCTATACGTCTGTCTTTTAAGGTTGCAAATTCATCTATAATTTGGTCGTAAAAGTTTTGGTCTTCACTAAGTTCTGACAGTAATTCCTGCTCTATTGACATCATTGCTAAACCCGAAAGCCGTTCTTGTGTCATTGTGTTTCTTAGGTAGGTTTTGATCCGTTTAAGACATGAAAAATTTCGTTCGGCCGATACACTTGTTGCGGTAATAGTTAAAACTAAATTAAAAAGCTTATATGCTTCCGCAAAAATTGCTTTAAAATCTTTAAATAACAAAGCTAGACTTTTTTCGACATCTAAATTTGAAAATTGTTCATCCCTATACAATACAGAAAGCTCTTTCTTTAATCTATCTCTGTCAAAAATGTTTGGATAATTTTTTAATAAATTATTTAATAAGTCGTCTGGAAAGCATTTAACATATTCCGAATATTTTGTGCAATCGACTAAAGCAAAGAAATTTAAATTATTTAAATTTTCAAACCGCGTCCCTAATTGAAGAATTATACAATCTATTAATTCGAAATATAATATTTTATATTTAGTAAAAATATCAAAGTCGCTAGAACATTGCCCTCGACGTGTGTTAGTTGGCAGAATAGTGGCTTTTTTAGCAATTTTGAAAAGTTCTTTGAAATGGTCCTCGTTTCTAAATTCAATAATTCGTTGCTTGGCAAGGTTTATTTGCGAAATGCAGTAATTTATATCTAAATGCTTTAACTGTAATATTTGAAACAGTACATCAGTGCAACTAAAAATTTGTTTATAAATATGCGTTAAAAGGCAAAATTCGAAATCATTAAAATGCTTTAGAAATCCTTTTGCACCATTAATAGATTCTGTTCCAGAACTTAAGTCATTAATAATGGTTTGAAATACTATAATTAAATTGTCCCATTCATTAGCCACTAAGTTTAAAATTTTAGACCGTGTATACCATCGCGTTTCTACAGCTCGCGGAATTCTTTTACCTACTATCTGATTAAGCACAAAAGACCGTTTTGGTGATTGGTGGAAATAATTTGGTATTCGTAATAAAGTGGCAAAAAATATACGACTTTGGGTAATCAGTTTTGTTCCCTGTTGTAAAACTAGATTTAATCTGTGGGCGCAACAATGAGTAAACATAGCTAAAGGAGCAATAGATCTAACTTTTGTTTGAAGCCCATTTATTTCACCTGCCATAACACTAGCCCCATCGTAACACTGCGCGACCAATTTATTTTTAAAGTCATAAGGCTCTAAGCTGTTTTGTATTAAATGAAAAAGGCTCTCTGCTGTTCTATTATCGCTAACGTCAAAAAATCCTAAAAATCTTTCTTTTAAAGATCCGTTGGTCACATACCTAACTGTTATCGAACACTGTGATTTTTCTGTTATATCAGTACTATCATCCGCAATTACGCCAAAAAAACAACAATCGGTGTCATTGATTTCTTTTTTTATATATTCTTGAATATAGTCATGTATGCAACCAATTAGTTCATTTTGTATAGTCTTAGATTGTCCCGTAAAAATATTACTAAATTTAGCACAATGTTCAGTAAGTTCGGCATTTCTTTTTATGAAGCATGCAAATATTTCCTTAAAATTGCCACGGTTAAAAGAATCTGTTGTTTCATTATGACCTCGAAATGCCAAGTCCTGTTTACCCAAAGTAATAGTAACATCAATTAAATAATTTAATAATAAACGGTTTTTTCGAACATTTTCATTATAAACAATTTTATTAAGACTTGCATTTTCTTGTAGTGCATCCGCAATAGTCGCCCTATTTTGCTCCAGTCTTGTAAGTGCTACCGAATTTTTAATATGCTCTCTTGAACTTTCATGCTATTTTACTGCTCGTTAAAAATTTTTTAAATCCGAATATCCGCCCCCTGAACTCCAATTATTTTTGACGCAACCTAATAAAATACAAGTCCAACAATATAAGCTTTCTTTATAAATACTTCCGCATAGCCACCAATAAGTTTCGTACCAAGATATTTGAAAAGTTCTTGAATATTTTTTACCTTGCCTCTTATCGTTAAATATTGCTAAAATTTTCGGCGTCGGACGGCTACCTAATATCTGTTTCTTTTCAGTTTCGCTTCTTCTTAAAAAAGGCGTTTCAATTAATGAAGCAATAATGTGGTGAATAGGATTCATTTCAAAAGCAAAAAGCAAATACAAAAAATGGAACGGTCCAACTTACCAAATCAAAACAAAACAAAAACTTACTCACGCGTATTTATTCATCTTAAAAGACAGAACGCCCTCAATCAGCGATTATCGCAATCTATTTCCTATTTCTTTCTCAGCCGCACGCACCACGTAAAAAGAAGCCGTTGGAATATTTCGCTAGTCATGTGATTTAAATAACCAATAAAAGCATATCCAAGCTACAGATTTATCGCCTCAAGAATGCAATAGAAAACGCGTGCATCGGCAATCGCCATCCCGCTCTGTCGTAATCACGTGACTCGCCGGCATCGGCACCGGCCGTTGATAAATAGGTCAGAAGTCGAAACTTTCCAAGCTAAAATTATTTCGCCTCATTCGAGAGCACTTTCTTTAGGAATGGGTTTGCACGGATTGCACGGTCGGTTTTTTGATGTGGTCAGAATTTATTTTCTAAAATATTTATTATGGGATTATATTTTGTTTTTTTTTAATGTTATTATGTTGTAAAACTGTTAAAAAGTATATTTCTAATTGGTAATAGATAAAAAGTTATATAAAAAAATTCTCTTTTCCTTTATTTTGGGGGTGAGGCGCGGCCTCAGAGGCCTACCCTGACGAGCCGCCACTGATCGATACCTCAAATAACAAAATAGATAACGTTTGTATTTTGTTTAGGCTTATTTCTGTTGATCTTTACAAGGGACAAACGGACAAATATTTGTATGCCCAATTTGACACAATATTTTCAACCAGTGTGAATAACCTTCATTATTTCTTGTGCCCTTGTATTACTTCTTGCCGATCTAACCCAAACAGTTGGGTGGTTATAGCATCAATTTGTATTAGGTAGAATTGTTTTGATTTAATCGGATTGTTTTCCTTATTTCTCGGCAAAATTTTCAGCTGACTTTTTGTTTCAGGCAATTTATTTAAATCTCACATAATCTAGTGTCTAAAATAAGCAATTGTATCTAACACATTTTAATGAATAGAATAAAGGCTTGATGATTTCTACAAGTCGTTAGTAAACACGTTTATCGTAGGAAATAAGAAAGCGTGTAAAAGTAGTTGTATGTTAAATCTGACATTTATTGTCATTCTATAAAAAAAGTTTAATATAGCATGTAAACATTATTTCAGTTTGTGTTCTTTGCATATTTGATTCAGTAACTAACAGTGTTCAGAGCAGTGGCGGCTCGTCAGGGTAGGCCTCTGAGGCCGCGCCTCACCCCCAAAATAAAGGAAAAGAGAATTTTTTTATATAACTTTTTATCTATTACCAATTAGAAATATACTTTTTAACAGTTTTACAACATAATAACATTAAAAAAAAAAACAAAATATAATCCCATAATAAATATTTTAGAAAATAAATTCTGACCACATCAAAAAACCGACCGTGCAATCCGTGCAAACCCATTCCTAAAGAAAGTGCTCTCGAATGAGGCGAAATAATTTTAGCTTGGAAAGTTTCGACTTCTGACCTATTTATCAACGGCCGGTGCCGATGCCGGCGAGTCACCTGATTACGACAGATCGGGATGGCGATTGCCGATGCACGCGTTTTCTATTGCATTCTTGAGGCGATAAATCTGTAGCTTGGATATGCTTTTATTCGTTATTTAAATCACATGACTAGCGAAATATTCCAACGGCTTCTTTTTACGTGGTGTGTGCGGCTGAGAAAGAAATAGGAAATAGATTGCGATAATCGCTGATTGAGGGCGTTCTGTCTTTTAAGGTGAATAAATACGCGTGAGTAAGTTTTTGTTTTGTTTTGATTTGGTAAGTTGGACCGTTCCATTTTTTGTATTTGCTTTTTGCTTTTGAAATGAATCCTATTCACGACATTTTTGCTTCATTAATTGAAACGCCTTTTTTAAGAAGAAGCGAAACTGAAAAGAAACAGATATTAGGTAGCCCTCCGACGCCGAAAATTTTAGCAATATTTAACGATAAGAGGCAAGGTAAAAATATTCAAGAACTTTTCAAATATCTTGGTACGAAACTTATTGGTGGCTATGCGGAAGTATTTATAAAGAAAGCTTATATTGTTGGCCTTGTATTTTATTAGGTTGCGTCAAAAATAATTGGAGTTCAGGGGGCGGATATTCGGATTTAAAAAATTTTTCACGAGCAGTAAAATCGCATGAAAGTTCAAGAGAGCATATTAAGAATTCGCTAGCACTTACAAGACTGGAGCAAAATAAGGCGACTATTGCGGATGCACTACAAGAAAATGCAAGTCTTAATAAAATTGTTTATAATGAAAATGTTCGAAAAAACCGTTTATTATTAAATTATTTAATTGATGTTACTATTACTTTGGGTAAACAGGACTTGGCATTTCGAGGTCATAATGAAACAACAGATTCTTTTAACCGTGGCAATTTTAAGGACATATTTGCATGCTTAATAAAAAGAAATGCCGAACTTACTGAACATTGTGCTAAATTTAGTAATATTTTTACGGGACAATCTAAGACTATACAAAATGAACTAATTGGTTGCATACAAAACTATATTCAAGAATATATAAAAAAAGAAATCAATGACACCGGTTGTTGTTTTTTTGGCGTAATTGCGGATGATAGTACTGATATAACAGAAAAATCACAGTGTTCGATAACAGTTAGGTATGTGACCAACGGATCTTTAAAAGAAAGATTTTTAGGATTTTTTGACGTTAGCGATAATAGAACAGCAGAGAGCCTTTTTCATTTAATACAAAACAGCTTAGAGCCTTATGACTTTAAAAATAAATTGGTCGCGCTGTGTTACGATGGGGCTAGTGTTATGGCAGGTGAAATAAATGGGCGTCAAACAAAAGTTAGATCTATTGCTCCTTTAGCTATGTTTACTCATTGTTGCGCCCACAGATTAAATCTAGTTTTACAACAGGGAACAAAACTGATTACCCAAAGTCGTATATTTTTTGCCACTTTATTACGAATACCAAATTATTTCCACCAATCACCAAAACGGTCTTTTGTGCTTAATCAGATAGTAGGTAAAAGAATTCCGCGAGCTGTAGAAACGCGATGGTATACACGGTCTAAAATTTTAAACTTAGTGGCTAATGAATGGGACAATTTAATTATAGTATTTGAAACTATTATTAATGACTTAAGTTCTGGAACAGAATCTATTAATGGTGCAAAAGGATTTCTAAAGCATTTTAATGATTTCGAATTTTGCCTTTTAACGCTTATTTATAAACAAATTTTTAGTTGCACTGATGTACTGTTTCAAATATTACAGTTAAAGCATTTAGATATAAATTACTGCATTTCGCAAATAAACCTTGCCAAGCAACGAATTATTGAATTTAGAAACGAGGACCATTTCAAAGAACTTTTCAATATTGCTAAAAAAGCCACTATTCTGCCAACTAACACACGTCGAGGGCAATGTTCTAGCGACTTTGATATTTTTACTAAATATAAAATATTATATTTCGGAATTAATAGATTGTATAATTCTTCAATTAGGGACGCGGTTTGAAAATTTAAATAATTTAAATTTCTTTGCTTTAGTCGATTGCACAAAATATTCGGAATATGATAAATGCTTTCCAGACGACTTATTAAATAATTTATTAAAAAATTATCCAAACATTTTTGACAGAGATAGATTAAAGAATGAGCTTTCTGTATTGTATAGGGATGAACAATTTTCAAATTTAGATGTCGAAAAAAGTCTAGCTTTGTTATTTAAAGATTTTAAAGCAATTTTTGCGGAAGCATATAAGCTTTTTAATTTAGTTTTAACTATTACCGCAACAAGTGTATCGGCCGAACGAAATTTTTCATGTCTTAAACGGATCAAAACCTACCTAAGAAACACAATGACACAAGAACGGCTTTCGGGTTTAGCAATGATGTCAATAGAGCAGGAATTACTGTCAGAACTTAGTGAAGACCAAAACTTTTACGACCAAATTATAGATGAATTTGCAACCTTAAAAGACAGACGTATAGATTTTATGTACAAAAAGTAGTTTTTTTTATCTTATTTCATACAACTATTTATTTTAAGTTTTAATAAACTAGATTATGTTTTTATTATCGCAATCCCGCTATATTTTAGTGGTAGGTGTACATATTTTACTTGTTTTGTTTACTTTTTATTTACTTTTTTTAGAGTTTATTTTTTTAGTTTTTAATGGTTTAGTAGGGCTATTGGCGATGACCTCCATTAAAAAAAAAAGGTCAACGCGTCGCAGAATAATACCTCATGGGTGTCGTGGAAATTTATTCACATTTAAACAAAATTAACCTCATGTAGCCTCACCCTTCAATAAACTCACGAGCCGCCACTGGTTCAGAGTAGCTAATAGAACATTTAAATAAAACTTGTATTTGGCTAATATACGTCTCAAAAACAGTTTTAGATACATAAAGCACACATATTCAAAAAAATAGAAAAGAAAGGATATTTTTTCTGCTCAATTGTGTCAGTGACAATGTATTAGCGATCTTCCCTAGCAGTTCAGAAAATGTATAAGGATGAATTATTATAAAATTTCGTCATTTGATTGTGTTTCATTTGCAATAAAATCACTATTAACTAGATGTAAATTTTCTGGATACGGCTCCGCAGGCCAGTTTTCAACGTATTTCCGGTTTGCTGGCGCCAATACGGATGTGAAGTTGGCGGCCAAAATACCGAATGTACCCAAAAGAAAAAGATAGAGGCCAAAAAATATTGGAAATTGAAAAGGGCCGCAAGGGTACATACACCACTGGGTGCAAAGTCTAGCTCTAGTAGGGAAGTATATCCTCTGTAAATAATATTATTTTGATTCTAAGTACAGTTTTTGAGAAATCAGAAGAAAATAGCGGTCAAAAAAATTATGGAAATTAAAAAGCCCTGCAAAGGTACGCCACTATGTATACGCAAAGTGTGGATCTAGCAACCAGATATATTCTCTGTAAATATTATTTTGATTCTATGCATAATTTCCAAGAAATCAGAAGAAAATAGTTAGCGGCCTAAAAGTGTAGCTTTAGTAGGAAGGTATATTCCTTGTAAATATTATTTTGATTCTATGCATAGTTTCCGAAAAATTAGAAGAAAATGGTTAGAAGCCAAAAAATTATAGAAATTGAAAAGCCGTACAAGGATGCGCCACTAGTGCAAAGTGTGACTTTAGTAGGCATGTATATTCCCTGTAAATATTATTTTGATTCTATGTACAGTTTTCCAAAAATGGAAAAAAATAACGTAATTAAATAGGTTGAGATCTGACTTGTCTTGTAATGGTACACCACTGGGTAGCAGTGTAGATTTACATATGCTGTTATCCGGGTATATCCTCCTAACATTAAAATCATACAGTATAAAATACGCCAATGATCATTCGGGTACATATGGTCGCCAATTTCACATCCCTAGCGCCAGTCGCTTAATAATACTAGAGTCTCTAAATAGTGGAAGCACTTGGCTATTCCGCAATAAATTTCCCTCTTTCCGACGCGCTCCCGCACCTACGAACTGCCGGTTCTACCGGTCAGTCGGCAGATCACTTCGCAGTGGTTACGTACGCGGTGCAAGATTTTAAACCTACGTGTTTACGGAGCGATCAACGCGGTGAGCAAAAATATGGAATTTGGAACAAAACAGCGTTTAAATGTAACTTTTTGGAGATAGTTTTGGAAATGACTTCTCAAGCTAGTCATTCTTCTTACTGCAATGTTGATGGATGTGACGTTAACATAAATAGGAGAAATGTGTCAACTTTTCGAATTCCTCAAGATCCAGCAAGGTATGTTTAAAGAACTTTTAAAAAGTTGTGTATTATTAATTTTTATTACTGAAATTTGGCCAAGAACTTAATTCCGGTAAAATGGGCATAATAACGATTTTTCTCAAATTTTTTATGTTAATAATATACCTTTAGTAGTTTTGCTCTAAAAATTTACATTCAGCCTTCAAAACTATAAATGACTCCTGCCTAGCCTAGAATGTTTATTTACCTATGGCCAAAAATTAGGGGTAGTTTATTTGAAAAATAAAAAAAATCAATATTCTTACGCCTCAGTTTTAACGGGGAAAGGTTTCTTCTCTTAAGTGTCCGATGCAACTTGAAGAGGAAAACGATTTGCTACATTACTGGGAGGGTGACTTGTGTGGGGTTGTAAATTGTCTATTCCTTATTTTAAGATATTAACCTTGCTTCTGATATTTAAAGTAACCATTTAAAATTAAGGCTCATATGGGGATGACCTGGTAATATTTTGATAAAAATCCAATATGCAGGAACAAGCTGGCGCCCTAATGAAACGTTAAAAAAGTTATTACTTAAAAAACTCAACTCAAACTCAAAAATTAAGTTTATGTAGGAATCAACTGGTAAAATTTTGGTCCGAATACAAGATGGCGGCTTAATATAGTATTTAGAAATTCAACCTGAAAAACCTACTTAATGAACTGATTTCAATTTTTGTGCCATAACTAATTGTAGTATAGAGAGGAATTAGTAAAACTGTGGTACTCAGTCAAGATGGCGGAACAAAATGGCGGCCAAATAAAATTTTTATAATCTGAAAAAATCACCCTACCAGGTCTTCGCGTTTTAGCGTCCCTAGATGCGATGTTTTATCAATTCCGTCAGTTTGTCTGTCTGTCTGTCAGTTCGTGTTATAGCTTATAAACTACTCATGAGATTGACGTCAAATTTTGAACAAAAATGAAGGCTCGTGTGAGGATGACCTGGTAATATTTTGGTAAAAATCCAATATGCCGGAACTAGTGAAACGTTAAACAATTATTACTAGAAAAAGTAATTATCCAATTTACCCCAGATTTTGCAAAAAAAATCAAGTGTTACATTAGAACTAACATTTCGGTGTGAATATAAGATCACAAAACAAAATGGCGGCCTAATAAAATATTTAAAAAATCAGTCTGAAAAAACTACTTACTAGGTTAATTTGAAATGTTATGCAAGCATTAAGTGTGATATAGAATTAAGCTGATAAAGTTTTGTTACAAATTGAAGATAGCGGAATGAAATGGCGGCTAAATAACATGTTAAAAAATCAACGTAAAAAAATCTGATTCAATTGACTGTAAATTTTGGAGAAAAATTAAATGTAAGGATAAACTGGTGCGAATTCAACATGACGTAACAAAATCGCATTGTATGAATGTAAAAATTACTTATTAAATTCTTTTAAATTATATGGTAAAATATTGGTTTAAGTGGTAAAATATTGGTAGGGATCCAATATATTGGAACAAAATGGCGCCCATTAAAAATGTTTGAAACGACAGTACATATATGTGTTCCTAAATAACTATGTACTGAACTAAATTGAATCACGCCTCACTGTTCCTAATAAAATGGAATATTTATAATGAGGGAAGTTTTGGGTAAAAAAAATTACTGTTTTTTGTTGTACTATGGAACAGTAATAGGTTTCCATACTGTCCGGCATCAATCAGTATTTATTCACAAAAAAAAGTTTTAAGAAGGCTTTATAAAACATTTTATTTTTATTTTTTTAAAATTTAAATTTTAAAGCACTTATGACTATTTGATGTTAATATTAAAATCAAAATGTTTTAAGCTAGCTGTTAGGAGCAAACTGTTTAATAAAGGGATTTAATGGCAACAATAGGTCTTTCATATAAAACTTATTTAATATAAAAGCTTAACAGTTTTGTGGTTTGGTTTTATGTGCGTAAGCGTTAAAACCCTTGCATTGAATCAATGGCTCTTGTAGTGTTTTTGACTCACATTAAGACACGTATAAAGTTACCGACTCAAAACTGCGATAAAGTTATCATGAATCCATTTAAGGCATTTAAAAAATGTTTATTTGGTAGTTATATAGAGTTAAAAATAATCTGTACTGTAAGCTGCATGGGTACTGATATATTTATTTCCTAGTATTTATGGCCCAAGGGTCTTTCAGTTCTTATTAGATTATAATTTCTGGAGAATGTAAGATGATACCTAGAGTGTGGAGACAATCTTGAGAAAAGGAGGTTGACACTTGTTCTTGGTTTGGCTTATTAAATGCAGACCAGTTTGTGGATAATTTCGGTTTCTTTAAAACATAGATTTTTGTTGGAAATAATCTAGTTTCTACGTATATATGAGCAATCATCCCCTTGGAATTTGATATCGGCGTCAAACGAGACCCAGTTCCCGTTACACCACCTACTAGATTTACGACTATTAGTTTTAAGAATTAGCCATTTAAGTGTTATGCTATTAGGATATTACGTTTTTTAGGGAACATGTATTCCCATTCACTATTTCTAAGAACTTGGTAGAATATTTTTAAAGTACAGGGTGTCCGGATTTGGTTGCAAAAGCAGGGTATCTCGCTTATTTTTAAAGATAGAACCTTGCGGTTTTCACGAACCTCAGCTAATTTTTTGTGAAACTCATGAAGCCGTATACAAAATTTTCATAGCCTTCTTCGTTTATGAGATACAGGGCGAAATAGAAAATTTTGCATTTTGGGACCCCCTCGTATCTCGGTTATCCTTTAACTTAACGCAAAGGGAAAAATTGCTGCTTATGCAGTTTTTTACGCTGGATCCAGTGGCGTAGTCATATTTTTCATTTGAGTTTTTAGATATGACCCAAAGTTGTGGTTTTTTTTTTAATGGGACACCCTGTATATTTGTCCAGAAGTTGATTTGTCCTTTTAAAAGCTTCTCAAAAATATATAATAGTATGGGTCTATTTTAATAAACAACAACAAACATTTTTATAATTATCATCCCAAATTTTGCAGTAGGCCATGCAAAACGATGCCGTTTTCTTTTGTTTTCTTGGAAGCAAATGACATTTCCCAATTTTGTACGCGTATATAAAATATAGCGCTAGTTTTTTGTATTTATTTATTGTGTAAAAATATATTTGTATTATTATGGAAGAAAACCAAACTTTCGAACATTATGAAAAGTACGATATGTTAGCTTGTTTTATATTAAGTAATGAAAATGTTGAAGCGGCTTCTGAGATGTATTTTAACAGGTAAATAGTTAATTTTTAGGTATGTTGAAATACTATTGCTTTATTTTTAGAAGACAGCAGGGCAGGTTTGGTCTAAATGTGTCCTGCTTCATATTAGGAACACATATAAAATTTTATATATTTGAGGGAAATCTAACAGCCAATCGCTATATAGAAATTTTAGAGGCAGCTATACCTGAATTACTTGACGATGTTCCTCTAGCGCAAATTAACGAAATTTATTTTCAACAGGACGGTGCTCCTGCACACAATTCTGGAATGACGAGATTATTTCTGGACAATAATTTTACCAATCAATGGATCGGAACAAATGGACCTATAAGATGGCCCCCTAGTTCCCCAGATTTGTCGATTTTAGATTTCTTTCTATGGGGATATCTGGAAAATAGAATTTACAAAGACCACTATGATAATGTCCAAGATTTAGGAAATGCAATAAGAGAAAATTTTCGCTATTTATAAAATCATCCCGTTATTTTGCTTAGTTCCCTAAAACGAATACGAAAATTGTGCGAAGCATGCATAGAACAAAATGGAAATCAGTTTGAACAGTTCTTTTGATTTCCTTGGTTACTGTAATTCTTATACGACAGTTGATTTTTGCTGAATGGCTTGTTACATAATAATTTATTACTGTTTTGTTCTTGTGTTACATAAATCTATGTAGGTGGTACTTTTTTGGTGCGAAATTATCAATACATATTTTGATAAATAGATTTAATTACATATTTATTTTGATTTATTGTTAGGATGTAGATATTGTTAACGACTTTAAATAAAAGGCAGCATTGTTTTGCATGACCTACTGCAAAATTTGGGATGATAATTATAAAAATTAGGATTTTTCTTGTTGTTTATTAAAATAGATCCATACTATTATATATTTTTGAGAACCTTTTAAAAGGACAAATCAATTTCTGGACAAATATACAGAGTGTCCTATTTAAAAAAAACACAACTTTGGGTCATATGTAAAAAATAACAACTCAAATGAGCGTTTAGTCAAATTGCGTTAAGTTAAAGGATAACCGAGATACGAGGGGGGTCCGAAAATGCAAAATTTTCTATTTCGCCCTGTATCTCATAAACGAAGAAGGCTATGAAAATTTTGTTTACGGCTTCATGAGTTTCACAAAAAATTCGTGAAAACCGCAAGGTTCTATCTTTAAAAATAAGCGAGATACCCTGCTTTTGCAACCAAATCCGGACACCCTGTACAATCGATTTTGATATCCTGTCGGGAACGTATTGGTTGTCGTTCGGATAATTTTTGTAATTTAAATTAGAATAAACTATTTGTTGGAAGTTCTTTGCATTATTTCGCAAATATAATTACATTTTTATTTTACATTTGTTGTTAATACCTATCAAATTTATTCCATAAGTTAAACTTTTATTAAGTTGAACATCTACTACTTTAAATATTAATATGACCACGTAAAGTAACTAATACAGTTACTGATCGTGCCCCGTAGACATATTCATTGCGATAAAATAACGCGCAGCCTCGTATACCTTGCATATAGCTGTTAGCTTCAGGTGTTCGCTTTGATTTACAACCCATCGCAAAAAAAGCCGGCTTTTGGAAGCACAACAAAGGAGTGAGAGAACTGTTTCTTTCCTTAAACTGTGATAATAATAAGGGACTTGTTGCTTACACTGTGCTGTGATAGCCTCTTTGAAGTTCTGAGTCCGATGAAAGAAGCAGTATTAATAAAAGTTTTATTTGTGACTATCGTTTCAATCAAAGATTTAATAAGGAATCTGATCCGGTTGATGTTTATCTTCTAACCAACTTTTGTTGTCGCATCAGTTTACTATTTATTAAGCTTAGGCCACACTGACTCGGCCGGCCGGAATTGGCCGGTATCGGCTCGGACAGAAAATATTTTTTTCCATGAGGAATAAAACAGTATTAAATTGTATATCCCACACAGCCCACACTTGACCAGACGGCATTCGGAAAGGCTTATCGGACTCGTCTATCTGAATACTTCCACATCTAGCCGATCAAGTGTGCGTCAACATCAGCCGTTTTAAAATATCTACCCTTGGATTATTTAGATAACATAACTAACATAGATGATGATAAATCCATCTTTCTAGTTCGAGATTACAGTTTTCTCGTGTGTGTAGCCATAAAAATTGTCCTGGGGCGAGCGAGATGTTTAAAATTTAACGCAAAAATTTAAAATAAAAGAATTGAATTTGGCATGAAACGACTCACAATTGGTTATTTGTGTCGCAGAAGCTGGCTGCCAACACCCAGGTGGAAAATGAGGCATCTTCCCCTATATACGTCTCCAATTTTAGGATTGCAATGTAAATCAGCAATCGGCACCATGAGGTGGACTCGCACCGTGTTAGCATAAGGTTCGTCAATAAAGTCACCATTAAAGGCATGATACGGAATGATAGACTGGACAAGATTGTTCTTTTAAGGTAAAACGTAAAGTTTCATTTTTTAATAATCATATATATTGTACAGGGTGTTTTAAAATTAGTCGAAGATGGTGAATAAACATAACAGACCGATACGATGCAATCCAAAAAAGTGGCGCCGCAAGCGCCATTTAACATATATTTCTTTATTCTCGTAAGAAAACCTAAAATTTTATATTCAGGTATGTCATACAGAGCGAGTAAAAATATAGTATTTAATGCAAAAAAGGTGAATAAAACATCTCAAATTGTTACAGGCATAATAATACACAATATCTTGTGAGGTAAAATCAAAATATTAATTTTGATGATTGATTTTGATTTAATCAAATATATTATACAAGGCTGCAAAAATATTGAGAATACAAATAAACTTAAAAAAATATATTTATTAGTCAAGAGCTGCATATTATAATAGCCATAAGATGAGATTTTTAATTTTAATTTGTTTTTATTTGTTGTTAATATTTTTTATTTTTAGTTTATCATGTAAATCTATAAAAAAATCAATTATGACCTTTTATTATTTTCCTCCATAAAAAGTTTTAATTCTAAGGAATGGAATTTTCCCGTTTTTTTTTTAACATATAGTTAGGCCGGTATTTTATTTCGCCATAGAGTTTTTCTTCTGAAGCATTTAGCTGCAAACTTAAAACGGTTTTTACTCCTTTGTCTCCTCATTAATTTTAGGTTAGGGCACTTTTCAATAAAACTAATTTTCAGCGAACGACAGATAAAAGCGGCGATAAATGTATTTTGCTTACTTGTTCTTGAAAATATCGCCTTATAAGAATTGTTTCTTTTATCTATGCTCTTTCAGAATCCTTTTTATTTTTGTCGAAAACTTGAACCGTTTGGCCATAGAGGCCGTTCAATGGAGCCTTGTTTTTGTCCAAAAGAAGAGGTTTAAAATTTTGAAAAAATACTTCCCAGAACTAAAATTCCCTTTTAAAAAAATTATCTGGTCGAAAGTTTTGAAGCTAAACATAATTAAAGTTACATGGAACTGTGAAAACCGTATCTAAAAGTTTTAAGCAGTTAAACTACGGCAATAAAAGTTACAAGGAACATGATAGAACTGTGAAAACCGTATTTACAAAATTTAAGCAATTCAAAAGTTACAAGAAAAAAAGTATTTTTTTTGACAGCTCAAAATCAAAATGTGTTTTTATTAAATCACGCCACTAAAAGTTACATGAAACTGTGAACACCGTATTAAAAATTTTTAGTATTGTAGAAGTAACGGAAAAAAAATTTTTTTTGACAGCTGTCAATATTTTTTCAAATAAATCCATAAATAGAACTGTAATATATATATATATATATATATATATATATATATATATATATATATATTATACTATACAAAGAACAACAACGTTTTTTGGCACCTAGGGAAGCTAAAACGTGAAGATATGTAAAACATGGGAGGGTAGCTTTTTACAAGATTTCAAACATTTTATTTGGCTGACATTTTGTTCCGCCACCTTGAATTCGTATCACAATTTTACGAGTCATCCCTATACCATTATGGATTATTACACAATTAAAGATGCCAGTTTGTTTCGCCATCTTGAATTCGTACTAAAACTTTACCAGTTGATAGTTTTCTAGTAATAATTTTCTTAATAGGTCCGTACGCCGTCATTTTATTTCGGGATCCCGATGTTTTATTGGCTCTGTAAATCCCGGGATATTCGGGATTAGATTCACGGCTATTAAAATGAAATAATTATTCTGACAAGCCGGGACAAGAAAAGTTTTGAAGGTGCGATTTTTACCCTTGTTACCGTTTTCTACAAACATTGAATGATTGGGATAATAAGAAAAATCAGTGAAAAACATTCGATTTTTGGAAAGGAACTAAAATGTAGAAATTCACAACACTGAAAAGAAGATTTTTTAGGTCAGCTGGAGTATCTACCAAGCGAAGGCGATGATGAATACGGGGATATATTTAAAATCTAATTCGTGAACCAGGCAAAAACAATTAACTAGTCTGCTGTCATGTATGATGATACAGGAATGCAAGAAAGTGAAAATGTAAATTAAATGTATTAGAAGCACCATAAGAAAAGAATTGAGCATCATGGAAAATACGGGCAAGTATAGGTATTATTTGGAGATTATTCCGCCTATAAGAGTAGAGACAGAATGTACGATCTCTACATCTGGACACATCGTTAATAAAAAAAAGAATCGGAAAAATTAAAATATTAAAAACAAAAATCTATGGGCATATAATTTTTGCCGAATCACGTCGTCAATAACTAGTAATTTCACGAAAGTTTATTTTTAAGGACATTTTTTCTTCTTAACTTCGATAAAATAAAATAAAAAGTTAGGTAATCGATCTGAGTAAAGGTATTTTGATGTAAGAATCACAAACAGAGTTTCATAAGTATATTTCAGACTAACATAAATATTACTTTCCTTATAAAAGGGAAGTATTGTAATCGTGAAAAATTCACCCTCCGAGATTTTTTCACAACCTTGCGTTTTAGGGTCTCTAGATGCCAAATAAAAATGTTTTCTCAATTCCGTCGGTCTGTCTGTTCGAGGCATAGCTAAAAAAACTACTTACATGCTTGATATTATATTGGGATGACTTGGTAACATTTTAGTAAAAATCCAATATGACGAAACAAAATGACGGCGTACTGAACTATTAAGAAAATTATTACTAGAAAACTATCAACTGGTAAAATTTTGGTACGAATCCAAGATGGCGAAACAAAATGGGATCTTTGATTGTGTAACAGTGAATAGTGGTATAGGGATGCCAAATAAAATATTTGTAATCTTGTAAGAAAAACACCCTCCCATGTTTTACATATCTTCACGTTTTAGCTTCCCTAGGTGCCAAAAAACGTTGTTTTAGCAATTCCGTCGATCTGTTTGTCTGGCTGTCAGTTCTCGGTATAGCTCCTCCTTACCCGATTGACTTCAATTTTTGGTCAAAAATTGAGGGTCATATGGGGATGTCCTGGTAATATTTTGGCAAAAATCCAATATGGCAGAACAAGTGCCCAGTGAAACGTTAAAAAAATTAATTGTTCAGTTTACCTCAAATTTTGCACAAAAATAAAGTGTTACATAGGAATGAGCTGGTAAAGTTTTTGTATGGCTAATAAATAATTTAAAAGATAAGTCTGGAAAAACTATTTAATAGATAGACTCATTACTAGAGAAGTCAGAACTTTGTTTCGCCATCTTGGATTCGTACCACATTTTTAACTACTTACGTTTGTACAAAAAAAAACCTCTTTGCGTATAATAGATTTTATTATTTTTTAAGCCAAATTGATAGGCTGTTAGAAATTTTATAGATAAGTAGTAGTTTATATTTGTTGCAGTTAATAATATAAATGGACATAGAAAAAATAATTTCCTTGATATCAATATTTTGGCTCAAAAATCGTTTAGCCCTATTCGTCTTCTGAGTAGTTGGTTGTGTTGTCGTTATTGGGATCCAGAGAAATAATTAGCAGTTGTAGCATCTAGAATATCATCAAGTATCCACATTATTTCCTCTTCATTAATTACATGGTCTACATATTTACATCACTTCTGGGAATTAAGTCAGCTCTAAGATCTTTTAAAAAATATTTTCAGTACTCTCTATTTTAAAAATGGCGTTATGCCCTGCCACTTACATTTTTAACTTCAGCCCAAATCAATTATATTTGATTGAGTTTATAATGGAACTGTGAAAATCGAAGTACTATAATATTTCGCTTTAGAACCATTTCATCAACAACATGTCTTACGCAAGGAGGCTTTTTCAAATTATCAGTGTCAAGTAACAATATCAATTAACTGAAGATGCCTCGTGCAATCCCAGGCGAAACGCCGGAAATGTTCTAAACCCAAGAATTATGATTCCTTAATTGACTCCTGCCGTGAAAGCTTTCGTGCAAAACATATTTTTTTTATTAATTCCCCATGAAAATTTTGAGACAGCAATTATAGCTAATCTTTTAGCAAACACACTAAATCTTGCATTTTAAATCCTTTCTAAATTTACTTATTGAAATTGTAAATATGTACGTTTTCTATGTATTTTGAGAAGGTATCCACCTTATTAGGTTCCCATAAATTTTATTGCTGCTGTTTGGTTAAATATTTGGCCTAATTTTAATTGGTTTAATTATTTGTGGTTTTATTGGATATATCAAGAGCACTGTTTTATTACATATTGTGACTTCGTGCTGTTCCAAGGTGTGTGATTTTATATGTGAAGTTCGGTCTAAATATTACTAATAAAATATTAAAATGGCGGCTAAGGTTCTACGAACTAAGATATTTTCCCCACATCACCATCAGCTTAATCAGGTATTTAATTTTCGGTTTTTTTGTTTGTTTGGGGGTGAGGTTAACATTTGGTAAAAAATTCTACTAGTTTAAGCCCAGTGCTTCCTCGAATTTGAATTACAGTACATCAATATTATGTATTCATAGTTAGCTAAATTAATAATTCTTATTATTAAATATTTATGATGCTCTAATAGATTTTAGGGCGCTGATTATGTAAGGTAATTTTTTAGGTCGACATTTTTTTTCGATATCTATAATCAAACTATATTTTCACTATTTTTGCTTTAACCAATGTAGGGCTGAATTACATTGGTAGAACACTTATTACATATATATAAAATACGCATATTTTTTTAATTGTCTCATTTTTTTATTTTAGAAAATGTTGTTATAATTAATTAAAGGGGTTATACCGAAAATAGGGAAACCATATCATAATTGATAAACACAGTTTAGTAAATGATATCTAGTTTTATTATGAACCTTTTTTTGCCCCTCGGTTTATTTTTGCAAGACGTTTCCTTCCCCAAGCAACTATCAAATAATGTTTACCATTAGCGTCCCTAGTAGAAGAGCCCTCTGCAAGCCAAGGGTGTGCCTGTGGCCTCTTAAGTGCTTTATCATCCACTGAAAATATAGTGGTCTATTAAACTACTGTTTGTAATTTGCACGTTTTGATTACGTTAGAATAGATTTTGGCTACGTATTGGTTAAAATAAGGAGGAAATAGTAAAATCATTATAGCCTTTGAATACGAATAATTCGAAAACGAACTTCGCAAGACAAGTTGGCTTCAGGTTCATAATTCCGGTGTCCCAAAATCGATTATTGTACTAAAAATAGTTCAAATCGACCAGGGAAAGTTAACGACATATCTATCAAATATTGTAATTATTTTGATAGAACAAGAACTTCTGCTTTATCATATGCTTATATTTTAACGTATACAGGGTGTTTTAAAAAAGCAAGGCCAGTATCAATTTTGTTTGTTTACATATAATATACCACATAATAATGTCATCGATTTTTATGTTAAATTCTGCATATTTTTTGTATAATATACCATGTATCAATAATTAACGGTTTTCGAAATATTGAAGGTTTTAGAATTAAGAAATACTACGATTTTTCGGATATAATTGCTTATGGAGATAAAAGTTTATTTTTCGAATACAATGACATTGATGTTTGAAGTCTGATTTACTGCTTGACTGACTTTTATTTTGTGCTAATATTCTACAAAATACGAAATGAGATAAAACATTTTACATTCTATTTTCTAAATTTGGAAACAATATGGTACTAATTCAAACTTATAAGCAACCATAAACAAGAAAATAAATAACACCTATAATTTCTAGCCTAAATTAAATGAACTGCATGTCCCACATTAAGCTCGTGATATTTATCATAAATTATTTTTTGGCGTTCTAGTACGTTTATAATTGCTTCGTACTCATTTTCATTTATATTTCTTATTTCTTCAACAATTTTTCTCTAAATTTCTTTAATATTATTTTTTCTATTAAATATTATTAAAATGTTCAACATGTGTATTCGTGTAGGCGAGCATTTATTTCGCAGGAATCCACGTCTCTAAAATATAAGAAAAGAACGAAACAAAAGATAAAGAAAGGCATCTTAATATATTACTTTATGTCCTAACACTGGAACCTGTAGTGGCAGATTGATCAAAATACAAGAGTTCTAACCACACTACACCACAACTTGTTACGTTCTGGAAGCGCGTTTCGCTAACCAAGTTAGCATCATCAGCAGATGACATAGCCATATGCCTCTTCTTTTTTCAGTTTATATCATCTGCTGATGACGCTAACTTGATTAGCGAAACGCGCGTCCAGAACGTAACAAGTTGTCGTGTAGTGTGGTTAGAACTCTTGTATTTTGATCTATCTTCCACCACAGGTTCCAGTGTTAGGACATAAAGTAATATATTAAGATGCCTTTCTTTATTTTTTGTTTCGTTCTTTTCTTATATTTTAGAGACGTGGTTTCCTGCGAAATAAATGCTCGCCTACACGAATACACATGTTGGACATTTTAATAATATTTTGTCTAGTTCTATATGTAACATGTCTGGTGATATGGTGACGCATACACCCCTGATTCGGTCTTGCATATTATCCCTTGTTTAAACCACGATCTTTAATATAATCCTACAAGATCTGGATGACCATTCGATGAAACGGTCGTGACCAATCCCTTTATTTTGAAAATTGGTGTCCAAAAATTCACGAACGTCTCGATGCTGTAGCCATATGCCTCTTCTTTTTTCTATGTTGAACATTTAATAAATTTAAATATCTTTGTCCATTAAGTGGTTCGTTTAAAAAATACGGACCTATAATATAGCTTCCCCACTAAACATGAACACCCGTATTCAGTAAAGAGGTTTAAATTGAAACCAGGTGTAACTTGACAGTTGTAGGTTTAAAATGACATTTTTAACAATTGAACAAATAATATTTGTCTAAATGTCACAATTACAAAATGACAGTGACATAAGCGAAACATAAGTGGCGAACTAAGAGTTTTAAGTACTATGGCAACTAGACCTGGCGCAACTCTTATACCTTTTTAGAGAATACGGGGGTTAATGACCAATAGTTTTGATGTTGTATCTCTCTTACTCAATGGGGATTTGTTATCCCATAATAATGCATATTATTCCTGTTCACAACTCCATTGCTTCTAAATGTAGTTTCATCCGAAAGCATGATATTCGCTAAAAGGTTCTGATATGCACATGCAAAAGTTAATATGCCTTTCAAAATCTTCATCGTGTAACCCTTGATATAATTCCATATGACAGAGATGATATTTATATCTTCGTGTAGTCCTGTTTACTGTCGATTGTGATGTTTCAGGGAAACTAGCAAGTTGTCGACTACTTAAACTGGGATTTTCTTCTATATAAAGTAGAATTTCTAACTTTTTGTCTTGATTTGTAGCAATTTTGTTGACAACTGTCCCCTTGAAAAGTGCCACATTGCTACTAGCATCAGATCTTTCCATTTGATTTTGAAAAGGCACTTTAGAAGGCAATATCTGGCATTTCACTCTGGGATAAATACATTTTGAAATAGACGAGAAAGAAATACCATAAAATAACGATTTTGACATTTCATAGTTTTCGTCGTCATTTGCTATAGACTGTCTTTTTCATGGATACTTTGATTTAGTTGGCAATTTTTTAAATTACGTAAAAAAAAAAGAAATATTAAAATATTTCAAAAACTTTTGTGGATAGGTATATAATGTGTTTAATAAAGTTGTAGATTTTTTATGCTCTACAAGAATAAATAAAAATATATAGGGGTGTCATTTAAAAAACTGAAATAAATTAGTTTAAAGATGTTAAAGTTGGACACCCTCTATGTGATATCTTCCATATTATGAAAGCAATCTTTTACTCCATGCTTATTCTGTGCATAAGCAAAATATTTTATTTTTGTTTTGTTGCACAAGTAGATGTTATATTATTGCTAATCATAGATGTGCATCAAAACTGACATTTTTTTTAAAGCCAAATATCTAAAAACTTAGCCATATAACATGTACAAAAATATATATATAGTATAGTATTATATAGCAAAACTATTATAATAAGAATAAGCTCTCATACTTTTGGAAATAATCGTCCGTTTCCATATATACCAGCGTCCCTTTATGTATGTACGTCAAGGGTTTTCCCAAGTTGAGGTTTAGATGCAATACATTTAATAAAATGGTCGTGCCTTGCCGTTTTTTAAATATATTAATAGTTTGTTTATTAAAATTTAGCGTTTTACACCGTTCAGACAAATTTAAATTCTTTTTTCTATGCAGAAAAAGAAAATGAATTTACCCTGTTTTACTGTTTTTTAAATAAGTTAAGCATTATGGAAATAAAAAATATTTGCATCTTTAAGGGGTTCTTTTATTTCGTAGGACTAACCTGTATAGTGAAAAAAACATTGTATTTACAAAAAGACAAAAAGAAATTGACGTGTTTCACCGTTTTTTTTTAAGTAACCACTTTAAAACAAAAAAATAGATTCGTTTTTTTTTTGGAAATTGCTTTATATCTCTAGGCTACCCTAGATAATGAAAACAAAATATATTTATATGGAAAAAATAGAAGACATTTAACGCGTTTCGCGGCTTGTTAAAAAGCTAAACGTTCGTAACATTTTTTTTTTCGTTTTCAAAGGGCTGTTTCAACCAAATGAATGATTAATACGGCTTTTGGGGAATTGTCTATGGCAAGATCTGCTTGTTTTCGATGGCATAAAGAGTTTAGTAATGGCAGAGAAAGTTGTGAGTTGCAAGGCGGTCCACGTGCTCCTATTGTGGTACTAACTGAGGAAACCATCAATACCGGAGTAGTAATTATTCGCACAGATTCACGTCTGACTATCCCACAACTCTCAAATATTCCTAAAATATCTGTTGGAAGTGTTTTTACTGTTTTACACAAGCATTTAAACATGTCTAAAGTTTGTGCTCGCTGGATTCTGCGTATACTGAAACCAGATCAAAAAGTTAATAGGGTAGCTGTTTGTGAATACTGGAAACAATGCGTGGAGAAAAAGGCAAAGAATGGTGGAAGACCATTATTACTGCGGATGAAACTTGGGTGTATTGTTATGATCAGGAGATGAAGCAACAGAGTACGCAGTGGGTAGAAAAAGGAGGACCAATTCCAAAAAAAAGCACGTGCGCAAAAATCTGCCGCCAAAGCTATGGTCATAACATTTTTTGATCACAAATGCATGGTGTACACGCACATGGTCCCACATGGTAGTACAGTAACTGCCAGTTATTATAAACAAGTTTTGTTCCAGTTGATGAAGGATCACATCCCCAAAAAAACGACCTGAGCTGATTACCCTCACGTAGCGAATATAGTGACAGAGTTTTTGAACACTAAAATATCAGGTCTGTACCGCATCCTCCATATAGTCCTGACATAGCCCCATGCGACTTCTATCTGTTTCCTCAGAAAAAAGACCTCAAAGGACGACGATTTCGAACAGAATTGGATGTTGTTAAGGCTATAGAGGCGGTTTTGAAGAAGCTCTCAAAGAATGGCTTTCGCCATGTGTTTGAATAATGGTAGCACCGTTGGGATAAGGTTATTGCATTACAGGGGTACTATATAGAGCGTGATACTGTTGTTTAAGATTAATAAATAAAGTTTTGGTAGTACTAATCCTAGGCTTTGTTGAAAGGCCCTCGTAGATACCTACAACCACCTTAGATCACTGGAAAGCCTAAAAAATTCTGCATTGAACGGCATATTCAAAGTTAAGTAGTGCAATTTGAAAAAATCAAGTTATCCATGATTTTAAAGACTCCAATTTCCATTAATGATTGTTCGGAATAAAGAAAGGTTGAGAAGCTGCACAACTGGCTTTAGTTAGCACATTTAATGCCTATTGGAGCTGCAAAATAGGAGTTGCCTAAATTCAAGGATATTCGAGTTAATCCATTTTTTCGAAAGGTCATTTTTTTTAGAAAAAGTGAAATGTCAGGAAAACGGTCCATTACAGACATGTATGTTACATAAAGTCGTGCTAGAATTGACCAAGGTAACCAAATTTGCAATGAAAAATGGGGAGTTCTATTTAAAAAAAAAAAACATAACTTAGATACGGCGCGGTTTTATGGAATACCTTGTATAAACACAAATAATTTTAGAATATGCAGCAAGTTGATCCGCCTAAATATCGGCAGTGCACATACTAAAGGCCCACGCAGTATAGTGTATTAAAATAATACGATATATTGCCTATTATATGGGGAAGTAAACGGAAGGAACGACCTAAATTTTTTAATTTATATTTTTAGTAATTTGTAATACAATACACGTAAGTATCTAACACAAAATTAAAATGAATTAGAACATTAATTTTTGGAATTAATTTAAAATGTATGGCTTTTTTTGTTTTGTTCTATTCCACATTCTGCTTCTCTTGATAATAATGTCCATTAATTTCTTACTAACACACGATAATACATTTTCAATATTGGATAATATATTATTGCAATCAGTTTTCGGCATATAAATCCCTTAAAATTAGGTATTATAGGTATAATACCATAAAAACTCTAACGGGGAAAAAGAAAGAAAATTACATCGATTTTCTTCAAATAGTCTGTCTCGGTACTTGCTCCCTAGCAGACGAGTAGGCAAAAGCAATAGTGTGGAATTATAAAAACATTCATCCATAATACGAGGATTATGAAAAAGTCATTCTGTAGAAGTTTTGTAAAAACTCGAAATGTATAATAAGATATCATGTAGAAATCGTTTAAGAATTTCAGCTAAAAGATAATAGGAGTCGTAAAGAATTCTGAATTTATTGTTTCGATACTTTTCCGGCTCGAAGTAGCAACTTGTTTTTCTTAAAAAAAAATCGTATCTCTGAAACCGTTTAAGTGTTTGATCTGATATTTTAAGGAGTTTTAGCTAAAACATGAATCAATATCGTATCAAAGCTCGATCGATCTAGCATGCAGAAAATAGGTGAAAACTATGAAAATGTAAAAAAACGTTTGGTGTAAGATTTAGGTATCTATATAAAAACAAACTCGATAGGAAAAGTGCGGCTTTTTAAGATATTTTAACGTAGATAAGGTCAAAAGTTTAAGTTTCGCCGAGATTTTTGCCAAAAAATGTTTTTCGACTTTTCGAACGAAATTACAATAATTAGGGATTTTCGAAACCGAGACCCATTTAGTGTTTTAGTCTGTTTTAATTTCCCTGTCGAAAGCTTTTTTTTTTCGAAATAAGGTTGACATGTTGTTCAAGCAGTTTAAAATCTGACAACGTCGGAAAATTAGTTGAAATTAAGACTCCATTAATGAATAGACACAGTTTTGTGGCTCTGCGAATTTTTATGAAAATAAGTAAATTAAACATACAGTCCTACCGAAGAAAGTATTTTATTTCTTACCCCATAACATGGTCCATCGATTCGGATGAAAATTTGGAAGAAATCAGTGGGGTAAGCCAAGAAATTTAGAAGAAACCGGCTTGTTAATACAATTCGAAACAGCCATTTTATTTGAAGGCAAGTGTCGATGCCCTGACGTATCAGCCTGAACGGTAACAAGAAGAGAATCGGAAGTCAACAGAAGTTGTCGTGTTCCACCAAGGGTTCCTTCCTATTTTCCAAGTAAGATCTTTCCTTTTATTTATACCTTTTAATTTTCAATTGCTTTCAATTTGTGTTATAAATATGGCTGAGTTGGCTAAGTTAAGAACGAAAAGAAGTAATATTAAACAAAAATTATCGCGATTTGGAGATTTTTATGATAAAATAAATAAAGATGCTCTTGATGATGAAATTATAATTCAATTACAATCACGGTTAGAAAAAATTAATCCTTTGTGGGAAGAATTCAATGAGTTACAACTAGAAATTGAGCTGGCCATCTGTGAAGATGGTTCCGAAGCTGCACCAGATAATAAAATTAGAGAAGAGTTTGAAACGACCTATTTTTTATTGATTGGCAGGGTACAAGCGTTGTGTAATAAATATAATAAAAATGAGAGTTTCAATTCCGGCTCAGTAGCCAATTCCGGCTCAGTAACAGGTACACAAAGTCAAGTATCAGCACAAAGTGCACATATTAATCTGGGTGTTACGGCCAATCATTCATTAGTTAAATTACCGCCAATTAAATTACCTACTTTTAATGGTCAATATAGTAATTGGCTTGAATTTAAAGACGCCTTTATAGCTTTAGTTGATAGTGATCGTGGTCTAACTGATATTCAAAAATTTTATTATTTAAGGTCGTCATTAGAAAAGGAAGTACTCGATATAATTAAATCATTAGACGTTTCAGAAAGCAATTACCAAGAAGCCTGGCAATTTTTAATAGAAAGATTCGAAAACAAAAAAATAATTATTTATAATCATATAAGAGAAATTTTTGAGCACCCCAATGTATTACGTGAGTCTTACTCAGATCTCAGAAATCTCTATGATTCAATTTCTAAGCATTTAAGATGTTTAAAAAATTTAGGTGAAAATACTTCAAGTTGGGACCGTTTAATTATTTATATCATAAGTAACAAATTTGACCCAACTACCCGTCGCGATTGGGAAACATATAAATTCGAAGGGGACTTACCCACAATGGAAGATTTAAATAAATTTCTCAAATTAAAATGTGAGGTTTTAGAAAAATTAGAATTTTCTGCTATCAATAAACAAAGTGATACAAATTTAAAAAATGTAAAAAGTTGTAGGCGGCAGTCTAACAGTTTTCCAGTTACAAGTACTATTACAAAAAATAAATGTTACTATTGTAAACAAGATCACGGTATTTTTAAATGTGATTCTTTTTTAAAACTCAAAATCGAAGACCGTATATCTGCCATAAAACAATTAAAATTATGTCTGAATTGTTTTCGAGATTCTCATCCTTCATGGAAATGTCCGAAACAAAAATGTCATAAATGCAAAAAGGCTCATAATTCCCTATTGCATTTAGATACTTATTTTAATAGTTCTTCAAATAATCAAAATCCGCATATGTTGGCCGATGGTGCAAATTATCAACCACCGGGTGACGCCACGAAAACGACAAACGAACAGCAGATTCCTCATCCCCAAGTAAGTTTAAATTCGCAGCTGATGGCAGGCGGTGTTGCCTGTTCTTCAGGATTGGAGGGAGCATTAAATATATCTCAAGTTTTGTTATCAACTGCATTAATAAAGGTTAGTAATGGAAGTAATTCGTGTACAGCCCGTGCTTTACTCGATAGCGGGTCCCAAATGAGCTTCGTTTCAAAAGAGGTTTGCACCAAATTAGGGTTAAAAGCTTCAAAAATTGATTATAAAATAAAGGGTATTGGGCAAACTTTAACAAATGTAAGTTCACAGGTTAACGTAGCTATAAATTCGCGTGTCAATAATTTTAAAACCAATGTTAATTGCTTTGTACTTCCTCGAATAACGGACAAATTACCCACGATGTCTTTTAATAAAAATATAATTCCTATTCCGGAAAATTTGTGTTTGGCAGATCCTAATTTTAATATTTCTAGCGAAATTGACATTTTATTAGGATCCAATGTATTTTGGTCGATTATTAAATCAGGACAGGTCCGGCTTGGTAAAAATTCACCTTTTTTACAGGAATCAGAGTTCGGATACATAATTGCAGGTAATTTATATTTGAATTCGAACAATAGTAATATGTCAGTGAGTTGTCATTCGATTATCAGTTCCGGTGATCGTATTGATGAAAAAATAACAAAATTTTGGGAAATAGAAGAAGTGAATAATAAAGAAATTATTATGTCTGATAAAGAAAAATATTGTGAAAAATATTTTGAGCAAACCACAGAAAGAGATATTAACGGTAGATTTGTGGTTAGAATTCCATTTAAGAATAATAAAAATAATTTAGGTAGTTCACGAGACATGGCGTTAAGTAGGTATAATATACTCGAAAAGAAATTAAATAAAAATGCAAATTTAAAGAATGATTATTCTGCTTTTATGAATGAATATTTAGTATTGGGGCATATGACAGAAATAAAAAATGAGCTTAATGATGGTTTTTTCTTACCACATCATGCAGTAATAAAAAACAGTAGTTTAACAACCAAATGTAGGGTGGTATTTGACGGTTCTGCGAAGTCCTCATCCGGACTATCATTGAATGATATTCAGTTTGTTGGTCCCACACTTCAAGAAGATGTGTTTTCTATTCTAATAAGATTTCGTTTCTATAAATATGTTTTAACTGGCGACATATCAAAAATGTACAGACAAGTAAAAGTAAATGACAAAGATACAAATTACCAAAAAATATTTTGGCAAATGCAACCAAATGAAAATGTGAAATTATACAAATTAAATACAGTTACTTATGGCTGCGCATCATCGCCTTATTTAGCTGTAAAGTGTTTGTTCCAGTTGGCAAAAGAAAATGAAAATAAGTTTCCACTCGCAAGTAAAATAATAAAAAGAGATTTTTATATAGACGATGTACTCACTGGAGCAAATTCGGCAGCAGAACTGTTAAAAATCCAAAATGATTTAGTATGTATATTAGGTAGTGCAGGGTTTGAATTAAGAAAATTTTTGTGTAATGATCAAAGTATTTTAAATAAATTCCAAATAAACAAAGATATAGATGTAAACATTTTAAATATTGGGGAAAATGAACAGAATAAAACGCTAGGAATTTTTTGGGACTCTAATAATGATTTTATTAAATATAATGTTAATATAAACAATAATTTAAATTTTGAAAGAGTTTCAAAAAGAACAATTTTGTCTTTGTTATGTCAAATTTTCGATCCTTTAGGTTTAATAAGTCCAGTAATAATTATTGCAAAAATGTTAATTCAAGAGCTATGGAAGCTCAAATTGTCATGGGATGATGAAATTCCTACAACATTTCTTGAAAATTGGACTTGTCAAACATCACTAAACTAAATATTCCTAGACATGCTGTTTTTTCGCAGTATATTACTATAGAAATGCACTCCTTTTGTGACGCATCTATAAAGGCGTTCGGGGCTTGTATCTACATAAGATGTTTAATGGCGTCAGGAAATTATTCTACTAAATTATTGTGTGCAAAGTCTCGTGTCGCCCCAATAAAACAAATTAGCTTACCAAGACTAGAATTATGCGGAGCAGTGTTATTAGCGAATTTGACAAAAAAGGTAAAAAATTCATTAGGCATTGAATTTAATTATTATTACCACTGGACTGACTCTACAATAACTTTATGCTGGATCAAAGGTGAGCCCAACAGGTGGAAACCTTTTGTGGCTAATCGGGTAAGTGAGATTAGGTCGCTTACAGACCATCGTAATTGGAATCATATCAAATCTGAGGACAATCCTGCAGATTTGATATCACGAGGTACTTCTGTAGAACAGTTAATAGAATCTGAATTTTGGTGGGAAGGTCCCAGTTGGTTTAAATTAGACAAATCTACTTGGAATTTTTTAGAAATTAAAACAGAATTATCCGAAATTCCAGAACAAAAAACTATCTCTTGTTCAAATATCATTTATAATAATGTAATTAGCGATATCTTAATAAAATTTTCTTCTTTAAATAAAATTTTGCGTGTCTTGTCATATGTTTTGCGTTTTATCTCAAACTTAAAATTAATGTTTCAAGGGTGTAGCAAAAAATTAAATGGAGCGTTAATACCAGAAGAACTAGACAAATCTTTAAATTTAATTATAAAAGAAGTACAACTTGAGTGTTTTCCTGTTGAGTATAACGCTTTAATTAATAAAAAGAATATTAAAAATAATAGCAAAATATTGTCACTGAATCCTTTTTTAGAAGGCGGAATTATAAGAGTTGGCGGAAGAATAAGGAATTCTAACCAAACTTTTGAGAAAAAACATCCCATTATTTTACCTCAAAACCATGCATTGACAAAATATATTTTAAAAAATGAACACGAGCGTTTAATGCATTGTGGTGTTCAAAATTTACTTTATTCTATCCGAGAGAAATACTGGCCAATTTCAGGACGTAACGCTTGCAAAAATGTAATAAGAAATTGCATAAAATGTTTTCGAATAAATCCAAAAAGTCAAACATACCTTATGGGTGATTTACCAGAGGTACGCTTGAAGCCATTTTCAGTTTTTAATAATATAGGTACCGATTTTGGCGGACCGTTTCTTTTGAAGGATAGACAGACGCGTAATCCCAAATTAATAAAGGCATATATTTGTTTGTTCATATGTATGAGTACGAAAGCTGTACATATCGAATTGGTGTCGGGCTTGACTACTGAGGCGTTTTTGGCGGCTTTTAATAGATTCACTAGTCGGAGAGGTAAACCCGCCAACGTATACTCCGACAATGGCTCAAACTTTGTCGGTGCAAATAACGAATTGCTTAAATTATACGAATTTTTAGAAAATAACTCTGAATACATTGCCAATCAATTAGTAAATGAACAAATAAAATGGCATTTTATCCCGGCATGCTCACCCACTTTCGGAGGTATATGGGAAGCAGGCATAAAAAGCGCAAAGAGCCATATTAAGCGTGTAGTCGGTGAAAAGTCTTTAACGTTCGAAGAGTTCGGCACTATTTTAACACAAATTGAAGGTATTTTAAATTCCCGTCCCCTTTGCCCTATCACTGAGGACCCTGAGGATATCTCAGCATTAACTCCGGGACATTTTTTAATTGGTAGACCAATTACCAATCTACCAGAAGTCAGTCTCATGGAAGTTCCCGAGAATCGCCTCAATAAGTGGCAACATTTGCAGTTTATGACACAGCATTATTGGTCCAGATGGCAGAAGGAGTATATATCCGAGTTGCAGACTCGAACAAAATGGAAACAAAATTCAAAAAATTTATTAAAAATTGGTACACTGGTTCTACTGAAAGAAGACAACACTCCTACGATGTATTGGCAGCTAGGCAGAGTCGTCAAAATGTATCCAGGCCAAGACGGAATCACTCGCGTGGTAGATGTGAAAGTGCGCGATGGTGTTTTAACTCGAGGAGTTAATAGAATTTGTGCGTTACCAGTTGAGTAGTTTAATATGATTATTTTTTCAGTTCTTGTTTGAAAGTACACAGTACTTCCAAGGGGGCCGGTATGTTCAAGCAGTTTAAAATCTGACAACGTCGGAAAATTAGTTGAAATTAAGACTCCATTAATGAATAGACACAGTTTTGTGGCTCTGCGAATTTTTATGAAAATAAGTAAATTAAACATACAGTCCTACCGAAGAAAGTATTTTATTTCTTACCCCATAACACATGTGTTCCGCCTATTTTGCCCAAAAGCAATAGATCGATAGACCTCTTAAAGAGACACACCTCCGAAAAGTTTAGAAAACGTAACGTAATCCGTTCGGTAGTTTTCGAAAATAAAACTTATTTTTCACATAGTTTTGAGTTCTTCGTGTTACAGCGCTGTATTCGAACTTCGCCATCTAGCGCTTTGCATTGTTGCATATCCCCTGGTGTCAACTAAAAATGCCACTTACCTGCAACCGTTTCGAATTGACAAAAGGACAAAGGTCAAAAAAACGTTTTCGAGCTAAATTTGTCCGATATTTAACAGCAATAGGACTGTCAATTAAAAAAAAATCAATAACATCACATTTCGTAATACTATATATTATTAGGTCGTTCTGCACCTTTTTATTTTAAGTAAAAACTACCCAACAATTTATTAGGCCGTCACTGTATATAAAGCTGAGATTAATTAAAAAGTCATTTCTGATATAAATTTAATCCGGGAGTTTTGATTTATCCTATTAATTTGTAATTAATATTATTTGTTTGAAGATCTTTGATTAAAGCAAACTATGTTCTCCAATATAAGCACAAATAGGTACTTCAAATTATCGTTAGATAAAACTTTTTTTCATTAGAACTATTCATTTTCATTTTTGAAACACAGATTTATCTATCAAAGCAATTACGTTTAGACTAATTGCATGTTCATTAATAATAACTTACGTTGCAGTCTGTTTTCTTTGTATAAAAAATGGCCAAAAGAAAAGGTCATTATACGTATTTTTATGTAAGTAACTTCATTATTTTGTATTTATGTTTTTACGTTTAGACAGGGTTATTATACATCTACCAGGAAATAACTAGGTAGGCTAAGAAATGCGATTGCGGCATATTTTTAGTTTCTTTTAATATTCTTAGTTAGCTATGACCTGTCCAGACATTTACGAAAGGGAAAGGGGAATGCTTAAACGTAAACTGAAAAACAGAATATACAAAAATTAAACATCAATAAAAATAAACACTAAAAAGTAAAAAAATACGTTTCAACTCGTTTTGAAACTTTTGACTTTTTACATTTTTGTGACTTTCCTAAAAAACTTCTTTCAAAGATAATATATGCACTGCAGGTCTATTACTACCTGCAACTACCGTATATTTAATGTTGTTATTAGTTTGACGTTGACTTCGATAATTCATATTTAAAGATTTTTAAAATGTTACTTTTTTTATTTTTTAACACTATTTAATTTTCCTACATCTTGTTATATTTAACCCTTTTGTACTTCTGTTTGTAAGAAGTTTTATTGTAGAGTTGAGTTTCAACGTTTTTGAGGCGTAAATAACGTTAGAAATATAATAATAATAATAATAACAATAATAAAATGAAAAAATAAATAATGGCATTAAATGGCATTTATATACATATAAAGAGTCTATTTTTTCAAAGATCATGAACTAAAAATCCTATTATATTATCTTACAAAGTGCATATGTAAATTATTGTTCAGTTGAGATTCTTAAAATAATTAAAAATTGAAACAAAAAAAAAGATCCATATAAACTGAAATATAGTGCGTGATAAGACGTATATAAGTTAAAAGTGATTCAGACTCGATTTTGCCAGATTTTAGATGATTCGCGAATTTTGCGATCTAATTTTTAATTGGTCTCTATATTGTTTAACAGAACTTTTGAGTTTAAATCCGAAGGATTTAGGATCATAGAAATAGGTTTCGAGATACCAAATTACAGGAAAAAAATATTTCAAGTTGTATATTTTTCCAAACACTAAATACACAAAGATCGCTGCTCACTATTCACGCATTAGCGAATCAACGAATTACCGAATAGGTATTTCTATTTCATCCAAACTATGCATCAATTTGTATTATTCGTTCGGAATTTATACGTTTCAATGTTTGATAGTACACAAAAAACTATTTGATGCGGACGCATGGTTCGCCGAAATCAAAGCCTACTCTGATGATAATTCGCCTAAAAGCTGGAATCGCACGGACGAAATCAGGGGTGGATCTATTATGGCGCTGATGACGCTGCAATGTCAGGTCCCCGAACGAAAGAGGCCTAGCAGAGACCCCATTATTCAAAAAAACATTGTCTATACACATAGTTTCGTAGTTCTAAAATAAGTAAACAAGAGCAAGTTAAAAAATGCTGACTAAAAAAAGTAGATACTAAACATCATGTTCATTTTATGTCATATTTTTTTTACTTGCCCTTATGTAAGTAATAAACAATTTTGTTATTATAAAAATGTATTTTATGTTAAAAAATAGAAAACATTTGTTGTTTCGAATGTAATAATATTTAAAAATAAATAAAAAAAAGTTTTACAATACATAAGCGGTGCCCTAAAAATAGGTAATGCTGTAATGTAATGGACCACCAAACGTCTAAATCCGCCTTGGACGAACCGGTCCCTCCACACTATGCGGACGAATCAACGAAGTGAGTAGCAGTGAGTAGCGGGCTTACTGCAAATATTCTGTAATCCTAAATCAATTTTACAATTTTTTTTAATCCTATGTTTTTATACATATTCTACAAGTTACATTTTTGTGCAATCACAAAACGTTGTTTGGAGATTCGAAATTTGCACCCACGCGACGTCTTAATTATAGACTTAGGCCTAGATGGCTCTGTAAATATCTTGTTGAGGTACAAGTTACGTACTCGAATTTCATATCCAAGTTGTTAAAAACCAGTTGGCTGGAATAGTGGTTCTGTTGCCTTATCTACAAATATGTTTGGGATAAATCCCTCATACAATATAAACATGAAGGATCAGACGTACAAATAGCTTTAAATAAATATGAATGAAATTAATTGATTATACTTATACTTATTTGTCATTACAAATAGAATATCATTGCTATAATAGGTACCATTACCAAAATACATTTGTATAAGTATTTTAATTTTTGTGATCTAACTGCGTCTTTCTGAGTATTTGTCAGTTATTTTTAAAACAGAAAGCCGAATTCTGCTTATTAATTTACATATTAATATCTTTAGATGAAGGATTCCGTTTCCTAAGTGATAGGATAAGTTTAGATCTATGGAGCGGAACAATGGTTCTTCAATCATCGACACAATTGAATCTAGAAACATTTCTGAGAGCTATTATAAAAGTAGCCCTGAAACAAATCGCCAATCTGCACGACATAGCATAGCATCGGATGTTCCTATGGGCGGTAAAAGGAGGCCATCTTTTTTATGCCTTACAATCCCTGAGCGAAACGATTCAGGTTCATCTGCTTCCTCTAGTTGGCGTGGTTCTTTAACACATATAGGAATTCCTACTTTTACCCTTACGTCACCTGATGGAGACATGGGACGAAAATTCAGTTTTGGACTGGGTTTAAGAAGACATTCCCATAACGTTAGTTAGTATGCCGTGTGAATTTAAACTTAGTGAGTGAGCATTCTACTAACAGTTAACAGCCTTCAAAATAAAATAAAATTAATGATTGCTCAGTTATTCGGTATAATTACTTTTCATATTGCTTTTTCTAAGTGTTTCTATTTGTATCGTTTTCTAATTTCATAGTTAAAAAAATTATCTAGTGCTTATTTATTAAGCTGAAACTTATTTGAAGTTTATTACTTCATTAGTAGTTACTTCCACATATGTTAGAGATGTAAGGAATTATATATGTGGTTGAAACTGAAAACTTTGAATTTAATAATAATTAATACCACAAAACGGCGACATATATGTTCTTTTATTTACAAATAATTTAAGTAATTTCTATGTATAAAATATCGTATAATGTAAGTATAAAAGGAAAAATCTAAAAAGAGATAGTACTTATATATTTTTATGTTACTGACATTTTTATTTAATGCGCTGACATAGAGCATTTTCGATTTTGTATTATTTGTTATATCTCTTATATTTACAATGTAATGTTACTTCTGATATTAACGCAGTACCATTAGCAAAGGTTTTAATATTCGTAATAATATTGTTTTTTATAATATTTTATCTCACACTGTAAATCAATTTCAACAAGTTCTAATCAAATTTATGACCCATATAAAACTCGCTAATGATGGTGCTAACTTATTCTGAATAATGATAATCTAAAAATCTGAGATTGAACTGCTAGGTTACTTACCAATTTTAGTTTAGTTCGTATTAAAGTTAAGTGCATATGATGTAAATTTTAATAATTATTATGTCTCGAACACAGGTCGCTAAAAAGGTATTATATTTAATTTTTTGTTTTAATCGTATAATTAGTTTTAAAAAGTGTTAATAGGTGATGTAACTGTGCTTTAAACGTTGTTTGAAATAATATTTCCGTTAGATATAAAATATATATTAGATTATTTATATCCTAATATAAGCATTAGTTCGTGATGTGTCTTAACCGTAACAAAATCGGCCACAGCATTTCATAATTGTTAAATATTGATTATTTTTCAGACGCTACACAAGACTGAGTCGATGGTATCACTATGTTTTCAGCCCTTGATAACATTTGTTAACAGTGATAATCTACAAGGACTTCAGTCGTTCTTGGAAACTAAGCAGGTCCAAATAGATGACAGAGATGAGGTGAGAAGATTAAAAAATTGAATTCATAAGGTGTTTTTTAGTATTCGAAAACATATATTAAAATTAAACAAAATACTTATTTTTTACAAAGTACAAGCACAAGGGACATATGACTTTCTCTGTCCCAGCAAAAACATTTCTCTTGTCTTCTTACCAAGCTTCAAGTCTACTTTTTCCACCTATCTAGTTTGGTTGTTAATCTGAGACTTTACTATGCAGTGATATCTTACTCCTTTATTAATTTCTTAATTTGGTAAGAAAGCTAAATCCTTGGTTAATTCACAATCTAACGTCTTAAGACATTCAAGAAAAATTAATTAAAACCTATTGCATTCTTATAGCTCTAGAAATGAAAAAAATAACATAGAGTTTTGTATTTCCGGGACAGAGCGTCGGACGTCAAGTTTCTTCCCCGAGCCAAGTGCTTTTCTCCTTCTCACTTTTTATTATTTACGTGTATTACAGTCCCAAATTTTAAAACAAGTTTCGCATGTTTGGGGATCCGCTCATTTAACACTTTTATTCATTCATTCATTCCTAGATGATGGAGTTTGGGGAATGGGGAAATTTTGTCTTCATTCCCTAATTTGAAAATATTAAAGTACCGTAAAAACTGGACACTCTAAAATAAAATGCATGTATGCATTAGTTAGTAATAGTGTTGTAATTGTAATGGAAATGGAAATATTGGAAATTTCCGGACGTGTCTCAGAAATATTGGGAATATTGGAAATAATTCTAAACATATTTAAATCTTGTCACTAACGATTCAAATCCGATGTTTATTAATATAACTTAAATGTTAAACTCTGTAACACCCGTTTTTAAAAAACAATTTTTATTTCAAAAATTAATCTTAACAGTTCAAGATCTGATTCTAAACTAAACTACTTGGTTCACACGCAAAAACCACCTCGGCGACGGAAAACGCTGATGTTGCTTGTCCCCTGGTTCAAGGTTGGCTTGCCTACGTGAGAACGAGGAAGGTTGTTATAATAACACGGATAAGGTGTCCCATAACTCCTCCACCCTTAAAAGGAAGCATCCCCTGGGAGGCTGATTTTCTTTGCTACTTCTTCTGACTTGGCTTCTTGTACCACGGCTGGGTTTCTTCTTTCCTTCTATTTTAATACCAAGTATATAATAGTGGCTATTATCGAAATATACAGGATGATTGTCCATATGCTGGGAATGTCAAGTTGAACTGGTTCTTCATCCCCAATTGGTATAATAGTATTTGCAGGTATACCCTTAAAATCTAGTTTTTTAAGGTCTATTTCAAATTTTGGGCTACCATGTTTTTGTTTTCCTAATTGCAGGTTAAAGTCGATAATTAAAGGTTTTCCGTGATTTGCTTCTTGGAATGAAATTTTTTTGCCCCTAAACGATATTTTGCAAACGTCTTTTTTGATAAGGAAAATCCCTTTAAGCGAATATGTGTGTATTGACTTTTCGCATTCGACTTCGATTTTTTCCTCTATTAGAAAGATACTCGTTTATTTCAAAAATTTGTTCAATGTGATGTTCGGGTATTTTAAGTTTGGCGAAAACGCAATTACTTGAATTTTGAGTAAAATATTTTCTTCGCAAAGTGCTCTGTAATTAGCCAGGTTGTTTTTCGGACAATGATACCATTTACCTTTAGTGCACTTATCGAATAGAGGCTTTATTGAACCGTCGTTTTTATTTTGGAGTATATAATTAGTATTTGGTACTATTGTAAAAAATTCTGAGTCAAGTTTTGAAGGAATAGGCAGTAATCAATAGGAATGGCCAGGAAATAAGTAAGTAATGATTAAAGTCTATTTTGCAATTGATTTTTAGAAGGGATTCGAAATTTAAGATATTATTATATTATTATTATATCTTAAGTCGTAAGGTAAAGAATTTTTGTAGAGAAATGCGATTCTTGCGATTTCATGGAAAAGTTCTTGAGAGTTTATTATACTAGGATATAAGTTATTTAATTTACAAAATGTTATTGCATTTTCGATATCTTGGAGTGTGCTAAATATTGCGTTATATAGGATGTTTTGCTGGTTAAACATGTCCTTTGCAAGTGAAACATTATTATTTTTAGAATTCTCCTTAACAATTTGGTGCAGTTGCATTATTCGTGATTTAAGAAGTACTTCGTTATGTTGGATATTTTGTACAGCCGAATTTAAAATTATCAGTTGTTTGTTTGTTTACAGAGTATTTATATTTTGTTGTATATTTTTTCACCGTTAGAGTCGTCTAGATTCCTTGTAATGCTCTTAATTATAGAACCAAATCTATCGATTAAATCTCTTTTCGAGATCTTATTTTTTCCGTGAATTCTAATGTTATTTAGTTTTTCTAAAGTTAATATTTTACTATACCTAATTATCTTATCGTAGTTTTCTAATTCTTTACTTAACATGCTATCATTAATATAACTAAATCCAAGATTATCATACTGCATATTTAACTTATCATACTCCTCGTATAATGGTTGGAGATTATAATAATGTACAAAAGTGTGTTCGCTTCTCTGAGGACGTGCAGGGCCCAAGTCTATGGGAAGTACGCCTAGGTTTTCGGTTACGTTTTCGATTTCTGTCCCTTGTCCGAGTGCGAGGAACCTGAAATAATTTGGGAAGAATGAGCTTTCTTCTTTTTTTGGGTTTTTGATATTTGAAGCGTGAATTTTTAATGATTTATTACCGTGAGTAGGTGCAATTTTGGCAGTTTTAGTATTTGGATCTACTGAAACAATATTTTCGGGTTTGTATTTGTTCTTTGTTTTGCTTTGTTTTTGGGTATTTTTAACAAATACTTTTTCGGGGATTTCTGGAAGTTTCTCGCGATTTTCGTTAACTTTGTTTATCGAGCTAATTTTTTTGTTTTGAATGTCCTCGTTAATTTTTTGGCATAATAGTCGGGCTTTTCCTTTATGATTTTCGACATAGTTATTAACTAGCTGATTTTCTAAGTATGTTAAAAGGGGATTCGGTGTTTAAATACCCAGTTATAATTTCAAATGGTTTTAAGTTCGTAACGGAATGAATAGTGTTATTTTATGCCAAAAGAGAGTTTACCTTTATTTCGATAGGTTTCGATTTGTATTCGCTCTGATTGTTTAGTAATCTCACGTGTTCGAACATGGTTGAATAGAATCGTTCGATTGCTGCGTTAGATTCGGGATGTTGACTACTGATAAAATGAACTTTTATTTTATGTGTTTTAAGTAGTTCTTGGACTACAGTATTTTTAAATTCATTCCCGTTATTTGAAATGATTTGTTCGGGTATACAGTGGTGTGTGAAATATTTAACGCGCTTATTAGACACTTCGATGCCTTGCGCAGAGTCAAGTTTATATGCTTGTGCATATTTTGAAAAGGAATCAATTATTGTAAGAAATTTGCAATTTTCAAGAGAAATAGTGTCTACATGTACTATTTGGAACGGTCTAGTTGCTGTAGGATTAATGTTGTATTCGACTCTTATGGGTCTGCGGTCGTATTTTGTAATTAAACAAATTTCGCAATTGTTTATGAAATTTTGAATAGTTCTTTGCTGGTTTGGCCAGTAGTATTGATTTTATTATTTTTTCAGTTTCTTCTATTCCTCTGTGGTTAGTCTTTCCTTCATGATGGTTTCGTATAATTTGATCTATTTCCTCTTCGGTTGTGACGTCAATCAATTTCTTCGTACACTTTATTAGTTTTATTTGCGAATTTTTAAAGTATGGTTGAAGAACATTGCTAAATGTTTCGTATATAGGGTCTATATACATAATATTTAGTATTAGGAAATATGCGTTCTTTTAAAAATTTAACAATATCTTGTTCTAAATTTTTTCGGGAAAGTTGAATGAGAGTGGGTGAGTTGTTTTAAATAGTTTTATTACGGATAGTTCTGCGGGGTTAAAGTTTACCAGAAAAATTATGATTTGATTTTTTCCGTAATTTACCGATAAGTGGATTTTCGTGACTAAAGTGTACCGTGGCGTCGTCTTCTACGGCGTTCAATTGATTGTCTAAGTCTCCAGCCTCTGCAGTTATTGACTCAGCATTTTCATTTTCCAATTCGCTATGAAAATTCTCCATATATCAGAAAATGTCTTATATTAGTTTCGATGGTCCTGTTTCGTTTAGATTAAGTTCTATACGAGATAGGGCATCTGCGTTTTTGTTCAGACTACCTTTTTTGTATACAATGTCATAGTCAAACTCTTCAAGTTTTAATCGCCACCTGACCAACTTGGAATTTGGTTCTTTCAGAGAAAACAGCCATTGTAGTTGTTTGTGATCTGTAACGATTTTAAATTTTCGTCCGAATAAGTACTATTGCTAATAATTCCTTTTCAGTCGTTGAATAATTTATTTCCCGCTAAGTGTTCTGCTAGCGTACGCCACTGGTAAATCTGAACCAATTTTTCCTTGTGACAACACGGCTCCTAACGCAAAATTACTTGCGTCTGTTGTCAGTATAAACAATTCTTCGAAATTAGGATATTTTAATATGGGTTTATTAGATAATAGTAGTTTACATGATTCAAATCAGCTAATATAATTGGGGTTTTTTACATTAACAATAGCGTCCTTCTTTAACCCTTTTGTTAATGGTTTAGTTAAGTTTCTTTAACGAATTTTCTGTAGTAGCCTAATAGACCGAGAAAGCCTTTTAATTCTTTAGGATTTTTGGGTATTAGGTATTTTTGTATAGCGCGTATTTTATCGGGGTTTGGTTTTATTCCTTCTGGTGTTACGATGTGTCCGAAATATGCCACTTTCTTCCTAAGAAATTCTGACTTGTCTAGCTGTATTTTAAAGTTTGCAGTTATTAGGCGTTCAAATACCTCTCTAAGCCTTAGTATGTGTTCTTGTACTATCTTACAAGATAGTAGAGAATATTATAATATCATAGAGATATACTAATACAACTTTTATTTTGAACACCTCTCAAGATGTTGTCAATTACCCTTTGGAAAGTTGCTGGTGCATTTCTCAAGCCAAAAGGCATACGCAGATATTCATAATGGCCCTGCTAAGTATTGAACGCTGTCTTTTTTATGTCTTTTTCGGCCATTTCTATCTGGTGGAATCCCGACGCTAGGTCCAAAGTTGAAAAATATTCGCATCTGCCTAATTTATCGAGTAAATCGACAATATTTGGTAGCGGATATCGATCTTCTATCATTTTATTGTTCAATTTACGATAATCTACCACAACACGCAATTTCCGGTTTCCTGATTCATCCATCTTTTTGGGAACTACCCAAATCGGTGAAGACCAGGGTGAATTAGAAGGTCTTATGATATTTTGGTCTAACATCCTGAATCTGTTTATGCACTTCTTTTTTGTGTATTTCAGGGTACTGCACGATTTTGTATACACCGGTATTTCGTCTTTAGTCTTAATAGAATGTTTGACTTCGTTAGTAAAGGTCAATTGATTTTCTTTGGTATGAAAGATGTCTATATATATATAAATATTCTTTGACTAGGTTTTGAGATAGCTGAACGCTCTTCAGGATTCATGTATTCAGTCCTAACTTTTGAAATATCGAACCTAAATTTTTCTGTGTGTAATATTGATTTAAATTAGAGCTAATCTGGTCCCTACATTCAAATTGATTAAAATCAATAATATTCGTTTGGTTCTTCAAGTTTTTTTAAATATTCCGAGGGATTTAAAATAGTACATATCGCCTTGGCTATGAATGTTTTCTGGGAAAGTAATAAACGGTAGTTTGCTCTCGTTTAGATAGAGGTTCATTAGTTCGAATTTTGGGGGTTGTGGTTCTCCACAATTTCCGTTATTTCCGGTATATTCGTTTCAGAGACTGATGGGTGAAAAAACTGATCAATTAGTTCAGTATTTTCATCCTTTAAATACTCTTCTGAGTATTCCGCTATCTGGTCTTCGATATTATACAATTCTTCGACCACGTAATTAGGCCTTGAATTTGTTTGCCTAAAATTTTGGGAATTTGTTCTAAAGTTATGATTGAAATTTCTAAAATTTTGATTGCTTTGATTTGGCCTGAAAGTATTTATTATTGAAATACTCATGGAGGTTGGTTTAGGTAAATTTAAATTTTTATTTTGGTTTCCATCGAAAACATTTTCATTGTTAACAGGCACACTTGGACCTGGTCTAGGGATAAAATTATTTTGACTTGTAAACAAGTTTTGGTTATTGCGATTGAAATAAGCAACATTGCCTTGATTGCTAAAATGAGCTAATTGAAACGGATAATTCCTTCGCACAATTTGTGTGTGGGAATTATTATTATTCTTATTTTAAAAACTTGTAGATGGTTCTTTGTTTGTTTTTAATTTGACATGATTCTAATTGAAAATCGTTAACATGTCAAGAGCTTTATGCGGATTTCTGGTTCTCATTAAGGAGCCAATGGGATCTTTGAGGCCTCTAAATAATACTCTTAAAGCTAACGCATTATGGTATTCTTTAAGTATCAAAGTGTATTGGTTGTTGAATTCTTGAATAAAATTCGAAAGGAGATTCGTTTTGTTGTTGCTTATAGTCTGCCAATTCAAGAGCTAATGTGAATAAATCTCTTTTATCCGCATATGCGTGAATAAGAGATGTTTTTAGGTCATCGAATTTTCGTATGACACAAGAAGAAATATTAATGGCAGCTTCGCCTTTAATTTTTGAAATTATACTAGACATAAGATACTCATTTTGAAAATTATCCTCATCCTCAGTATCGTAAAATTTCGTTACTAATTTTTGACAAATCTCTAAAAATCTAGGGAGAAGCTCCGCTTCACCACAAAAATCTGGGATAATATTTAAATATTAAGATTTTAATGTTGGGGTGCCATTTTTATTTTAAGTTGGCTTAAAGAAGTTTCAATAAAATTTAATTCTTTATGAAATTTATTTTCTTCAAATTTTTTTGTAATTGGAGATCTCTAACGTGATCTACTTTTTCTTGAACGATTCAACAGGGGTGAGTCAGAATCAGAATTTGATTTACTACGGGGGCCTCTATAATGCATAAAGAGCACTTACAGTGTTAGCATCAAAATCTCCACGAAATAATCCAAGAGCTAAATTTCCTCCAGGAACTCTTCTCACTAGGTTACTTATCCCTTTCGCCTAGCTGGACACTTATTTCTCGAACTTAGACAGTTTTTTGTACACCACGATGGTATTAATGCCTTAATGCCGTTTTGACCAATCCTACCGACTGCGCCACTTAAATGTTAAACTCTGTAACACCCGTTTTTAAAAAACAATTTTTATTTCAAGATCCTATTCTAAACTAAACTACTTGGTTCACACATCTTTATAGTGAGTTTCAAAATGGGGAAAACAAAAGACATTGTTTGGAAGTATTGCATTTCTAAAGGAAACAATATTTACCAGTGCATGTGTTGCAGTAAAACGTTTTTTAAAAATGCGTCCAGGATGAAGGCACATTTAAGTAAAATTTCTAAAGACTGTCCTAAGCAAATTAAAAGAAAATGTATGCATGCATTTATGACGAAGAAGGAAATACCTCGTCAAGCGACAACGAACGTGTGTTGGTAAATGAAAGCATTTTGAGTGAGACTGATAATTCCACTGTTATTGCCTCTGAATCAGTCAGTGCCAGAAATACTACCACCACGACTGGCAAGCTGAAGTTCTACAGTTACTCTATTAGCAGTTCCAGTATTGACATTGATCTCAAAATGCCGCCCCATCTACCTCCAATGTTGTAAATGAAACCATTAAACCTGCTGCTTCTTTAATGAAACCTGCGACTTCTGGAAGTGTTTTTGAATTTGCTGACCGAATTTGCAAAAAAGACCAAATAAGTATCGTAGGTTATTGCTAAGAAATATACAGGAATCCAAAATATATATATATATATATATATATATATATATATATATATATATATATATATATATATATATATATATATATATATATATATATATTATTATATATATATATATATATATATATATATATATATATATATATATATATATATATATATATATATATATACATACTATATACATCTAAAAGTTTTTTGAAAATTTATGAAGTAAAAAGAATTAGATTTTCACTAACTTTTTAAAAAAAGATGTGAGAAAAACAAACACTAAACCTGTACTTTTTTTTACAGGAGAAAATCGAAAACCAACTAACTTGTGAAATATACGCCAGTTACTGTCCGTTGTCCATCCTTGAGAACGCCAAATGGGTTAAGTTGTTCAAGGTGATTCGTCCTAGTTTTGTACTACCAGCTAGACATAAACTGTCGAATACAAAGTTGGATGCAGAATTCAATAAATAGAAAGTTGAAACTACAATCAATGAAAGTGAGATTCTAGGTCTACAGAGCGACGACTGGAGCAACATACAAAACCAAGGAGTTATAAATTGTATAATCACTACACCATCGCCGCTATCGAAACTAAGTGGCAAAGGCACAGTGCACAACTTGCTGGAATCATACTAAAGAAAAAATATGATATCATTCCATATGGTTGCCTTTCTTATGGTCTCAATTTGTTATGTAATATGTCGACTAATCGATAAAGTTACAGATATTGCAAGAGAGATTAAGAAAAAACGAGTTCTGTATGAACTTTTACGAACAAAACAAACAGAAAACAAAAATGTAGAGCTAAGTGCAGGTGCATTACAAATGCCTGCAAAAACTCGCTAGTCCTTAATTTTGATCAGTTTAAGAAGTGTATACAGCACTAGACTCAGTTTACAAGGAGTTGCAGTTAGCCAAAAAGCAACACAAATGATTGATAAATATATTAAGCAGTGGGTATTAAATGACGAAGTATTTTTGGGTCAAATTTATTATTTTCAAAATATTTTTGAACCTATTTGCAAATGGTTAAAAATTGTTGAAGGAGATTATGACACTATTTACTTTGCTGTAAAAGCATTTCGTAACATTAAATGGATATTTTAGAACAACCTTGGATTGTCCTCACTTAGCTACAAAAAAAATCTAAATTGTTGGAGTTTGTTGACAATAGAGAAAAATGTGTCATTAAGCCCATACATTATGCTGCAGAATTACTAAATCCAAAATCACAAGGTTCTGAACTTGATAAAACACAGATTCTTTCAGCCATAGAGTGCATATTTAATATATCAAAAAATAAACTCAATATAAAGGAGCAAGAAATAATTGATGAAATAGCAAATTACCGTTGTAGAAGTGGCAAATTATTTGGAAATAATTTTATATGGAAAAGTAGTTTTGATAACCCAGTCTCTCGGTGGAAAGGACTTTGGTCTTCCATCTTCATTACCACAAATAGCGTCACGAATTTTGATGATGCCGGCATCTTCGGAAGCCACGGAACCCAGTTTTAGCGTTTATAGTCATTCGAAAAAGAGAAACAGACTTATCAATGACAGAGCCGCTAAACTACTCTATGTATCCTACTATGAAAACTTGCTGAAGAAAATAGAAAAGGGCGATAGGTCAATTTTTATTTCCGATACTATCGAAGATTTTGAAGAAGTAGACAGGCAAGAAGAGCCTAATGCCGAAGATGTTATTGAGTGTGACGACAGTGATGACGCTATGCCGCTTGTTCAACTTGTTTGTGAAAAATAAGATTTTTTTTACAAATCTGACCTTATTTTTAATTTTTTTTTTTGAGAATAACTCTTCATTTGTGTTGATGTATAAGCGTTATGTTTTTTATGATTAAATATTTGGTTTTCAAAATATATTTCCGGAAATTTTACATCATTAGGGATGACTCATATTTAGTTTTGATTATACTATATACTTATGGTTTTGTACGAGATGTTATACGATATAAATAATAATTTATGTATTATTTAAACATAACGCTAATTTTCTTTTGTTGCATAAAATGTTATCAATTAGTAAGTACAAGTCTTAACAACTAGTCATTTTAACTTCTTTTTTTTTATTTAACTAGGTACCCATTTTGTTCTTATATTGTTAGTTTTTTTTTGTTTTTTTTTTGCTCTCATGATTTTATAACTCTTCCTTCCTACTTTTGGGTGAAATATGTTTTTTTTACATATTAATATATTTTTTTTATTGCCCTGATATGATCACTAGCGCATTTGGCATCAATTTTGTTTTCTTTACAATGCACTACTTAGAGCATATATTTTCTCCTGTTTTGTATTTTATTTTCGGAACTTCTCAAAGCAATGAAAATGTAGAAATAAATAAACTTTACATAATTAATATTTGCTGATCTGTAATTAGTATTGTTTGTTATAATATTAGCACAGTTAATTGTGTGTATATATTATAGTATTGGTACTACTCTGTTATATTAGGGTTTGTATAGCTGCGGCTAATCTCTTTTTTGTATTTTTTTTCTATTCGCGTTAAAGATGTTTCGGATTTGGCTGTTTATATAAATAATTATCATTTTCTTAGACAGGATAGGTCTACACATGGTGAGGGAGTGGGAATATATATAAAAAATGATATACACTACACTAAATTGTTTTGTGAATGTAGGGACATTATAGAGCATATGTGGATAAAAATTCAGTATCATAATGAAACTGTTATGATTGGCAACGTCTACAGACCTCCAAGTGCAAACTGCAATGAGTTTTTGTCGTGCCTCGAAGATATTCTAATCGATTTCTTTCCACAGTGTGATAGAATTGTCTATCTTGGGGACTTCAACATCAATATGCCAGCTCCGGATGCCCAACGTGTAATCCAACTAAATAATATCTTAAATGCATTTAATTTAGAGCAAGTAATCTCCGAGCCTTTTAGACTATCAAATACTTCCTCTACGCTGATTGACCTAATATGTTGTAATGCGGGGAATGTTCAGGATGTTGGGACAAGGGATGTAGGCGTGTCTGATCATTTGCTTGTTTATATTTCGTTAAATTTAAACGATACTGAACCCTCTGTTAATCAATATAAGTATAGGGCATTACGTAGCATTAATCTGGCGGAGTTTCAGAATGACTTGGAGGGTGCTCCTTGGGTAATATTTATCAGATGGAGGGTATTGTGAAAAGGTTTCGTTTCTCACGGACACATTTCTGAGTCTTTTCGATAGGCACGCCCCAGTTAGAATGAGCAAGAACAGAAACAGAAAATATAAAACAGATGAAAAAACTTAGAAATGAGGCATTAAACCGCTTTCGGCGTACAAAGCTCCCTGATCATTGGAATTATTATAAACAGATTAGAAATCTTACATCTGCGATAAGATCTGAAAAGAAGGTGTATCTGAACCAAAAGTTTCAAAACTGTAGCCCTAAAGAACAGTGGGAGGAGTTAAAGAAGTTAAATATATTAAACAAAAAAAAATAAAAATATTCCAGACCACTTAAAAGATGTAAATCAAATTCTCTGCTGCCCATTCATAATACCGTTTTTAACGCATATAATAAATTCCTGTATTAAGAAATCGTACTTTCCAAAATGTTGGAAACTTGCAAACGTTATTCAATTATGTAAAATAAAAAATCCCTCAGAATTTGGTCATCTACGGTCGATATCGATACTTCCAACCCTTTCAAAGATTCTTGAAAAACGCATGGAATTCCAGATCGCAACTTATCTTTCAAATCATAATATTCTTCCAAAAAAGTAGTCTGGTTTTAGGGTGGGATACAGCTGTTCAACGGCACTGTTCAATGGACCACGTGGTGAGTGCGCAAAATAAGAATCAGGCTACTTTGTTAGTTCTTCTTGACTACGCCAAAGCTTTTGATATTCTTAATCATAAGATTTTGATTGTTATTCTAAAGTACATAGGATTTACTGGGTGGCATCATCACTTGTTGCCTCATTTTTAACAGATAGGGCTCAGAGGGTTGTTGTTGATGATTTGTGCTCTAGTATTCTCAAAGTTACCGTCGGAGTGCCCCAAGGAAGTATTTTGGGACCTCTACTTTATAGTATTTTTACGTCAAATTTTATTAAATACTTAGAACATGCTAGTTATCATTTATAAGCAGATGATACCCAACTGTATGTATCGTTTAACCCTAATGATGTGGATCTTATCAATCACGAATTAAATTCTGATTTGAAAAAAATATCACAAATCTCTAACGACCATTTATTAAAACTAAATCCGAGTAAAAGTGTGGCTTTGTTGTTTTGTAATGCGAATCATCGAGAGCGCTTGTCGAACATATTAGCTTAAAGCTAGAAAATGAAAACATATTATTAAAAGATTCAGCTAAAAATTTAGGTCTCATTATAGACACAAAATTAAAATTTAAAGAACATGTAACTGTATGTCTTAACAGAGCCTTCACCATGTTAAAACTGTTGTATTCTCATAAACATATTTTATCAAAAAAACTAAAGCTACCCTGTGTGACGCACTAATATTATCCCACTTTAATTTTGCCTATTGTGTGTACGGTCCATTTCTGGACTCCGTGGAAATTCGCAGAATACAAAAAAACCAAAACTACTGCATTCGTTTAATTTATGATATCAGACGCAGAAACAGAGTTTCCCATACATTAAGGGAATTAGGATGGCTTAACATGCAGGATCGACGAATTCTACATTCGGCGTGTTTTTTCTACAAAATTATCAAATTTAAATGTCCACCCTACCTTCATGAAAAGCTTAGATATTGCACTGATGTTCATAGCTTGAATATTCGTAGACAGTTTTTGCTAACAATACCCTTTCATAATAAGGAATAGTTTAAGAAAAGTTTTTTTTATCAGATAGCTTCTTTAATAAACAAGTATAAAATAACTGAATTTTCAATAACAATGGCATCATTTAAAATAAATTTTAAGCTTAGGCTACTTTCAAAAGATGGTCCCTAGATATTTCTAGTTTTTATTATAGTTTCGTATTTAAGTACATTATAAATATCATATATTTTTTGTTCTTATTTTTTTTATTGGCGCATTCTTTCTCTGCAGAAATGGTTTTCTCTATATATTACATTTCTTTCATATATAACCTTCATATTATTTTTTTCTTCTTTCTTTCTTCCTTCTTTTTTTATGTATTTTTTCTTATCGTTTCTTTATCTTTGTTTTTCTTTCAATCCTACATCTCTATCAAGTTATATATTCATTTAACTTCAATCTCTAGATCGAGTTTTTATTCTAATTTCTCATTTTCATGTAATTACTAATTTACAGTTATATATTTCATCTGTACTGACTTCAGCAGCACCTTCCATTGTGGAGGAAGCTAATTAGTGCCAATTATTCCAATTACTATTTTATAAGCATAATTTATTGTAACTTGTAACCATGATTGTGATTTGGAATAATAAACATTTATTATTATTATTATTATTATTATTATTATATTAAATATAAAGTTAATAGCCTGTTATAAGTTTGGTCTAACTTTCAGTCACATTCCACTTCATTAATTAATTTGTAAAAAAACTTTTCAAACACAATGAATTTCGCTGACGGCATATTCTTTAGATGTAATCATTTTTTAAACTACGTGGATGGTTTTGTATAATACTTTAAAACCTTAGTTTCTCTTGATTTAAACAGCCAATAGAGTTTTTATAACATTTACGAATTCTTCTTACTTTTTATAATACTATTGGGAACTATTTCTTTATATAACCCATATAATAATATATTTTTATCATCGGAAGTCTACGATTTTTTTTAATAAGTACGAAGGTCCGCACGCTCATATACTGAATACAAAGCAAGAGGGTACCACTTGGCGGAGTCCCCTGTGACCTCCCCTTGAATACGCCACTGCTCGGTATTGGTTTTAAGAATGTTTTCTTTTGTTGCTAAAGGTGTAAGGTGAGCGGGAATACTTATTTTGTCTCGGGATTTGTGTTTTAGTATTGAATTCTGTATACCTGGTGCCACAAAAAAGTGGCTCACCCTTATAGCTTTTCTTTGCAAGATTTTACTTTACATTTTTTTTTACTATGACAGCCTTGCCACATTTTCTTCTACTAACTTATGATGTTTAAATGGACACCGTATATTTTGATTCTTGTGACGTTCTTAGTACATGTAATTTATATAATTCTGACAAGCACAGCTATTTTTTATTTTACCGTGTCTAGAGTGCTATGATTTAGCATAAACAATTAATTTACGTCCGAGCAGCCTAGGAGAAATAAGATTTTTCTCTTTTATCCACTTAACATGTTTTACACTCATTTAAAGATCATTTTTTTAAACGGGAAGCGCTGACTCATGGGTTAGCGAAAAAGACACTTTTTTTACCATAAATTTGTTTAAGTTCAAACTATATCTAGATATCCATGATACACCAAGGTTATGTTTTGACACATGGTTTAATACTGAGTGCTATTTTGAAGGTTGAAATAGTGTTGGTTTGCTAGTTACTGCTTCTTGAAGGACCTCCTTTTCTCTCCCGTTCAAAAACAACGTCACAACCCTCTTGTGAATTAACTACTACATTATTTTAAATTTTACATTATACCTTAGTCAAATTACAGCAAACAGTCGAGTAAAAAAATGTATTTTTTTAAAGCATGCCGATCACGTCGAGTCCCTCGTCGTCCTATCTCTCCGGTTCACCTGGCTCAGCATTGCCACGTTGTGTCCTAGCTTGAACAAATAGTTTTTAACGAATAGCTTGTTTACTATTAACTATTTTTGCAAATACCTCATAAGTTTCTAAAATGGATGTTGATGGAAATCAATATGACAAAATATAACTATAATTTCTTTAAAAATCACCATAAAGATTTATGTACTGGGTGGCCAACTAAGAATGAACGCCGGCCATAACTCGGTAACCTTTACTTATACGGCCTGAGACAAAAAATATAAGATAAATCGCCTAGGGAAAAATCATCGCTAGGGCGCGCAATTGTTATGCCAATCAAAAAACTGGATTTTTCTCAAAAATATGAGAATTAATAAATATTGTAGGTCTCGTTTAAAAGAGCTCTTCTTATGGAACACTCTGCAATGTAAACTTGGTCTGAGTCGATTTTGCTGTGGTCAAAGAGTTTTTCGGTATTTAAAACATCAACCGAAAAATAATATTTCTCAAAAAGTAAATAAGATAATTATACATTGTGAATATAGAGAATTAAAAGGGGGAACTGCACGAAAAAAATAAAAAATCCGCGACAAGATCTAGTCGTCAAAGTAGGATGAAAGGGTACCTAAGTATTTGAAAAAAATAAAAACGGGTTTAAAAGTGTTCACGGGCTTCAGAAAGACAGAGACCTGAATACGATTTAACACTTCAAATATTGCAGTTATGTAGACAAAGGACCAATTCAAAGCGGTGTAGAGCCATTTTGTGGAAACACTTATATGCGCGGCATTTCCGTCAAAAAGTGGTCAAAAAATGGTGGAAAATGGACAAATCTTCTTCTGTTTTTATCATTCTAAATTTAATTTTTTCATAAACATATTAATGTAGCACCCAACTAAACATATTTCTCTATTAAAATCACATATAAGCTAATAAATATTTCTTAGAGTTTTAACATAATATTGCAACGACGGAAGGTTTGCAAATGATCCGTAATACTGAGTGCAGTGTCCCCTTAAAATCCGAACATATTGCTGAAAACCGCAACTGACTATCTATCTCTTTTTTAACCGACAATGTATACATACTCAAGAAAAGAATAAAATGCAACATAGGTAAATAATAAGTTCTGGCGAATTTTTTTTTAGCTGATTGACCAATATTCTTGTCTAGTAACTTTCGTATCGTTAAAAAAAATGTTATTTGACTGTTTTTGTACATTCTAGTTGTTCGAGTTAATCATCGTTTGCGAACAAATGAAAACTTTCGCTTCCTGTATGCCGCAGACAACGCCGAGGTCGCACCGTAGAGAACATTATTAATGTTTTAGCTTATGTAGAACTTGACCCTAACCTAAGTACTAGAGTTAATGCATAAGACCTGGGAGTATCTCGAACCACCTTTCAAAATATTCTCAAGGAGCAAAGGTAAACCTTTATCGACTTACAATGCTATATGGGCAAAATGCGAGGCGAGAATAGCTAGTCGACGAAGCACGAGTTAAAGATATAGTTTTTCCAATCAGACCCACTAAAAGCAGTGGCGGCTATGTATATATATATATATATATATATATATATACATACATACGTACATACATACATACATACGTACATACATACATACATACCTACATACATACACCTAATGTCCTAATTCTTATATTTTATACCACAGTCATCTGAAAAAATCAAAGACAAACAAAAAATCACATATCTAGTCACATAAATCGTACATATTTTTACTAAAATAACGATTTAATTTTTTGTTTTTGTCTTTACTTGTCTGTCGAATTTTAAGTTTCTGCAAAGGTCGACATCTGGCCTTAAATTCGAGACATTTCTCAAAGGTCACCTCACTGGCGGCGTAAGGTTCTAAACCACTGTGACTACTATTATTTAAAACATTAATTTTTTCAAGTAATTTAAACCACAAAATCAACAAACAAGTCTTTAAAATAAAATAACTTCTATAAAAATACGCAATCGCAACCACAACCTATCACACGATTCACATTAAACGCATCAACTTACAAAAATGTTTAAGTTTCCTCAGCGCGGCTGTTGATCCAAAACTTGCCAATGTAAGCCGTATATTACCTATGCGCCCCTATGCGAATTCAATCGGGAACACTCGGGAAAAACTGGCCTCCGTCTATAACCACGAGGTCATCGCGCGCAGCCAGCCTCGTGGTCCAACGAAATTGTTATGACTTTTTTAGGATTTTGTCCTCTATTTAAACTTAGTGTGTTATTGAAAATGTTTATGATAATGCGTTGTATATGTTCAAATGTTAAACAACGACCTATAGTTACCTCGGTAAAATCGATTCGAACAAAGTTTATATTGCAGATTGTTCACTAAGAGGAGTTCTTTTAAAAGACATCTAGTTTGTTTAATTCCATTGAGTCAAACCGGATTTGAATTATGTGAATAAAAAAATGTTTGACTTTCCCCCACGACTATATTTCATGAAACAGGACAAAGTACGTTAAACAAAAAAAAACAAATTTTCTAGTGATTACGATAGTAATATTTAAAATATCTCTTTACTTACATATTTTTGAGAAAAATTCCGTTTTTTGATTGGTCATAAAAGTTGCGTCACCTAGCGGCCATCTTTCGAACTTGCAAATAATTTCCAGCGATTTCTCGTGGCCGATCTACCTATTAGTCTTTTTGGCCCAAGTTATATAATTTACGTTTACCAAGCTATGACCGGCGACTATTCTTACTTCACCACCTGGCTACATCAGGAATGGTAAACTGGCATGAGGACTTCTTCCGGCCTGGCCCTGAATATTTTTGTACACTCCCTACGACGCTGAGGTAACTGAAATACAATATAGTGTTTTTTAAAAAATACTTCTCTTGTCCTAAAATATATGTATGAAAATAGGATACACGACCTAAAACTTGATTTACCATATACATATCTGGCTTTTGACAACAAATACATCTTTCGCATAGGAGAAGTGGCCATCCGTGGTCCTTGTAATTGTACTGCATTTGAAATAATTAAATCTTACGTTTTTATTTTATAGGTAAAGATACTTTTCTTGTACTTGGAAATGTATTGGGGGCGTCATAGACATACAACATATGTATATCTACGGGAGGGACAGTGATTATTGTGAGACAGCCTGCCTTCGCCATGTAAACAACCTCAGTGTTGTTTAGCATCAAGTAGCAGAGCACCACATAAAAATCAATGTATATTATGAAGTCTTAAGCGAACTCAAATGACTAGTATATTTAATGAATAATCATCACTTGCCAACACTTGTCATATCGTGTGCATGACCTACTTGTACAAATATTCGGCAAGTGTGTACTTGCCATAGGTTGTCGGTAACTATAGCACAAGTCAAGTGCTGTGTAAATGCTTTCAAACGTTTGTCAAATATGCATGTAATGTGTCAGAGCATCTTGCAAAATGCACATTTATTTGTGTGTTAATAAAATACGCCAGTCGTTTGAGTCCGCCTTAATTGCCAAAGCAAAAAGGCGAAGTCAAAGGACTGTTGTACTTGACAAATAATCGCCAGTTGTGAGCACTTGTCAAGTTAAAGCGTTCGTCACTGGCAAACCCACACTTCCCTATTTGAAGTTGCAGTCAAACGACTCGACAAATATTGCCAATTAATTGTCGATTTACTTCTTTTTTTTTCTTCTAATGCAGTCTTGTCAAGTAAACTTGCGTTTAAATGTTTGTCGAATAAACAAGTAGTGTGATCGACAAGCATTGTTAATATTTGGATATATGCGAAAATGCACAGTTATTTGTGTATTTGTCAAATACGCCAGTCGTTTGGGTCCGTGTTTATTGAAATTTGTGTAGTTAAATAGAGGCAAGTAGTAGTATCTCTAGTTGTTTCTCTACTCGCTTCAAACCTAGTAATACGCTAATTTATTTGGTTTAACGATTGATCTATAAAATCGGTTTTGCCTAATATTGGCTACTATCTTGGAATTCAATAACATAATAATAATACATGCCTTTCATTAATAATATACAGTGTGCCAAAATAGGAACAAAGAAATGTAAATGATTAAAAATTTAGATAATAGAATGATTAGAAAGTGATTTTAGACATACTGATATTTTTGAACTTGACAGGGCAAAAATTGTTTAGATTTGAACATTATGCGTATAGTTACAAGTCGAAATTTGAAGAGATCGGGCGAATAATTCCGCCATTTTGTTTGTTTAATCTAAATGTGACTCTTTGAGATTTATGTTTACTCGAGCAGAAAGTACCTTTACTAGCATAGTAAACAAATATTCGGTATTGACATACTTTCCAAATACGAAAATATAACTAAAGGTACTTTCTGCTCGAGCAGTGGCGGCTCATGGGATTTGAGTTTGGCGGTGTACCAGGAGGGAAATAGCCCTGCAGGCAACAAATTGTGCCGCAGATGAAAATTTTTCGGGGTGCCACGCCCAAAATGACTAATTTTTTACCTGTTTGTTTTTTTTTAATAGAAAAAATTACTAGTTACATCCATTATATACCATTTATACTACTTGCTAAATTAGTAAAAAATTAAACATTATAAAAAATGTAATAATACTTTTGAGTTCCTTGAGATAATTTATTCTCCTTTTATGTCTAGTTACATATTGGTTTGTAAATTAAATCGATTCTTCTATTTTTGTGTTGGGGTGAATTTTTTTAGGTATTTCTACTTATGCGATAACGTGTGCATATATACCATTTTTACAAAGTAATAAACAACATAAAAATCTCGATAAAAACTTACCAAAATAATTAGTCGTAATGAATAAGTAATACACTCCAAAACTATATACAGTAAAAGGAAGAATATTTTACATTGAACTGCGGTATTTGAAATCTAGTCTTCGTAGCGAAAAGGTCAATGACTCGTTTATTAAAGTCTTCAATATTATTAAGAAACACTTTTTTAGCTGATAACATTCCCAAGGCATTCTTTTATAGAGTTGCGCAAAAAAGTTTTTAGTCTTTTTAACATAGAGAAGGATCTTTCAGCTTCAGAGGTTGACTTAGGTGTTGTCACTACAACATCCAATAATTTCTTGAAAATATCTTCCTGTGAAACCAACGATAAAAGAAGAACGGCTTCAGAAAGGGTTTGCAATTCTTCTCTTTCATAAAGTACTTACATTTCTGTTTTTAGAAGATTTTTCTCTAAAAATGGATATAACTTAACTGTATCAGAGAGCAATTTGTCGGGAAATTTTTTTTGGTATTCGATAAAATGTTCTTTCATAAATAACGCGGTAGCTGTCAGATGTCCTGTAAAAGAAAACCGAGCCTTAATCTGTTGTAATATGGAATCGCAAACTTCCAAGGCTTCAATTTTTTTATTTGTTGAAATAGATAGATCGGAACGAGGGTAACGTCGCCTTTTTCGAGGAAGATTTTCATCTTCGTTTTCTAAAGGCTCCAAGTTTATTTGGCCAATAATTGTATCCATTTCATCACGAACTTTTTGCATTGCGTTTTCAAAGTTCTGTAGATCGTTTTTAGCCTTGATAGGGTCGGTATTAATCATCTGCAGTTGCTTAAAAATTATTTCGACGTGTGGCATGATTTTATGAAAAACTGTCAGCCAAAATATAAAATCTTTGTTCTGCAATCTAAGTTTATATGCACCAGCTTGTTCAATGGTTGAATTCAATTTAATATTTTTCTCGTTCTCTAAAATATCCATAACGTGTATCAACTCATTTCGGTATTCATAAAGTGTATTAATTCTCCGAGAATGAAAATTCCATCTCGTTTGTGATGATCGTGGTAATCGTCTATGAGCTATATCATCCAATACTTTTGATCTTTGAGGTGACGTAGAAAAAAAAGAACAAATTCCAGTCAGATGAGCAAAAAAAAATCCGAACCAAAGCATTAATTGACACTGCGCTGCTCGTTATAAGGTTAATCTGATGAGCGTAGCAATGTACATAATTTGCTAAATAATATTTATCTTTAATTATTTTTTGTAACCCATTTACACCTCCGCTTATAACTGACGCTCCGTCATAGCTTTGCGCTATTAACTTATTGGGTGTGTCTCTAATTAAAGAATCAATTTCATTTAAAATGCAATTTTCTATTGAAATGGCATTGTGTCCGGGAGGATTTACAAATATCCAAAATCTTTCTACTGGCTTATCTTAGAGGTCCCTTTAAATGCTTTTGCTTTGTTGAAATGTTCCTTTAAATCTCTATCCAGTTGAGAACTAAAATCTATCAATTCTCAGAACACTCCTTTATTTCAGGATTCTTCGGTTTCATCATGACCTCTCAATGCCAATTCTAATGCACCACAAAATCTAATACAGTTGATATTGATGTTTAAAATATATCTGTTTTTATCAACTTGACTGTTGTGCGTAATAATATTTTGTCTATAAGCCGAACTTAATTGAGTCATTATATTTGATTTTCCGAGCAAAGATAAAATAAAAATATTATTTATATGTACCTTGCGGTTTTCATGCGTTTTAATTTTCTCATAAATATGCACTAAATCAGTAACCCCATGCTTTGTCCACGTAGAATCACCACCAAACAAAACACAAACGAAACAAAAAAATACATTTTGTTGATCGCATTCACAAATCCAGTTATTTTTCGAATACATATTTCGATTAAACTTCCTTACACGGCCTTTGAAGCTTGATGATTGGTGGAAGCCTTCTGCGTTTTGGTTAGATCTAAATCGGGGAGAGGCCTTCCAAGTTCCTTGATTTGAATTTTTTCCTCGAGCGATCGCGTAGAGAAAGGTTTCACTAATAGACTGTTTATTTTATTCATTTTGCCTCGAACGAGTTGAAAACAATAGGTACCTAAGTATTTAATTAAATTAATTAAACTTTAAAAAACTCGCAAAATGTTCAACTTATGTGTACAGACCCGCCGCGATGCAATTACGCGAAACGCCAACATCTCACTAAAATAAAATACGCAAAACCTTACCGAGCTGCTCAATCAGGCCCGTTTTATACGAATTTTTACAGTGATTTCTGTATCCACAGCGTGACCTCGCGTAATCTTTTCCAATATATTCCAGCAGGGCCGTTAGCGATGTGCCCGGACAGTTGGACAGCCGACCACGGCAGCAGACGGAGAGTTTGTCTGTTGTTCTAGGAATAATGGGGAGAGTTTGTCTGTTGTTCTAGGAATAATGGGTACGACGCGTGTTTTTTTCGTCGGGACCAAACTACGTAATAAGAAATAATTTATGCATCATTAGTCATTTGATCTGAAAATTATTGAAATTAAAACTATTTAAAAAAAAATAATATTTTCAGTGGCATATTTGGTGTTAGTCCACACACGGCCCTTCGGCCCCTTATGACAAGCCGCCACTGTGCTAGAGTAAACGTAAATCCCAAAGAGTCATGTTTAGATTAGTCAGGCAAAATGGCGAAATTATTAAAGTATAATATTCAATTCTAAACAACTTCTTTTTATTACATTTTTTGATACCTTTTACGAAAAATGTACTTTACGTATAAAGAAAATTAAAAAATAGTTCTTGCGAAGGCCTGCTAGACTTTTCAAAAATATATGTATGACTTCTCATCAAGCATGTCTAGACTGTAAAGCGTCAAATTTCGGCTATACAATTTTTGATCATTTACCTCTCTGTTCACCTATACTGGGTCACACCGTATATATACAAAATATTTCGTATTTATTTATTTGTAAAATGTAAAATGTTGAGGACGGACGTTACCTTTTTGACATTTATACTTTAAATAGAATGGCACCACCGCGCTCATGGTGGCATCCACCAAAGGCAAAGGGGCATTCGTTAGGGAACTTCTTGCACATGGAGCAGATCCAAATGCAGAAGATAATGATGGTTGGACATCTTTGCTCTGTGCTGCCAAAGAAGGGCATTATGATATCGTCTTGCAGCTCCTGGAACACAATGCAGAAATTGACCACAGAGATATGGTAAGCATGTTTGTTTTATAAAATGTAAAAACTGTTACATCTATTTTCCCGTCAAAATGTAATATATAGTTTAATGTTAATATATATCAGGACAATTTTCTTCAAACTGCACAAACAATAATGGAATGGGATAATGTGGTGGGAATTAGTTTTTTAATAATAAAGAAAGAATCCTGCATTGACTTACTTTCTCCCCCCCCCCCCTTGTAGGTATAGTAGTGATACAATGGCCGTGGTGGTAATACGACGATCGCTGTTCGCCTTTGTTAAGGCTGAGGTGATTAAGTCAACATCAGGCTTTTGTGGTGTGACCACTGAGAAAAAATGTATTATTACTCTTGAATAACCTTCTTAAACACATCCTCACAATTTTTACTGTTAGCTTAGTAAATGATTCAAATGCTATTTTTTTGTAATATCAACTGTAGATTGTTCACAACATGCCTAGTTTGGTAATGATATAAGCTATCAAGCCTACCATTTTTGATAGTTTTTCAAAGATATTTCGAAAACCGTTTGAGACATAAAAAGAAGAATGATGATATTCGAAAGGACATATAAAAATGCAACACATTTTGAAGATGGTTTTCTATGGTGAGTCGTATTTTTTTCAACATTATTTAACTTCGAATTTGCATGTTCTAGGTTGTGAACAATCCACACCTGATTTTAATTTAAAATAAATTCTTTCCTACAGGAAGTTTACTCTTAAAAATATTTCGTTTCTGCTTGCGATAAAAAATGAATGCCTGTGAGAAATATATCCCCGTGAAAACATGCGCCTTTTAAGTCCACATTATCACCTAGAAATGAAGAGGATCGTTGAAAAAATAACCTAGATATCGGCTTGGGTCTATGTTAAATGGTATGTATGTTTTATATTCTTACAGGTCTCTCGAATACATCGTTCGCTTACAACAATATTTTAGATCAAAATACAAGAGTTCTAACCACACTACACCACAACTTGTTACATTCTGGACGCGCGTTTCGCTAACCAAGTTAGCATCATCAGCAGATGATATAAACTGTTTATATCATCTGCTGATGATGCTAACTTGGTTAGCGAAACGCTCGTCCAGAACGTAACAAGTTGTGGTGTAGTGTGGTTAGAACTCTTGTATTTTGATCTATCTTCCACCACAGGTTCCAGTGTTAGGACTTAACAATATTTGAAATAGAAAATATAAAAATTAGAAAGCGATAAACATGTTCGCAATAAAAATTATCCTTTCTCGAAACCACTAACTTTATCGCAATTCTGCCATGAATCTGATTTGGAGATATGCCTTATTTTACTGGAAGGTTCGAAGGCTGTGGTTGTTTGCCTATACAGCAGTTCCTTTGGCTTAGTAGGGACAATTCATTAATATACTAGAATCTCTCAATATTCTAAAACTTGTATGGATAATATTTGTAGTAACTTAGGATCCGATACTTTTAATAATGGGGTAATTGAGCCCTTCCTATCCGATCATCTGGACATTGTATTGTTTTTAAATGGGAATTATCAGCATGAACCTCATAGGATCAAAAACCTTTTTTAACTCATCCTTGAAGGAATCCAACTGGGATTTTTTTATGAACCCAATGACTGCGACTCTAATCGGTTTACGGAATATCTTATTACAAACTTAATTAATAAACACTTTTCTGTTGATCACATCTTCTAAATGTAAACACCCTCCTACAGACTGGTTACTAGAGACTACAGTTTAAAAGCGCATAGAGGAACGCTCTCAACTTTAAAAATGATAGCTGATTTTTCCAAATTGGCTGCTGACTATGAAAATTTCAAAAACTTTAAATACTTTTATCGAATTGAAATTAATAATGCCAAAATGACGTCATATAATACCTTTCTCTTAAATACTATTAGATCTAGAGACTCTTGGAGAGTGAATCTAATAATAATAAAAATGATATCGCTTATAACATTGACCCAGAAACTTTCAATAATTATTTTTGTACTGTCTCTAGTACATTATAGGCTCTATACCAACCGCAACTGCTAATCCTTCTCAGTACCTAAATAAACTACATCGACCTTCATCATCTTTCTTTTTGCTGCCCGTCTGCGAAAATGAAATTTTAAATGTTATAAATAAACTTAATAACTCTAAATGTGTTGATAAATACCACTATATTAAAAAATGCTTTGCAATTACCGACCGATTGTTCCGATATTTGGTAAAGTTATTGAAGCAGTTGTTAAAGATAGACTTATCTCATACTTGAATGAGTTTGCTTTTCTAACCATCGATCAATTTGGCTTTGTAGGTGGTTGATCTACTGATTCAGGCAATTCTTAAGGTAGTGAACTACACAGTCGAGGGTCTGGATGGGGGTGATTTGCAAAACTGCGGTTTTATACGACCTTAATAAGGCGTTCGATTGTGTATCTCACCCAGTCCACCCCTTGCATTAATAAAATGGTATTTAATGCACCGGTCTCAGGTTGTCTCAGTGAATGGTCAATTATCAGATAAACAAGTCATTTTAATTGCCAATGATACTTCAGAGTTCCATTCTGGGCCCGCTGCTCTTTATCATGTATATTAATGACTTTGGTATTAATAATATGTTTCCTTGTCGCACTATACTATACGCGAATAACGCAACTCTTTTGATCTCCGGCAAGACGCAAAATGAAATTAAAGTTAACACTACACTTTCTTTGCCAACCGCCGAACACTGGTTTACCAGCAATCGGCTTAAGCTAAGTAGCAAGACACAAATAATTAACTTCAGTTAAATAATGGATTAATAACCGGTAAACACGTCAGGCTTTTGGGGATCATTTTATATGATTATCTGAAATGGAATCAACACATTGCTGATTTGTGTAAGAGGTTGAGTAATCAGATATATTTTTTAAGATAGTTAAAAAGATCTTTTCCTACAGATGTGTTACTTACGGTCTACTTCAGCAATATTCATTCTCTGCTAAGTTATAGAGCAGTTATATGGGATAGTTCATCGAATTTTGAAATTATTTTTAGGCTTCAAAAGAAAGCTATTAGAGCAATTGAGCGAGTGGGCCCTCTAGTCTCTTATAAACCTTTATCGTGATGATTATCTAAATGCTTCACCAATATAGATTATAGTTTATAGTTTATGTTTTTTTTGTTTTAATATTTGTATTGTCTTTTTAATTGTATTTCGACTTACCATTTTATTCTTGTTAGTGTTTTTTAATATACATTTTAATTGCTGCTATAACTATCTTTTATATAACAAAAAGCAGCATTTTCTTTCTTCTTTTGACATGCATCAAATATATGTATGTATGGATGTTATCCGAAATGATAGATTGGCTATATGTCTGTATACCAATTTTATCGAAATTAACAAACAAATGTATTTTTATAATTTTTGTTTTTTCTAGGGAGGTTGGACAGCACTTATGTGGGCTACTTATAAAGGCCATACGAACGTAGCCATTCATTTGCTCGATAGGGGCGCAGAGGTAAATGCACATGGAAACTATCACATATCTTCCCTTCTCTGGGCGTCCGGAAGAGGGCACATTCAGGTTTGTGCAAATTCAACGTTTTAATTATTTTTTATGTAGTACTTAATGTATGTTACGTAGCAATTAAACTTCAAACTCCAAAGAAATTATTGTGTAGATAATATCAGCACAAACCTTTTTAGATAGGAAGCTACTTGAAAAGGTTCTTGTAGTAATTAAACATTTTATAATAATTACAATTTTTTTAATGTATTTATTATCTAACATAGTACGAAAGATTTCATGCCTGAAGTCTATGAAGAAGTCATGGTTCTTAGGTTCAGACCGTGTCAAATTGGCTGACTGACGTTTCGCCTGCGGTGCCTGAGACATTTTCAGGGATTTTCAAGGCACGTGTTCAAAACAAGGAATGCGGTTCGGCAGACAGATTTCAGATGTTTATATTGTAACTTATGCTGTTGTAGGGAAAATTAATATTTCTTAAAATGGCTGTTGTGCGAACGGCAGCTCTTCGTCAGCTGGCAATAGTGGGATGTGAGCTAGGATAACTTACACTTTAATTCCGGGCGCCACTTAGTTTAATTATCACAGTGTCCATAGAAATCTTTAACTGAGAAATTTCGCTCTGACAATAACTGATAAAAAAATATTTGAAATATATTCCAATATGCTTATTTTACCTTTCTTGATTACTAAAAAAAAAAATTTATAATGCCATCGATATGAATATATGAATATTGAAACTTTATTAAAAATTTATAACATGAAATTTGCATGAAAGGTTTATATTTCATAAGGTTATACGTGAAGTGAAATTATTAGATATATGTACACTATACATAAGAAAATAGAAATAATTGGCCTTTAATCCAAAAAGCTGCAATGGAACGGTAGAAGATTAGCTCATCCTAGGACAGCAAGGCACTGACACGTATTCAATCAGACCATGTGAATCGAATAAAACATTTCCAGATAGACGGGTTATGTTACATTTTTTCGTCAGAAGTCAAAAATTGGTAAGAGAAAAAAAACGGCTTCCTCTGTGTAACCGGAGGGAGGACCCTGTAAACAATATTTATAATGAAGAATAAGGTCTTAAAAGTAAAAAAGGATAGCTTACCTTAGCTTAAGAGAATCAACAAATGCTCCAGAATATGATCCTCATTATACCAAAATGGTAAAGGAAACAAAGAAGACTTAATACATACAAACTAATTCAAAGTTCAAAGATTCCGCACCAGGCAAAAAAAAATAAAAAAAATCTTAAGCATTACATGCCTGTAAATCTTTCGACTACGAAATCCCGTCGAAAATGACCTATTTAAAAGTGCTCTTGACCTTTCCTTTAGCGATTAACCTAACAGCAGACTGAATTAGGGAGAAGCCATGTTATATAGACAAATCTGCAAATTAAGGAAATCATTAATGACAATGTATGAAAATCATGAAATTCACAAGATAATCGGGAGAATTTGCAACTTTGTAAATTAATGTCATACGAACGGCTGATTTATCGATCGATAGACTTTTTCGTTGATACTAAATATGGTAATATTTCCTGCCTCAGGGTTGTGAGTTGTGTAAACGTCGAAAACGAGTACAAATTAAAATCAGTATTTTAATTTTTCACTAGAGTTGCTGGAATATAAATAAATAAATAAATCTATATAGTAGACTTTCATTTTTGTGTATTAATAAGCCAAATAAAAAATAAAACAATTCTAAAGTTTAAAATTTAAATACTAATAACAAAATTTACATTTATAATAAATGTTAAAGAAAACGTAGTTTTATCATTGCTTTTAGTTTTGATATCTAACGTGTATCATTCATCCGCAGGGGAGGTCACTATAGGTAGGTCACAAATTGGTTAACGGTCATAATTTGGGAGGTAATAGCTGTGTAAGTCTGTTAAAATTGTCAGAACAATAGGGCACATGACATAATACACTGCGTGCAAAGCAAAAACTGAAATGAGGAAAATGAAAACATCAGAACTAACTGAATATCTAAATAACATAATTAAATAGTTAGCCAGTAGCCACAGCATTCATGATCACATCACCTCAATTGCCACAGCAGCCGCGAAGACATTGGGTATCCTTTTCCGAGTTCCAAAATACTTTTCCTCTGCCAATTTGTATATCCTTTACACTTCGCAAATCAGATCCAGCCTTGAGTTTTACTCGCGCATTTGGGGACCAGCCTGTCCTCCATTCTTTAATATTCTTGCTCTATTCTAGCTATTAACTGAAAATTATACATTTATTACTTCAACATAGTGATATTTAAATCGAATGTAAGGTCTGAATAAGTACAAAAATTACTAATAATTTTCATGAAACAATAAATGACAACTGAATCTATGACAGTCAACTAGGTACCCTAGGGTGGTATAACGTACCATTATAACAAGATCCTTAGATGTGTGAAAAGTCATATAAATATTTTTTATATGATGCACTGTAAGCAATACGTAGTATGATTTAGCGCAGACTGTTACAATAAACAGATAACTAAGTCACCTAACTGAACCTTTTAAGGAGGTTGAATTTAAATCTAATGAAATGAAAATAATGAAAATCAAATATATTTAAATATAACAAGGTAAATAGAAATATTTTTTTTTATAATTAATTTGGTTTATCACAATAGATAGGTACAAATCAAAATGTATGTATGTCCAAATCTGAGCAAAACAGAAACAAGGTAAATCCCAAAATCATATCTGAACTATGCAAATAGTAATTAAGATAAGGTAGATAATTAACAAAATAAGATAAGTGTTAAATTAATATCTGAACTACGCAAATAATAGTTAACATACGATAGGATAGTTAACATAAGTTAGGTTAAGTATATACAATATCAATAAGGCAAGGTAAGCAAAAAATAAACTGATCTGGTAAATTGAGAAGACAGTTTCCAAACACAAGTAATGTTGTGAAGATAAGATAAATGTTAGGCTGTTATCTACTAGCGGAGTAACAATAACGAAAGAAATATAGTTTTGGTATCTCTTTAAGGTAAATTTCTTGAAGATAACAAAGACGGTCATCAGCTAGGCCCCTATTCAATGCCAAGGGTGTATAGAACCGTATTATAAAATATTTATATTATTAATGTCATCGATATGGGAGTTTAATTCAATCTTGGCAATAAGTATCAAATAACAATTTAATTAAAAATTACACTTTACAGCCAACTCTGGCAAATTAAAATTTACGCATTGAAACATTCTTAAAAAAGAAGACCCGAATAACTAACTCATTCAAATTTAAATTCCTTGATCAAAGAATCTAGGTATATATGAATATATACAAAATATGTATTATGTAACAGATTAGTATGTACTGCTTGAAACCGTAATAATCAGATTAAGTTTTACATTGCTAATCAGATATATGTAGCTACATACATTTAAATAATTAAAAGAATCAATACAAAAAAAGAGATTTATATCATGAAATTTGCCTGAAGGGCTTAAATTTCATAAGGTAGTAGGAGAAGAAAAATTATAAACGTGTACCCTATACATAAAAAATGGAAAGAACTGGCCTTTAATGCAAAAAGCTGCAATGGAACTGTAGAGGATTAGCTCATTCCAGGACAGCTAGGTATTGGTACGTGTTCAGTCAGACCATGTGGACCGAATAAAAGATTTCCAGAAAGACCTGTTAAATTTTTTCTTCAAAAATAAAAAATGTGAAGAAGAAAGAAAACGCTTTCCTCTGTTTAGCCGGAAGGAGGACCCTGTAAAAAATATTTACAATAAAGAATAAGGCCTTAACAGAGCAAAAAAACATCGCTTACCTTAGCTTAAAGTGGGAAACGGAAACTACAAAACCTCGAAATGATAAAAACACTCATAATAATTACGGTTTTTGATACATCACATAAACAAGTGAAATATTTCAAATTAAGACTCAAAGTTTAAATTCAATTTGCAATGATAACACATTATCCGACGTGATTTTTGACTAGATATAATTATTTTTCGGTAATATTCCACAGTACAAGCAATAAATCCTTATTAGGCCAAGTTTTATATTCTTATAAAAAAATTCGAAATAAAAAATATTATTTTTTTTAACTTATTTCGTGTTTAGATTGTCAAGGCGCTTATTAATCATGGTGCCAAAGTGAACGTTGGTGACAAATATGGCACGACAGCAATTGTTTGGGCTAGCAGGAAAGGCTATACCGACATCGTTGAGTTACTACTGAGAGCAGGTAATGTACAACTTATATTTTTTATTATGTAAATATATTCACATTACGAAGAATGAGAGCCTAAATTCCGGTACAGGTTGTTTGTATTGAGGAACATTTTGTAAAACAGACTGTAGGTTCCTAACTGGTAAGTGAAATGATTTGGTCTAATCTTGACTTGCGTTTCCTTTACATATGGATGAATGAGGAATGATTTTTGTAATGTTTGAATCATGAAATCATGTCTTGATGTTCTGCTGGATAAGGGTCTTTATTATCATTTTTACGATTTTTTGAAGAATTTGTGATAGGGAGAACGCCATAACTCTGTGTCTTTTAAAAAATTGGGTTAGCAGGAGATGTTACGTCCATATAGCGGTGGATTACATTGCGGTTAAAAGATAGAGTAGTGTAGGTGTCCTGGATATCTCTCCGTTCATTTTTTGCGTTTATTAATTTAAAATCAGATATATTACATTACAATAAACGCTACTAACATGTAGGGAAATATAGAGCAACAAACCTTCCTTTTAAAAAATATGCTTTTTGCCGCATAGGTTTTATTTTCACTCTCATTAAATTTTATTATAGCTTCATATGATATTAAAGATACTAGCACTTCAAATACTAATTATTACAAATATTGTAGGAGCTAATGTAGATACAGCTGGTATGTACTCATGGACACCATTGATCGTAGCCACTTACGGAAACCACGTTGATGTTGTGAACCTTCTACTGGAACATAAACCTAACGTAAACGCTTTAGACAAAGATGGTTGTAGCCCGTTAACTATTGCCTGCAAAGAAGGTTATTACGAGATTGCTACTGCACTTTTGGCCTCCGGAGCATATATTAATATACAGGTAGATATATTTCTATTAGAAAAAGAAATATTAAATTTTGTAGTGATTGTATTATTGTTTACCTATGTTAGATTTTTTATCTTGATTCAAGTTTTGCATTAGATTTCCCTTTAACTTTATTTTAGGTTATTCCAAACTTGAAAGCAACATAATTGGTATTTAAAAAATGCTGTGTCTAATACCTGAAGTAAAAAAAGATCATAGTCTGTGATATTAGTCTATAAAATAAAATCGTCTTTAAAAACCGTAAATTTAGAAAATAGGTCTATCTTTAAGACATTTTTATTATTTGCACCAACTTGATTACTATAGTGGTTTCATTTAAAATTTTAAACGCTGATTTATCGGTGATTTCTAATTTTTTTAAAAAGTGTTTATTTAATTGAGTAAAATATGATTATTTAAAGCTAAATGAAAATTGATGCCGGTATCAGTACAGGCGTCGCTACGCCAAAAAAAAAACAAGACAATTGCAAATATTTTAAAAGTTTGAATTTCTAAGCAACGTCTATATTTCTAAGACTTTTGTTTTTTGCACCAAATTGTTTTTTGTCAGCAAGGTAAAACGACCACTAGTAAAATGTTTACATAATGTGTCGTGTATTTTTAGAGTTTTTTTCAGTTTTTTTTTAATAAAATTTTACTTTTAAACCCTTTTATTCCAAACCAACTTTGCAAGTTTATTACATGGGATGTAACGTATAGCAATAAAAAGATAATCAAAAAAGTAGTAATTAATGAAAAAATTCCTATGTTATAATTTAATATAATATAAAGCTAGGTTGAAACGAATATAAAAAAATATATATTCATTTTTATTTGTTTTTAAATGTTGACAATTTTGTTTTATGTCGTGTACTCTCTGGCAAGTTATTATATATTTTTAATTCTTCGTACATAACTGATTTTTTCCAAAGTTAGTTATGTTTTACTGCAATGGTCTGTAAGTGTAAGCAATGTCTTGTATCGTAATTATGGAAAGTGTTAGATTCGTTAAATATAGTAGTATAGAGTATATTAAAACGCAGATTTTTAAATCTTAAATATTTTGTTTAGTTTTAAAATCTGTTAGATTTATAGAGGTTAATAGAAGGTTCCAAATATGGTGGTTTATAAATACATTTTAGATCAATCAGATAGATCAACAGATATTTGCAAATTTGTGGAGGTATTTCGGGTTAAAAACACCGTGACCCTGTCAAACTGCTTATTAGGACATGTCAGTCAAATCTACACAGCTGGCAGAGCCAAGCCAAATTGAAAAAGTGGTACTTAAATAAATCCATTAACCCATAAACCTCTCTACTTCTATTTGCGTAATGTTTTTTGTCTCTAAGAACTGCCAGTGTTCCTAAGAAGCGTTTTATTAAATATGTTCCTTTTTTTTTGTTCATATTAAAAGAGTGAGATAGGTATTTTTAACACACTAAAATCTACCTAAAATTTTAAAGACGTTCAAAAACCTACATTACAATGCTAAATATGTGTTTACCTATTTTTAGGATAGGGTCGGAGATACCAATTTAATCCATGCAGTGAAGGGAGGTCATAAGAACGTCGTAGAAGCTTTATTAAAAAAATATGCAGATGTCGATATTTTGGGCAAAGATAAAAAATCAGCTACATACGTTGCAGTTGAAAAAGGAAATGCAAGTATCGTAAAACTGCTTCTTAGCTACAATCCTGATTTGGAAAATGCTACAAAAGATGGAGATACCCCATTGTTAAAGGCTGTGAGAAATCGGTAGGTGGTAAATCAGTAAAAGCTTCCCATTCATTAGCATAATTAGACCAAGTAATAGGAAGTGGGAAGTCTAAAATAAGATTGTTTAAATTTCTCTGAAAAACTTATATTTACTATTGTTATGAACAATAGACCTTTAAGGGTGGAAAGGTCTTCTATTTATATTTTGACACCTGTTACAGCTTTAACTATAGGATATACGAAAACAAAAATTTAAACACCAAAGTTGTAAGATGTTTCTTGTATTATCTTTTAAGAGTATCAAAAATTTTAAAGTCACTAGAAAGTTAAAAAATATATATAACCTATATTTTTTTTAATTGAAGACCCTGTATATTATTATTTCATTAAATGTGCCTCTTCTTACCGTTAATAAATATATTAGGTTTGATAACTTTATCTTTAAAGACAACCGAGAAATTTTTAAAAAACCTTGCCATAAGACAATGCGTTACAGAGCTTTCTCTTCTAGTAATCCATAGGGTCAATACATTGACTCTTATGGCACTGTTTTTGTCAATTTTCTCGAATGTCTCTAGATAAAGATATCAAACCTGATATATTTATAATGGGTAAGAAGGAACACGTTACATGAAATAATGATGTAAAGGGTGTCCCATTTAAAAAATGTAGGTAATGTATATTTTTCAACTTTCTAATGAATAAAAAAATTGTCTTCTTTGAAAGATAATTTATTTATTTATTTATACCAATCGACAGCATATGCCAATTAATGAATTGGTACACAACAAAATCTTATTATACAAAAAAGACAAAGTTATCAGAAAAAATATTCCAAGTTATATTTGTAAACATCTTATCCTAAGAACAGTAGTGCGGTGGCGACTTGCGTTGGTTCGATCTCTGACGATAATCAAAGTAAAGCATCACCGCACGCGGCTAATACTTGGATGGGTGACCACTCGGGGAAGACCGTGCTCTGTCTAGAAACGGGCTGCTAAAAATGGGTAGTAGTTGTAGATATAATAACGACCGTATCAGTACAATCACGTTCTCTGTGAGGGTACTGTGAAATGGAAATGCATGTTTCGGTATTTGGAGAACGTCGACGGAAACTCCATCTTCGCGCCCCACAATGCATCATTCTATTCTTAAATAGGCCAGTTTGCTGCTAAAAATATCGAACTTATCGTGATGGCGATTGCAGGCATTTAACTAACAGTCTATGAAGCGGAGAATATTTGCAAACCGTGCGTGGAGTGGGCAAATAAAAAAATATCGATAGTCGAGCAGGAGTACGCGGAACTAACATATTAATCTGATTTAAAATATCGGGGCAATTTAATTTATTATGATAAAGAAATTTTAGTTCAGAAAGTATGCGCCGATCTGTTAGAGAAGAAATAAAGTGTCTTTCCAAAAGTTGTTTTTGTAGAAAGTCAATATCTGTGTAAAACCCATCGATCTTAAAGCAAAGATATTTACAAAAACGTCTTTGAGTAAGATCAAATATATGCCGAACAAAGCTTTGACTACAGCATTCCACTATTTGTTTCCTCTCAGTTAGGTATGATTTCAGAAAACATTTTGTGAAAAACCAAAATTGTGCAAACGTAACAGTAAAACGCTGTGATCAAGTCTGTTAAAAGCCTTCGAAAAATCTGTATATTTATAACATCAACTTAACGTTTATCATCAAAGGTTTTGGCAATAAATTATGTAATAGTAAAGAGATCAGTGCTAGTTGATTTGCCCTTTACAAGGCCGTGCTGAAAAATTACATACTGGCGTAATTTTAAATTCTTTCCAGCTATCCGGAAATTGACAAGTATTTAAACACATATTAAATAATTTGGTAAATGGAGAGGCAAAAACAATAGCATAATCGCGCAGTAAAAAGGAAGGAATTCTATCAGGTCCCAACGTCCCGACTTCATTCTCCTTAAACAGCGCAGGACCCCAGAGCTTTATCTACCTGATTTAGACTAATATCAATCTTTTCGTTAGACTGTACATTATTATGTGGTTCAGTATAGGACGCCTGAAAAAAAAATCAGAAGACCTTCGCATATCTTTGGGATTATTATGGACATCCTCGCCTAAAAACATATATGTCTATGAAAATCCGCTAATTTTATTATAAATGTTAGCAAAATATTCCAATTTTAATTGAACTTCCAAATCCGAAAGATGATAATCATCAGGCAGCAGTAGTACGTCCTCAGCTGTGCCAACAGTACAGTCAAGAAACTCAACAAAAACTAAATCAAAATTTGGAACCGAATTGTGTTGATTAAGATTTAAGAAACTTACGAAGTCTGAAATAAAGTTTCATCGCTAAGATTTGTTCCAACTGGGTTTGAAAAATCCTGCAAATTAAAATCGCCCAAAAACAAAACAATTTTTTTTTTCCCTTCAAATATTCAATTTATAAAATTGTATCTTCTTTTAATCCTTACCATTTAAAGAAAGTGATTTCCTTGCTTTCAGGTGGCACTGATGATGGCGAAAGCCGAAAGCGCTCTGCTACGTTTTTAATTAAATAAAAAAATTGTACGAGATACAAAAGTGTCTACATTCCGATTTAACGATAATTTAACTTCTAATTAAAAAAAAATTGTTGTGTAATTTTATTATTTCCGCAAGTTTTCCTTCCTTAGACGTTTCCGAAAGTCCAACAATTCGGACAACTGGATGCGTTTCTTTTACTTCTCGGACCTCGTAGTTGTCAGCAAGTTTTTCATTCACTAAATCCTTAAATTTAGTGGCGCAAGCAGGGTTTTGACACTTAAAACGTAACTACCATTACAGATCGATTTAACTTTGCTGAATAATAAGCTTTCTTTGACGGGTTTTACGTTCTGAATAATATCCATTTTGGTAAGAAAATTTAGTCCATTTTGGTAAGAAATTTCTCGATATTTAGGCTTTATGATAATTCTCTTATCCGGCAAAAAGGCAACTGATTCTGAATAAGTACGAGTGAATAATGTACTTTGGGGTACTGAAGTCACTCTTGGATCTTTAACAGTCAAGGCATCATTAACAGAAGTTAACGTTTTATCCCTTATTAAGGTCAGATGTATTACGGTTTAAATCTCTTACACTAAATCCGGAGTTCTTTGCACATCAGCCAAATTTAAGTCGAGAGCGAAATCGCTATTGTTATACATTTATTTCAAGCAAAAGTTTTACTTTTGTTTAATACAAGAAAAATCCTACAACTTTTGCATTTAAAGTTTTTTTTGTATTTCCTGTAGTTAAAGCTCTGACTAGATGTCAAAATATAAATGAAAGTACTGTACATCCGTTCACTGCTCTCGTTCTGAAAAGAATAGTTTTGCTGACTTGACATTTTCCAAGCTTTGTCTTTCGCATCCGAATGGAGACAGTCTCCATGTACTTTAAAACTTTTATTCCGACTGTACAGGTCGGCCCTAAAGGACTGGACTAAACCATTCTTGTTAAAATATATATATATATATATATATATATATATATATATATATATATATATATATATATAGTTTCGCAAATATTTTTTTTGAACCTTCAAATATATATTGTAATTAGGTACTTCTTTTCTTGGGATGCGTGTTCATAAAATAAAAACGATTTTTTTATTATTTGTCATATTTAATTTAATTTGACGTTTCGACAGGTAGTTCCATGTCTTTTTCAAAAATGTTTTTATTTTATTTTTCCATGAGACGTAAATCAAAAGGTCAATAACACCAATTTAAGCAAAATAAAATACACATAGCACATTGTCATTTTGTCAAACAAATACAAACACAGTACATCTATTGCAGACTATATATATATATATATATATATATATATATATATATATATATATATATATATATATATATATATATATATATATATATATATATATATATATATATATATATATATATATATATATATATATATATATATATATATATATATATATATATCATATATATATATATATATATATATATATATATATATATATATATATATATATATATATATATATATATATATATATATATATATATATATATATATATATATATATATATATATATATATATATATATATATATATATATATATATATATATATATATATATATATATATATATATATATATATATATATATATATATATATATATATTTTTCTTGGGAATAGTGTTCACAATATAGACATCATTGATGTTGGAGGATTTTATTTTTTAAAAATGCAAACACTATTCCTAGGAAAGATTTTTTATAAGAATATAGTTTACGTGCTCAAGAAACCTCACTTTTACTAAGTATATATATATATATATATATATATATATATATATATATATATATATATATATATATATATATATATCATCCTAGTGTAAGAAAATAAATAAAAACATTCTTGGACCGTTTTAATAGAAAATTAGCGAATTACGATTCTGAAAACTAAATACTCAGTAGATATAGGATAGAACGTTAAAAAGGGTAATCGAAAAGTTTTTTCCACTTGTCGTTATTTTGCCCCATCTTATTATTTACTCTATGTCTTGTCGTTGGTGAGTTTATAAGTTAATGGGAAGCGAATTTCTTTCATCCTGTTGTTAGGACTAACTTACAAATAAAGATAGCAGTACAATCAATAAACATATTAGATCTGTTTTTGGAGCACATGTAATTAATCACTAAAAAGGTCAAACCCAATAATATAGATAATAATAATTGCTGGTAGAGAGGCGTTTTGGATGCTCCAAGCCAAAGGTTAATAGCAAAGGAAATATTGAAACGAACAAAACTTAATTAAATTTAAACAAATAGGGACAATCTGTTAATCAGCAAGTACAATACAGGAGTACAAGTACTATGCAAGCGGTCCAAAATATTTCCGATTCGCTCAAATTTGTTGTGATTCGTTACATTTCTTAGTTTCGCAGTGGTTTTAAAAGGTCAGCCCCAAAGTTTTTGTTACCAATTTAAGCAAAATAAAATACACATAGCACATTGTCATTTTGTCAAACAAATACAAACACAGAACATCTATTGCAGAGATACTCAAACTAGACATTGTTCGTTAATGCTTCGATTAGTTTCTTTATTACTTTCTTTTTTTATAAATATTGGCTTGCCTTTGTTTTGGGTCAGCCTTCAAAGTTTTCCTGATCGGCCCAAACTAGGTGTCCTTATTCAAGTAGTTTCGTTATTGCTTGCTTAATTTTGGAATATTCGTTTATTTTATTTGAAGGTCAGTACCCAAAGTATTTTCGATTCGCTTAAATTTGGTCTCATTAGTTAGTGCTTTATTTAGTTTTGTTAGTGCTGCGTTAGTTTAGCAAATCATTTTGTTTATTTCGAGGTCAGCCCTCAAAATTTGAGTATCAGAAAAACTTTGGGCTAACCTGGAAATAGGAGATTATTTTAATATTTTGTAACCATTAAACAAATATTCCTTACGTTAAGCAGGATTCTGTTCCATCGGCAATGTGTTTGTCGAGGAACGATGGTCGGATAAATAAAGTAAAGAAAGGAAAAAAGGAGATTTAGTAAAAAATAAACGGAAGTTTATGATCTAATAAGTAATAAATTGACAATATAAAATAACATTTGAGTTTTTCAATTTATATGTCGAACTCCCATTAGCGGTGATTTTTTTAACTTGTATGCAATAAATGCTTCATATGCCTTCAGTCCTATTCGAATGCTTTTACATCAAAATGATGAACAGTTATCTGTGCATTTTTCTTAGGCAGTGATGATAACACCTTATACTTAATTGATACGAAAAAAAAAATAGAATAGAGTCCTGAAAAATCAGTGCATTTATAAAAGACTTAACAGTAACGGCTAAAATATTAAAAATTAGTGATATACTTAATTTGAAAACTAAGTTTAAATTATTGAAACAATTGGATTTATCAATTTATCCCGCAAGATGTTTAGAAAAAATTTGAAATGCAGGTAAAATTATAAAGTCAAATTAGGAAAAACGAGTTGAATGAATGCCTATATTTTAATTTTTTACGAACTACTTTATGACAGTTTTATGCAAAAAGTAGTCAAGAAATATGTATAAATAGCGAAAATATTGCACTTTTTTCGCTATTTATACAGTTTGTTTGAACATATCTCTGCCCTCAATCAAAACGCATGTTTAGTCGTTGCGATGTCTGTGATGCAAACTGTTCGTCTCAGAGGTGCGGACACTATTTATTTTATGTTATCGTTTAGATACAGTGGAAATTTATATTTAATAATTATTTTAATTATTGCAGCCGGTGGTTTTATAGAGTTAATCGGATGTCTACCGAATTTTTTGGTGCCATATTGAAACCAATTTTATTTTTCATTTACAAAATTAAAATTTAATGTGACATTAAAACTATTTGAGGATGATACTATGTTTTATATTGCATTCTATTCAAAAAATATAGATTTTTTAAAAATTATTTAAATATATTCTTAATCCAGAAGTTAATGGCAAAATAAAGATTTTATGAAAAACTAGGTCGAACCGTGTAGGTTTACATGCTCTTTGACGAAATCAATAATTGAACTTGGATATAACACATGTTAATCAAATAAGTTCCATAAATAAATGGGATGATACTTTTAAAAAATAATAGGTTTTGAAAACAGCTCTTATCACTGGATTGTGACAGGGGTGCATCCGGCAGCATCACTGTGAATACGGAACATTTAAGATGTTGCTAAGAGGCGATGGCGATAATTAATGAAATTGACTAAAAGCGGTAACGCAATCTAGAGTTAGGACCCCGCAATAAACTGTAGATTCGGTATGGCTAATATGAACCACCACCCCCCTAACGAGTTACTACGACTACCAATAGTGGTATTTTAGTTTATATTTATTTTCAAATTTATAATAATTTTCTCATTAAAGTTTGAAGACAAATCACAAATTATATTTATCGAAATAATACTTTGAGAGAAAAAATAATTTTTACTGAATTAATTTTTTGTTAGGATAATACTAATTTTTGTTTAATTTTGGTAATATTATTGCTATTATTTCTTGAATATATAGGTGGTTGGGAATGTGGGTGTAAATAAATTAAAATAAAAAATCTTTGTTAAGAAATAAATTCAATATTAATATGTCCTACAGTAATATCCTAAATCGAAATTATTAGTTCTACACGCTTCTTTTTATCCGATAGAAATAAACGTGTTAATACTTCAACTTTATTCTAGAATTGTTTGCGTTTTCCGAAGATAACCTAATAATGCTGTTTTTAATTTATAGAAATGCAGAAATCGTCCAGTTTCTTTTAGAAAAAAAGGCGAAAGTATCGGCTGCCGACAAGAAAGGAGACACGGCCTTGCATATCGCAATGCGAGCAAGATCAAAAGCAATAGTCGAGATTCTGTTAAGAAATCCCAAACATAGTCAGTTATTATATCGGCCAAATAGAGCCGGGGAAACACCATATAATATTGATATGAATCATCCTAAGACTATACTTGGACAAATATTTGGAGCTAGTAAGTCATACTTTAAATTTAGCATTTATAAAGTCCTATAGCAATTACTGTATATCGTTGGAAATCTGGCCATAGAAATTTTTTAACTATGTAGATACACGTGTGTATATGTATCTGACGGGACAAAAAAATATGTCCAAAAAGCAAAGAAATTTTGGAGTGTGTTAGATAAACGTAATCTGGCAGTCTTCTTCGGGGCCACATAACTTCAGTCATTTGTCCGAAAATATGAAAGCGGCTTTTATCTACTTAATAGATCCTGTACAGCTTGTTTGTTTTGGGCTTTAGACAAAAACTTAGTATTTTAAATATTACGTATACAAAATACTGTAATTACCATGTTATTAAATATTAATTAAATCCATTAGAAATAACCTATATAAAATAATTATAAATATACTTAATTTTGCTTTTTGTAAAAATTTGAATCAAATAGATATGTGAGTATAAACTGAAATTGACAGTTTTTTGTTCATAACTAAAAGAAATCCTAATGATAATTCATATTGTAAAAATACAAAAACCACCCTGGCGTTACTGCAGTAAAAACTAATTTTTAGGTTATTTTGTCCATAAAGTATGGAATCTAAGCTGGCCGGGCCGGCTTTAAATGCGACTACCCGCATAATTAAAATTCCTGTTTTTCCTAATGTTTTTGAACCCAATCCGGATCTGCCGCGAGCCGATGGGTGTATGAATTGTTCAGACCAGCACATTTTAACACAATACGACCGAACAAAGTTCTTAAAGCTATTCGCTATGAAATTATATAAAGAGTTATAGCCATATCGAGTTAATATACCTAATAACACTAAACATTATTACAAATAAACAAAGTGCCCCTACATAACATTACGGAGAGTTGAGAGAAGAAAATGAGTTTTAATGCATTTTTTTAAATTATCAAAAAATGTAAGTTAGTTACTCTTACTACTACTACACTAGCGGTATTTTAATGTATAATTATTTACTGATTAAATTTTAAAGGCAAATCACAAATTATGTTCATCGAAGTAATGCTTCGACTGGATTGTTTTTTTTACAGTTTATATATTTCAATATATTATAATATTTTAATTCTAACATAATTATATTTAATATAAATGAAGTTGTTCCCGTCAATAATCTTGCAAAATAAATGAACATATCTGTGATAGGATTGTTGAGTATTATAGAAATCAGAATTAATTTGCAACAGTTGTTTAGGATTGACTACCCTTTCAGTGTGATTATGTAATATAGTTTGCATATTTGTTTTAAGTATAGGCTGATATAAGTTCACAGCAAGCTGGTTCGTAGTATAAAAGCATTGCTATATTTTTTGGAATGAAATAAGTATAAAGCTGTTTACAAAACATCTAAAAACACATTTATAAAATGTCTATAATCAATTTCTCAAATTCGAAAATTAACGGGAAAATACAATTTTGTATTTATGTATAACGGGCAAAGAACAATGTTACGTTTTTACTTTTTTTAACACATCATAATTAATGTCGAGTAAATATTTTAAATATAATTTTCAGGAAGATTAAATACTAATGAAGATAATGAAAATATGTTAGGATACGACTTGTACAGTAGCGCATTAGCTGATATTTTAAGTGAACCAAGCCTGTCAATGCCTATAACTGTAGGTTTATATGCGAAGTGGGGAAGCGGGAAAAGTTTTTTGTTGACTAAATTAAGAGGTAAGTCATTTTAATTTTTTATTATATTAAATTATTTAAAGTGTTTGAAAATGAGTAAACATTGCAGTCCATATAAGGTTATCTAAATTACCTCCAGTATGTATTAACATGCAAGTTTGTCTTACATTCGAGTAGTGTTATATTTATATATATATATATATATATATATATATATATATATATATATATATATATATATATATATATATATATATATATATATATATATATATATATATATATATATATATATATATATATATATATATATATATATATATATATATATATATATATATATATATATATATATATATATATATATATATATATATATATATATATGTTTATATATATATATATATATATATATATATATATATATATATATATATATATATATATATATATATATATATATATATATATATATATATATATATATATATATATATATATATATATATATATATATATATATATATATATATATATATATATATATATATATATATATATATTTAATAATACATATTAATCAGAATTAAAGCATTTTGACGGCGTCGAACGGTGACTAATTTTCAGATTAATGTAGTCAATAATAAATAAAGTCAAAAATAAATTTTCATAAACATATATTGCATTGTTATATTCTAATTTAGTTATTTAACTTACACTTAGGATGCCCAGCCTTTCAACTTATAAAAATTTTGAAAGGCATTTTCAAAAATGTTTTTTTTTTAAGAAGCTACGAACTGCGGCAGTCCATAGATGAGTTTAAGTGCAGGCCGGGGTCTTCTCCTGGGAAGAATACTGGTCAATCTCGTGTATCTCCGGTTCAAAGGCTTTAAAGCTGGGGGCGAGTCATCGTTAGGTGAGCTCATGGTGATCATCGGCAGCTTCTTGCGCCGACATTTACACATGACGTAGGTGGAGACTAAGAGAGCGATAAACACTATCGTAGTTACTGTGAACCAGGGCAGGTGTTTGCTGATAAATGTCTGGTTGATGATCTTGCCAAGTTCCTCGGAATATTGATCGAGTTTGTGTTGGGCTATGTTCAACTCTCCGATATCCAACTTGTTAAGCTTTAGTGGTTTGATAGCTACTTGAGGTTTTTCTGGAAGATGTTCGCAGCACTTGTATGGAATTTCTATAGGATGGCTGCGGTAAGTCACATTCTGATAGTTGTCGATGGTGCGCATGCACTCTGGTACTTCCTACAAATCCGTTGCATTGAGGTCGTAATTGTAGAAGACTGTTAGTATTAATGACCTTGGTGGTAGCTTCTTTTCTCTCACACTGGACGGTGATTGGCAGTGGGCTGGAGATGCAAATTAACCAGAGGTTTTGGTCAATTTCCTGAACATTGTATTCTCGTGCAAGCAACAGATTTGATTGGCAGGTTCTCGGTAGCTGGTGGCTTAATTGGTTTAAGAGTTGAGCTTCGCAGATGGAATCAGTGTATATTGGGTGCGGAAGTACGTTGGAACAGATTTTCTGATTTAACCCAAGGGATTTACAATTGTACAAACTTGGGGAGTGAAACGTATAGCATCGAATCATCATCTCTAGCGACATATTTTTGCGTAGTAGAAATGATGTGATGAAACCCTGTTCGATCATCTGACATGGAAACTGGGTAAATATGGTATAAAGTGTAAGTTTCAGGTTCTACTAACGGATTTTAAGAGCAAATATTATTTTAGATTCGGATTGATAAGCTTCTAATTCGATGATATCTATGTATTTAGCAATGCTATCGGAATAGACCGGTAGGGGTAAATTATTTTTATGAAGAGCTTGAGAGATTTGTCTTAGAGAGCTAATCAAATCTAGTGGTGTTACTATTGAACTATGTAATATTTTAAGGCGTTCAAATGTTATAGCATTAAGGATGTCATTAAGATAGTTTTCTATGAAAGCGTAACTTTCCATTAGTGATTCGTATAAATCTAAAACATTTACCTTAGCTTGGTAGAAGGCAACAGTGTCACTGATATCTAGAATTGCTTTTTGGATATTTTCTACGTTGTCGTTAAATGTCTCCTCGTCTATTTGTAGTTTTTGTAAAGTGGTGTTAAAGCTCTTAATAACCGATGTAGTTACGGATATTTGATTTTTCATTAGGCTCTCAATGTGTAGTTTGTCGTGAGTAACTTTTTCAATACATTGGTTATAGTATTCGCCATCTGAGGCGTCCAGATTGCCTGTTAACGTTTTCCAAACTGTTCCTAAGCCATTAAGAAGTCCACGTTTTGATCGGTGTTCGGCATAATTTTGGGTATCAGCTATTGTTTCTCTGTATTTGAGGTTTACCGAATCGGAGATTTGGCCTAGAAGACTAACATGAGTTTGGATTTCTCCTTTGAATGCGATCATTCGGGGTGTTTCTGCAGATATAAAGGTATTCAAAAGATTGTCTAAGATTTTATAATTTTGACTATTGCGTCTTTTATGGGTTGAAGTTCTTTGTAGACAAGAAGCGTCCATTTATTGTTAGAAATTTTAATGGTTCCTTCTTCATGGAGGAATATTCCTACAGTATTATTAATGGGTGTGATGGAGTATTGCGAAAGGGTGGCTACGATCAGCCAGGAGAATCTGAAAAGAAGATCTATTCAGAATACGGCTTTGGCCTATCGAAATTAAATTTAAAAGTTTGATTTGTTTGGGGATTTAGGAGAGTGGCTGAATTTTGGAAAATTTCGGTAATTTCAAAAGGTCCGTTGAAAACGTTTTCGGCTTTCGTTCTTATTTGCGATTGTTTTAAGTATACTTTATCTCCAATGTTATATTCATATGGGTTTTTCGAAACAGACTGATCGAATCTTATTTTAGCTTTTTCTTTTTGGTTTTCTGTCTTTTGTCTTGCAAATTTGTAAAGATAGTTCATTTTATTGTTCAGGCCTCGTACGTATTTTGATATTAGTTCTTTTTGGTTGTACAGGGTTTCGGGTGGTCTACTAGATGTATGCCCGAATAGCAGTTCGTAGGGTGTAAATCCGTGTGTCTTGTTTTGCGTGTTATTGTAGCAGATGACGGCATATGGGAGGACGTTAAACGGATGTTCGTCTGGGTTCTCGGCAAGATTGGCTCTAATCATTTCGGAGAGTGTCGCGTGAAATCTTTCAACTGAGCCATTAGATTGTGGGTGGCTAACACTTGAAAAGGACATTTTTATATCGAAGAGGTAACAAAGGTCTTTTAGAAGGGACTTATTGAACTCACGCCCATAGTCGCAATGGATCCTAAGGGGTGTACCGTAGTGTTGAAAGAACACTAAAAGGGTGTTGACGACTGATTTCGTTGATTTGTCTGAAAGCGGATAGGCTTGAGTAAATTTCGTTAACTCGTCTCTTATTGTAAGAGCGTGGTTTCTTGTGGGATATTCGAAAATGTCTATATTTACTCTTTCGAATGGCGTCTTTGGTGTTTCTGTTATAACTAATGGTCTATTAAGATTTTTTCGGCAAAATTTTACCTTTTGGCAAGTTTCCCAACCCTTTATTAGTTTCTCGACGTCTTTCACTAAATTAGGCCAGTTGTATTTTACTTTTATACGCCTAACGGTTTTGTTTATACCTCTGTGAAGGTTTAACTTTCCTCGATGGTAATGGTCTAGTATTTGTGGTCGTTTTTCTTCATCTGGCGTTCGGATGAGATCTTGACATATTTTGAATTTTACATCGTTATCTGCTAAGATGTAAGATAGCATTTCTAAAATAGGCAGTTCCACATTATTTTCCACGCAATATACGCTTGATTCTTTAAAATCATTTGTGGCTTTGAATAGGACGTAAAAGAGATGTTGGGCCACGATTTCGGGGTCGAAAGGTAGAGGTATTATGTAGTATTTCCTATGTCTTATAGATTTACTGTTCACTATGTTGATTCTTGCGCCTTTAAAGTCGTAATTTTCTTCGAATATATCATCAATGATTTTGTGATGCATTTCTTGCAATTTGTCTTTCCAAAAGAAGGTGACTATTTCTTTGTTCGATTTATCTAGTAGTTGTGTATTCGCAATCTCTACTTTTGAATAGTCTATGAGGGACTTGCTTTTGTACAACTCTGCGAATCTGTTGTAATCTTCGTGTATTTCCTGATCCTCGTCTTCAGTATTATTTTCTGCTGTTTCGTCAGGTTTGGTTTCTTCGTCATTGATGGCATAAACGTTTATCTTAGTTTGTAGTTTTGCACATTCTTCAAAATAGTTTATCTTAAGTCTTGAGAGTGTATCTGCATTCTTGTTTATTTTACCAGGTTTGTATTCGATCTTATAATTGTAACCTTCGAGTGTTAAGCGCCATCTTGCTAGCCTACTCCCTGGATCTTTTATAGAAAAGAGCCATGTTAGTGGTCTGTGGTCTGTTATCAAGGTAAATTTCCTACCAAAGAGATATGGCCGGAAGTGCTTGACAGCCCAAATTTTGCTAGCGCTTCTCATTCGATAGTAGAATATTTAGTTTCGGCATTGCAAAGGGTTCGGGATGCATAATATATGGTCAGACATAAGGGCTTGCTTTATGGTTTCAAAGGAAGTCTTGCATTCAGTGTCGAAAAGAAATTCGACATCCTTCTGAAGAAGTTTTGTAAGAGGCTTTGACATTTTAGCGAAGTTAGAAATAAAACGTCGGTAGTAGCCTGCGAGTCCTAGAAAAGATTTAATGTCCTTGGGATTTTTGGGTGAAGGAAAATTTCGAATACATTCGACTTTTGCTGTATTCGGCTTTACGCCATCTTTGGTGACGAGGTGCCCGAGGTATGTAACTTCCTTGCGCAGGAATTCGCACTTGTCTGGCTGAATTTTTAGATTAGCGTTGCGAAGTCGTTTGAATATTTCCTTTAGTCGGTCCATATGGGTGTGAATGGTAAGCGAATAGATGATTATATCACCCATATAAACCAGGCAACGTTCATTTTGAATGCCCAACAGGATATTGTCCATGACGCGCTGGAAGGTGGACGGTGCATTCTTAAGCCCCAAATGGCATATGAACGAATTCGTAATGGCCATTCTCGACTGAGAAAGCGGTTTTGGGAATGTCGTCGGGGTGAATCTCAATCTGGTGAAATCCAGACGCCAGGTCGAGGGTGGTAAAGTACTGGCATTTGCCAAGTTGGTCAAGATCTGAAATGTTAGGGAGTGGGTATTTATCATCTACAGAGAGCTCATTAAGCTTTCTATAGTCGATAACGACACGCCATTTCTGTTTCCCAGAAGCGTCAAGTTTTTGGGAACGTCCCAAACGGGAGATGACCAAGGGGAGACCGATGGGCGTATTATACCTTGATCTAACATGTTTCCAATTTTTTTTTGACTTCTTCTTTGTGAACCTGTGGGTATCTATAGGATTTCGTGTAAATGGGCCTAGCATTATTCGTTTCGATGGTATGCTTGATTTCGTTAGTGAAGGTTAATTTATCACCTTCGACGTAAAATATGTCGGCGTATTCAAGGCAAAGCTGAGTGATTTCTTCTCGTTCCTCTTCGTTAAGATGTTCGGTTCTTAATTGGGTTTTTATAAATTGAATTCTATCAATAGGTTCCGTATTACAATGTTCGCTAGTATAAAAATTAAAGATTGGTTCAAGGACTTGTAAAGGTTCTATTTGGAGGTCATAGAAGTCGATGACTTTTGGGATGACATTGGAATTTATAACTGATGTTAAAAATTCACCATTTTTGTCTATTTTAACGAGGGCATAAGGCAGTCTAACTTTTTCTTTTTCTTGTGCGTATAGTATGGCATCTGTATCAGCAAGGTCGCATTTTAACTTGAAAATTTTTTCTGTACGTCCTTCTATCGAAATTTTGTTTCGGGAGTTTTTATTTTTTTCAGAGAAGTTCTCAAGTTTGTTGCCCGCTTTGTGTAAAGGTATTGTTTTGAAATTAGTTACAAGTTGTTTAGATTTTAAATCAATTATACATTTATAGTGTTCTAAAAAGTCTAATCCAAGTATTCCGTCAAATTCTATATCCAAATTATAAATAAAAACCTTATGGGGGTCACCTGCATTAAATGGTACAAGAGTGGATTCGGTTATTTGAAGTTTTTATTTGTGATTCCCTGAATGGTTATATTTTCGGGTGATCTTTGACCAAAATTTTCGGCGGTTTTTTCTTTGAAAATGGTTATACCCGCTCCAGTGTCAATTAGGAGTTTATATTGTTTGATGCGTCGTTAATGAAGTACAGATTTTTTGAATTTACTGCGAGTAGGGCATTTTGAGAAAGCTCTGTTCTGTAAAATTCAAATTGGGGTTCATGTCATCTAGATTGAGAGTCTGGATCTGATCCTGGACTTCTTGTAATGGGTCTACAGATTGATTGGTGTTGTTCGGGGGATGGTTTTGGTTCGGGACTCCCAGAAAATTTTTATAATTTTCGTTATCAGGGATTGGTTCGAAATTTTCATAAAATCCTTGATTGTCTGCACTATATGCGCGGTAATTGGACTGTTCTGGGCTATAATCATAGTAATGGTTGTCATATGAATCCTTTACATATTGGTCGGGGTCATATTTATGGGATTGAGGGTTATAGTTCATATGAAGGGTTCTATGTTAGGTCTATTTTGAAAATTTGTACAAAATTAGAATAGCTTTGATTTTGTTGGGCGCGGCATTCATTAGCCATATGTCCCAAACGTCCGCAACTGAAACACTTTTGGGGTTGAGAAGGGGTTTTCCTGACCGAAAGGTTAGGTCTAATTGCGATGGGTGCTGGTTTAGGGTTTTTCTGAGTTTCGAAATACGATAATTGTATTTTTCGTCTAATTCTTATTTGGGCTTCGATAAGATTTGAAGGATTTCCAGCCCTGGTAATCTGGCCAAGGCGTGGCTCTAATCCTGTGAGGAGGGTATTAAGGGCCATTGTGTCAATAAGGGAACACTGTGCATTTTTTTGTTCAGGACTTAGACCAGGAGTTTTTTGAATATTTGCAAGCATTTTTGCATGGAGTACTTGCAAACGATTGAAAAATGTTAGGGGAGATTCGTTGGATAATTGTTTAAGACGTTGCAGGTCTTGAATGAGTGAGGAGAGGTCCCTTGTATCGCCAAAATGCAAGGTGAGTAATTGTTTAATGTCGGCATAAGTAGAAGGGTTTCTCGAGTTTATAAGTTGAGCCGCTCTACCTCGTAGTTTATTTTTTACGAAAATCACTAATAATTTTTTTTGGTCTGCCACTGACATATCATTTGCACAGTCACAAGCATTTAAAAATGTTCCTAACAAGATTTGATCTTCCCAAACTCCGGGATAATGGAAAATATCTCGGATAATTTATAGGGCTCGATAGCTTCAGTAACAGTATTTTTTGAATCTTGTGCCACAGTGGCAGAAGCTGCGCTATTCGTTTGAGAGCGTGTATCAGGCATTTTTCTTAAAATATTATTCATTATAAAAGAAATAAGCAATAACTGACAGGGAAATATCAGATTTTCGAACAGAAATTCAACAAAAATCACTTCAAAACAAAATTCAATTTTAAAAATAAAAGAGATGATTCGTTACTTACGAAAACACTCCAAGATGCATGAATTGTCTTGTTCTCGACTTTGGGCAACCAGGGGCTTCACTTGATGTTCCTTCCGTTCCTGTCGTCGAGTGAGGACTCTTCACTTGAGAGGGTTGGTTCTTTTTCCGTTAAGGGATGAATCCGCCGTCACAGTTGGAGTTCTCCTGTTCTGTTGACGTCGACGAATCCTACCGGCTGCGCCAATTGTTATAACGACAACTTCAAAATTCACTTTTTAAAAAATGATTTTATTTATAAATCACAAACTTTATTTAATTACAAAAATATTAAAACAATTAAATTAAAATTCAAATATCAAACTGACAGCATTACTAGCTATTTCTATTACTAACTTAAAATTATATTCACACGAGTATTTATATTATTATATTTGCAAGCAACAGCACTGTTCCCACGGTAAAGTCACGTAGAGTGTTTCCTGCTAATGTTGCATCCTGCGAAATATCAGGTCTCGTCGCTATTGCGTAATGTCACCTCGTGTGACCGGCAATCAAGTCAATGTATTGTATATATATATATATATATATATATATATATATATATATATATATATATATATATATATATATATATTTATATATATATATATATATATATATATATATATATATATATATATATATATATATATATATATATATATATATATATATATATATATATATATATATATATATATATATATATATATATGTATATATATATATATATATATATATATATATATATATATATATATATATATATATATATATATATGTATATATATATACCGGGTGTCAACGATATCGTTTTACACGATGCCATTCATTTGCTTTTTAGGTTAGGATATTTATATTTGGGTTAACGAAATATGGTATTAAGACACATATTTTTCATGAAAAAACAATTGAATATTACTGCCAGTTTTTCCGATATCAGAACCAAGTTAAGAATTTCAAATGGAACCCTGTATATTATTTTACATAGTTTGATAGAGCTTAGAATTACCTTTTCAATGACATATCACAAGTTATATTTTTTTTTCAAAATGGCGGACCAGGAAGCGCTTTTTCAAAATTCAATAAGGCGGTCGTTTCCCGATACCGATGAAATTTTGTTTGACAAGTTATTAAAATATTAAACAAAATGGGGTTTTCAATGGATTTTAATCAAATTTAAAATCAAATTTTTAATTTATCACAAAATGGGATAAGTTTAATTTTTTCTTTAAAATGTGAACTTTTTCTTAAATTTTCTCAAAGATTTTAAATAGAAAGTTGTATTTATTAAATATTAGTATTAAAGTATATCTTATTAGCTACACGAAACCGCATAACAAGCCGTATTTTTGCTTTTTGTTTCAGAAAAAATTGACAAAACCTTGCCGATACACATTTTTCCTAATACATAACATGAAACACACACACCCACACACACATATTATTAATCAGTAAATTTCGGAAAATTTTTAATTGATAAGCAATTTTGTATTATTTTGACATTTTATGATTTTTGCTGTCTTATTTTAGGAAATCGAGAAAAATTCACAAGTAGTATTAATTTTATTTTACCGGTAGGCTTTCGGTTTTTCCGGAAATACCTAGACCTAAGTCAAGAAGTTTAAAAAGAACCCTGTATATTTTTTCACACAGTTTGATAGAACTTAGAAGTCCCTTTACATTGACATATCACAAGCTGATTTTTTTTCGAAATGGAGGACCAGGAAGCTTTTGTTCAAAATTCAATATGGCGGCCATTTTCTAACACCGAAGATATTTTTGAATTATAGGTAGAAATAATAAACAAATATGAGGGTTTTTATTGGGTTTAATGCTAATTTAAAATCAAACTTTCACAATTAATACAAAAGTCACTCAATTAAATGTTCTATGCGCTGTCCGCCTTGTTCTTGGCATAGTGTAACTCTCTCAACATTTTCCGCGAGCAGGTTTCGTAAATGCTGTTCTGAGATACTCTCAACGGCTCGTCTTATTCTATTTTCTAACATTTCCAACGATATTACAGGAGTTGCATACACTTTTTCTTTCAGATGACCCCATATAGAAAAATCAAGCGGGGTTTGGTCAGGCGACCTCGCTGGCCATCGAATTGGTCCATTGGTTCCCAACCAGTTCTCACCAAATCGTTCATTCAAGTAATTTGCAACAATTCTTGAATTATGAGCAGGGGCGCCATCTTGTTGGTAAACTAAATCATCATTTTGCTGCAAATTATTTATAAAATGTTCAATTTCATTTTCGAGAAAGTCCAAATACATCTCGCCAGTTAAAGGCTGATGGAATAATATTGGACCAATAACGCTTAGTCCTACAACGCCTAACCAAACATTAACTCCAAAATGTTCCTGGAAGGCACCTTCTCTTACTAATCTTTGATTTTCCTTTGCCCAATAACGAAAATTATTTCTATTAAACATCCCTAGATTAGTAAACCTTGATTTGTCCGAAAAAATAATCTTATGATGAAACACAGGACTTATTCTATAATTATCTAAAAACCAATTGCAATAAATAAGTCGTCTTTGGAAGTCATTTACAAATAGGTGGTGGTGAATTTGATACTTAAACGATTTAAACCCGTGTTTCTTTAAAATTTTTCTGGCGCTTTTATGGGACGTATTGCACTGTTTGCCTAATTCACGAAGGGAAGCTGTACGGTCATACTCGATGTACGCTAAAACGTTTGTTTCCACTTCTTCGCTTACTACGAAACCATCATTGCCATTAGCATGGACACCACCATTATTTTCATTTTTTAAATGTTGTACTAGCCAAGGATAATATGCATGTGAAGGAGCGTCACGATTCGGAAAGCGTTCCTGGTATAATCTCTCTGTGTCCCTTGAATTTTTGCGACATTCCCCATAAATAAGGAGCATGTCAATTTGATGTTCTCTTGAATAAACCATAATATTTATTTTTAAAACTAACTAGAACCACTTCTCAGTGTAAAAATGTAACGAAAGTTATCAGAAATGTCGATACAAAACAGTACTTTTGACGTTTCTGGTTAAATCTAATGAAAATTATAATGGCATCCCTATGCAATTGTTTCCAAGGCCTACTTATCTTAGTTAAGTCATCTTTCATGTTACTGCACCGTATCTACCGGTAAAATAAAATTAATACTACTTGTGATTTTTTCTCGCTTTCCTAAAATAAGACAACAGTCATAAAATGTCAAAATAATACAAAATTACTTATCAATAAACAATAAAAAATATTCCAGGATTTTCTGATTAATAATATGTGTGTGTTTGTTTCATGTTATGTATTAGGAAAAATGTATATCGGCAAGGTTTTGTCAATTTTTTCTGAAACAAAAAGCAAAAATACGGCTTGTTATGCGGTTTCGTGTAGCTAATAAGATATACTTTAATACTAATATTTAATAAATACAACTTGCTATTTAAAATCTTTGAGAAAATTTAAGAAAAAGTTCACATTTTAGAGAAAAAATTAAACTTATCCCATTTTGTGATAAATTAAAAATTTGATTTTAAATTTGATTAAAATCCATTGAAAACCCGATTTTGTTTAATATTTTAATAATTTGTTAAACAAAAATTTCATCGGTATCGGGAAACGACCGCCATATTGAATTTTGAAAAAGCGCTTCCTGGTACGCCATTTTGAAAAAAAATATAACGTGTGATATGTCATTGAAAAGGTAATTCTAAGCTCTATCAAACTATGTAAAATAATATACAGGGTTCCATTTGAAATTCTTAACTTGGTTCTGATATCGGAAAAACTGGCAGTAATATTCAATTGTTTTTTCATGAAAAATATGTGTCTTAATACCATATTTCGTTAACCCAAATAAAAAAATCCTAACCTAAAAAGCAATTGAATGGCATCGTGTGAAACGATATCGTTGACACCCGGTATATATATATATATATATATATATATATATATATATATATATATATATATATATATATATATATATATATATATATATATATATATATATATATATATATATATATATATATATATATATAATATATATATATATATATATATATATATATATATATATATATATATATATATATATATATATATATAACACATATTAATCAAAATTAAAGCATTTTGATGGCGTCGAACGGTGACTAATTTTCAGATTAATGTAGTCAATAATAAATAAAGTCAAAAATAAATTTTCATAAACATATATTGCATTGTTATATTCTAATTTAGTTATTTAACTTACACTTAGGATGACTGCCCAGCCTTTCAACATATAAAAATTTTGAAAGGCATTTTCAAAAATGTTTTTTTTTTAAAAGCTACCCACTGCGGCAGTCCAGTATTATAAATTTTCCTGTGTAATTACATACATGAAGGGTTAGCCAACGAGGACTAGACAAGCCGGTTTTCCTCGCTATAGGTGTCTTGATGTGGATTTCTTCCCGTGGAATCCGAAAATGATGAGTGCTAATTTTGATAATTTTCCGTATGGAATGCCATATTTTTTGTATTATTTTTCGATTGGTGTTATATTTTTTGGTCTATATAGTGATATATTTTGTTTTAATAAAGTTGATATTCCGCACTTCTAAATTCGTGAAATCTACCATCATAATAATTCCCATTCACGCCCGAAGTTGGCATTAGTATTGATGCCTCTACCTAGACACCATTCACAATTTAAAGGCATCTCGTATTACTATGAAAAAATGACAGATTCCGCCATTTATAATATGAATGACAACTTCATCTTTTAAAATTGAAAATTAATTATTAATTGATTTGTTCTGAAATTAATGAACAAAAAAAAAGAAGGAAAGTAAAATAAAACAAAGTTACACAAGCATTCACCCCACCAAAACGAATGTTTTTAAACTTAGAAATAAATAAAAAATTAAACCTAATTTCAAAAGTAAATATTTGAAAAAAAAAATACAAACTTAAAAATTAGTTGCCTGGTAACGGACATATCTGGAGAACAGGCCTTTGTAAAGTTCCGCGAGCCGTCTTCAGGATTACAACGCGAGCTACATTGTCCTGTCCAGGGTGCAATTTAATAACCCTACCTAACTCCCAGTGGAGAGGAGTGGTTTGTTCATTTTTAATGAGAACAAGAGCGCCTTCCTTAACTGGAGGTGACGGCACTGTCCATTTGGACCTTTCCTGAAGAGAATTAATGTATTCGGTGGACCACCGTTTCCAGAAATCACTCTGTATTCGGTGAATTAATTGCCAACGATTTAACCGGCTCAGGTTTAAATGAAAGATCAGGAACTGGAATAGAGCTAGAACTAAGAAATGACCAGGGGTCAAAGGTTGAAGGTCGTTTGGATCTTCGCTCATAGCACATAGTGGCCTTGAATTTAGTACCGCTTCTATTTGCGTTAAAATGGTATAAAACTCTTCGAAAGAAAAGCTTTGATGTTCTAAAACACGGTAAAAATGACTTTTAAAAGATTTGTCACCCGCTTCGGCAAGTCCATTAAAGCTTGGAGCACCAGGGGGGTTAAAATTCCAAGTGATAGAAAGGTCTTGGGCAGTCTTTTGCGCCAAATCAAGAAGCATATTATAGGCTCCTTTAAAGTTTGTGCCTTGATCACTTGTTATAGTTATGCAATTACCACGTCTGGCAACGAAGCGCCTGAAAGCAGCCAAAAAAGATTTGGCCCTGAGATCGGAAGTGGCCTCTAAATGTATTGCCTTAGTAGTTGTACAAACAAATACACAGACGTAACCCTTATAGGTTTTTGCACACCTATGTTTGGCTATTAAAAGAGAAAAGGGACCAGCAAAATCTACACAGACAGAAGAAAATGCTTTGATTTGAGAAACCCTGAGAGCAGGCAAATCGGACATAAAGGGATTATTTGACTTGGGCTTACATCGGAAACATTTAATGCACTTTAAGAGGCATTTATAGATGGCACTCCGAGGCGAGAGAATCCAAAATTGTTGAAGTAATAAATATTGCATCGTTTTAAGCCCAGGATGCAGATATGTGTTATGAGTAAATTCAATTATTAACTCAGTAAGCCTATGGGACTTAGGCAGTAAAATTGGATGTTTGACATCATATGAACATTCAGATTTTCTGAGTCTACCACCAACTCTTAGTAAACCGTCAGCGTCGATAAAAGGAGCAAGTTTTCTAAAAGGTTTAGGCAGCAAGGAATTTTGCTTTATTTTTAAAATAATATCTGAAAACGTCTCTTGTTGGACGTGCTTTACGATAATTTTAAGTGAAGAGTCAATTTCATGAGAACTTAAACCACCTTAAAGGTTTGTCTTTAATTTTATATTTGAGATAAAGCGGAGAATATAAGCAACTATCAAATTTCTCTAACAAAAAAGAAATAAAGTTTGGGGGAGATATAAAGTTGGATAAGACCACAGTGTTTTCTTCCTTAGGTATATCAGGATCGGTTGGGGAATAAAAATTAGGTTGTGTTGGCCAGAAATCCTTTGCTTGTGAAAGAAACTCGGGACCAGACCACCATATTTCTGTGTCTAAAAGTTGTGCAAGGGTAAGACCTCGACTAGCACAATCAGCAGGATTCAACGCTGTCGGGACGAAATGCCAAGAAGAAACGGGTACGAGCTCTTGAATATGGTTAACCCTCTTAGCTACAAAGGTTTTCCACTTGTGCGGGGAAGAAGACAACCAGGTAAGTGTGACCATAGAATCTGACCACAAGTATAGATCGTCAAAAATAATAAGATCAGCATAACTTTCCTTAACGAAAATTGCTAGATCCACCAACAAAATGGCTGCCATGAGTTCTAGCCTAGCAATGGACTGCGTTTTTAATGGCGCTACTCGACATTTTGAGCAAATAAGAAAGGTTTTTACTGTTCCAGATGTTTCCTCCACACGAAAATAGCAAACAGCAGCATATCCGTTCTGTGACGCATCGCCAAAGCCGTGTAATTCAATTCGAGATACTGAATTAGACCCGACGTACCGAGGAATTTTTATAATACCAAGATGAGGTATTTCGGCTTTAGGTATCCCAAATATCTGAAATAGCCTTAGACGGGGGTTCATCCCATGAAACTTTGGATTCCCACAAACGCTGCAAAAGAAGTTTGGCAAGTAGAATGCAAGGAGCAATAAAGCCAAGGGGACCGAAGGTTCGACTAATCTCCGATAACATATTTCTTTTTGTACAAGGACGGTCGATAGGGGTGTAAGTATATGAAAAGACATCTGAATTCGTATTCCATTTGAGACCAAGTACCTTAATAAATGATGGTTCCTCTTTATCAAACGAACACGAACTTTGAACATCAGAAGATGGAGTAGAGGCCAAGAGAGCAGGGCGATTCCTTGCCCATTTGCTCATTTCAAAACCTCCCCTTTTCATAACCTCAATGACGTCAGATTGAAGTGCTAACGCTGACTCCAAACAATCACTTCCTAATAATCCATCATCAATATAGAATTGACTGCGAATGGCCTAGCAGCCTTAGAAAAAGGAGTTTCTTCCTGCGCCGCAAGTTCTTTTAAAGTCCTTAAGGCCAAGTATGGTGAAGAATTAATTCCATAAACCACAGTACGTAAGAAACATTCCTGAAGAGGATCGCTCGGTTTGAAACGCCATAAAATTCTTTGATAGTTCCAAAATTCAGGATGAACAGAAATTTGTCTGTACATTTGTTTTATGTCACAAACAAAGACGTAGGCGAAAAATCGAAATTTTAAAAGAAGCGTAGAAATATCCTGTTGCAGTTTAGGACCTACAAGAAGAGTGTCATTAAGACTAAGGCCGTTAATGTCACGTAAGCTTGCGTCGAACACAACTCTAATTTTAGAGTCAAATGCCTCCTGTCTGAAGACAGCATGGTGAGCGATATAGTAACCCGATAAAGATTTATAATCGTCTTGGGGAACCAAAAACATATGACCTTTATCTAAGTAATCTTGCATAAAGTTTACATATTTTGTATGCAAGTCGGGGGTTTTGAAAAAACGATTTTCAAGCATGCCGAAACGGCGATAAGCTTGAGAGTAAATGTCAATAAATTTGGGGTTTGATTGACGAAATGGTAATGGTACCGAAAATCGTCCGGAGGTATCCCTAAAAGTCAGTGTTTTATAAATCTCTTCACATTGTTTTTCTTCAGGAAAGAAAAACGATAGTTTAGGAAGGTGCTCAATTTCCCAAAATTTACGTAATAAAATATCAAGATTATCCTCCACTGAGATGTGGCAACTCAAAAGAGAGTTTGAAGCTTCTGAAACATTGGTTTTTCCTTGCAACACATAACCAAAGATGGTCTCTAAAGCAACAGGCTGATCAGTACTTCCAACAATACGACCAGATCTTAATACAAGAGGTACGAGCTCAGCACCAATAAGCATGTCGATAGAACCCGGCGTGTGAAAATTATTATCAGCAAGCTTCAAGTATTTAATGTGTTCAATTTTATCAGGATTAATAGGAATCTTAAGCTGGTTAGAACAAACCTTTGGTATGATAATAGGTTCAAACGAACGCAAGGGATTTGGTTAACCATGAGGTTTTATTATACACTGTGTAGAACCACCTTTTGTGCAAGTAGACATTCCATTTAAACCTTCAACAGGGACAGAAAAGCTCTTACGTTTAAGACCAAGTCGCCGTTCGCAAGATTCGGAAATAAAATTTGCCATGGACCCGGTATCCAGAAGTACACGAATTTTCTGAAAATTACCTCGAATATCCTTAATATCCACTTCACACATAGACAAAAGAATAGTTTGTTGAGATGCAGAAAAGTGGTTCGCAATACAATGAGTATTGGTAATTGGTTCGGCAGGATTAATAATGGGTTCAGAACTAGAAATGTGGGGCATAGGAGTTCCTTGAAAAGTATCCCTTTGAGAGGGCTGTCCTTGGACTGAAGGTATTGTAGAAGACGTTTTACCAAAGTGCAAATTGGTATGATGTGGCGATTTGCACACCCTGCATTTGTGAGAAGACCTGCAATTTTTAAGAATCAGGAGATACTAAACAGATGACGCATAATTTGTGCTGTTGAATGAAAATCTGACGTGCGGCGATTTAGCCAAAAATGCAGAGCACTTATATAATGCGTGAGAAGCCGAGCATAAAAAACATTTTTTGTTACTCCTATTATCAACATCGGGGTCAAGCATTAAATTGAGAAACGATTTTTTATTACCTTTTGGGATTTCCGCACTTTTTAAAGAATAATGAACAGACTCCAAGACTAGACATTGCTTTTCCAAAAATGAAATTAATTGCCTAAAAGTCGGCAGGTTTTGATTAAAACCATGTTCGAGCTCAAAGTCAGTTCTAGTTTTTGAATCCAGTTTATTTATCAACAGATTAAACAATAAAAAACACCAATGTTCTCAGAAAAAAATATTTAAAAAGGGTTCCTTGTCTAATGATGTCAGCAAGTATTGAAATTTTTCAGTATTCGATAAGTCAAGATTATCATGAATAAGACTGATATATAAGTCAAAAAAACTAGGCCAATTTTTGTAATTGCCATCAAAAGTGGACAAATTAAATTTGGGAAGGTTTACTGCCATTTTTGTGTGAGCAGCGAAAGTGGAACTAGCTGAGGTATTAGCAGATAGAGATGCTTGACTACTTAAGAGAAAATCATGTTTCAAAGATTTTATGCCATGCTTATGCTTTGTCTGCAGCTTGCCTCATTTCATCATATTTTGCAAAATCACTGTCGTCAATTAAAGATATGACAGTATTATGAGCTGATTGAAATTCATTAAAAGTACTATCAACAGAATCTGCCCTCACTAAAAAATTAGATTTTAAAGAGTCATCAGAAACGGCTTTCAGCACAATTTCGTATGCCTCTTGCAACCGCTTGAGTGCGATGGTTCGTTTTAAATTCGATTTTGTTAATTTATCTGACATTTTTAAAGATGTTCAGTAGAACAAGAAAAAAATTAAAATCAGAAATCCGTTAAAAATATCAAAATATATTTTATTTATTATTTCAATAAATGATGTTATTTTAACATATGCCTGCTAATGGTCAATATATAAGACAACAATTATACCTACACAAAATTATATGCTATTTTATTTGTTATTTAATACAAACAAAATAAAAAAAATCAGAGGTAGTGATGCCGCAAAAACAAATATCAATAGTACAAATTTAAGCGAATGGTACTTGCCACATTAATATTATATGATGGCAAAGTAGAATAAATAAATTGTATTATTTATTAAAATAATTACAGTTCGCAAAATATGCACATATGAGTATTTCGTTTATTTAAAGGAGAATAAGAGAATAATTTATTTCTGAATTTAAATGTATGAAAATATTTATTTGTTAAATGTGGTACTGCGAGATTAAAAAAAAATAACAATAGACTGACGCCGGGCGTCAGAGTGAGATAGTTAGATACCCAAGCGTGCGCAAATAAAATAAAAGATCGGAATTAAGAAAATGGCTACCAACGAATCTTGTTTCAAAGCAATTTAAGTTATTAAATATTTAATTTGATCTCCATCCGGTGAAGAAGGCCCAAAATGATGTAGGAAATATGAAAATTCGATATATAGAGGAACGTATTGGGTAACTTTAAAAACAATAAAACAATGGTAACTAGCAAAATTAAATAATTGATGGAAGGAAACACAATCGCTTACCTATCACAGTAGAACCGACTAGTTTCTGTAGTTGGGTTACTCAATTCACCCTAAAAGACCATCACACTACATTAATCTTGCCACCTTGCTAGTTTTCTCGGGAAACCGATCCGAAAATCTGTGCCGGCCGGCTAAGCGAACGAATTCCGGTATCACATGTGGTTTGTACAGTACTGTTCTCAAATGCATCCTGACCTGCGTGAGCCAGGGAGTTTCTTGCGTATTCTTGACGAATCACAGGGTTGCGATTGTGTATTTGAATACGAAAGGAAATAATTTAGAAAAAATTGAAAATTAATTATTAATTGATTTATTCTGAAATTAATGAACAAAAAAAAACAACAAAACTAAAATAAAACAAAGTTACACAAACATATATATATATATATATATATATATATATATATATATATATATATATATATATATATATATATATATATATATATATATATATATATATATGTATATATATGTATATATATATATATATATATATATATATATATATATATATATATATATTCAAAATCTTACCTCAGAACCTTTTATTTTTAGAAATATTTATTTTGAAGCCATTTTGTTGGACTTATAAGACAAAAACCATGTATTGGGATTTTTTTATTGTTTATTTTGACAATACAAGCTATTTCAGTTTTGATAGACTGTAAAAAGTTTTATTACTATTCTTTTAATTTGAATACAATACTTTTTTATTTATTACTTTTATAAATTCTGATCCGATTTAAATCATTTTAAAATGATATTGTATTGCGATTTTTTGATAGCGGATTTTAACAATACATGCTATTTCAACTGATAGACCGGGTAAGAATTATATGTTTGATCTAATTCAAAACTATAAATCTGTTTCTTATTAACTTTTAAATTTGAATTGGAAATTGTAGTGATTTCCTTCAGACATGAGAATTTTATCTTATTTAACCATTAACAAATTATAATTTGAACAATTTGAATTGAAACTAAAATTAGGGAGTTAAATATAAGTTTTGTTTATATATATATATATACATATATATATATATATATATATATATATATATATATATATATATATAAATAGCAAAAATATATAATTTGTGCAAGTGCAAAACGGCCTACAAGAAGAATTGCTTTCGACTATGTCACAGGGTACCCTCCTGCGATCATGATTTCTGTACTTTCTCTACCGTCATCAGGCAGGCTTGTACCCTGGGAGATCTGAAATAACAGATTGCTCGATATGACAAAATCGAAAACGAAACGTCTGTCATACTGGAACAGTACTACATGCTAAGTGTAACACTTAGCGCCACCTATTGGGGCTCCGGTGGTTTCCGGATTTTGTCATATCGAGCAATGTGATATTTCAGATCTGCCAGGGTACAAGCCACAGATTGGTTAGATATCGCTTTTGGTAATGATTACAGTTTTCTCCAATTTTCTTAAAATTCTTAAATGGAAGGCTATACTTTTCTTAGGCTAGTTATAAAGGACAATAAAAAACCCAAGATTTGGCGAAAACCGCACATCGATATCGTTATTAGTTTTTAAGATAATTTCGATATAGCTGCCGGTTCTGCTTGTTGGTAATGTGTCTTGTAAATGCCAACTTGCCACAATTTAGCCAACTGCTTAGTATATTGGGGGGCACACAAATCATGTGATATCTGTGGTGTGGCAGATTAATGTGGGCCTCTGAAATAAACCTCATTAGCCTAGCAAACGAGCCAAAAAGTACAGGCGGAAACCTTAAAAATAAAACTTTTTGTATTAAACAAAAACAAACTTTTTTGAAACAGAAAAAATCAAATATGAAAAAATACCAACTTTCCGATAATTCTTAATGAAAAAACTTACCCGAACATTTTTTCTTCGTCGAGAAATAAGACCTTGAAAAGTCGAAACAACTATAACGAACGGACTATGAAATTAATGTTACTTTTTAATACTGGGCACGTTATTATTTAGAGCCTAATTATTTTTTTTTTATTTAACAGTAATGCAATAGTATTTGCTACTTTTTTTGGCTTTTCCCCTTCACACTTTATCTAGACTTAGAGCTTTTCAAACTCTGTCACAACGGACAATTGGAACATCTTTAGAGGCCAACGAGCCAAAGCAAGAATAGCATAAAAGTAAAAGTAACGCGAAAATACAACTAAACAAAAACAGTACTTTATAGATAACTAGGTAACAAAGAAGTAAAAATTATATTTTCCAAAATGTTTTCTATAATTTAGGATGCATTAGCCTTCAGAGACTCACTGAAACAGCAGTTTCAAGGTCTGTCTTTGATATACTTTTTATGACAATTTCGATCTTCTCAATGATGTTTTCCCGGGTCGTTGGTCGATTTTTATAAATTAAACTTTTGATCATTCCACATAAATAAAAGTCCAAACAAGTTAAATCAGGAAACCTAGCCGACCAAGCAAATCCCATCCAACGATGCTGGTCGAGATATTTCTGGACATCATTATTAAAACGGGCGGCACAAACATCATGCTAATACCGCGTGTTCGTGCTAGTAGCAATAGTCACATCTTCTAGCATTTCGAATAAATCATTATAATGAATAAATTACCATACACAGTATATCAAAGGTGAAGGTCAAACCGATGCATTCTTAAAGACGTATTCAAAACTAATATTTTAACTCTAAAACGCATCGACTTTTCAAATTTTTATTTTTCGATGAAGGAAAAAATGTTCCGATTACTTTTTTTTTAAGATTATCGGAAAGTCTTTATTTTATTTTTATCTGCTTCAAAAAAGTTTGTTTTTGCTTAATGAAACACTGTAGATGAGACTTTCCGATAATATTAACGAAAAAACATTTTTGTTATAGTAATTTTTTTTTCTATCAGAGGCTCACATCGATCTGTGACACCCCAGATATCTTGTGATTTGTGTGTAGCAGCAGAATCGAAATTTTCAAGGGCGTTAATAAGAGAGGCACAGACACCCTGTGCCCATCAATATATTAACTAATTACCTTTGAATACAAAAACTTACTGGAAGGAGTGTAACCGCGACCTTGACGAGACCGGAAAGATCCCAAGGTTGTTGTTTCCGGTTTTTATTGGCGTACCCAATTTGATTTTCACTTTGTAATTTAGAAAGTAATTTGAAAATATGTTACATTATACTTTTAAAAGAGTTTTATGATTTAGGTAAGGACTAAATTAAACAAGCCAATTAACGTGATGCATTATTTCAGCAGTAAATTTAATATATTCGTGATGAACTGATGAAAAACTAAAATTCACATATTTTACTTTAGATATTATTTAATTATATGTTTTACATAATAAACCTTTTGTATAAATGCCCTTATATTAATTCAGGAGTTTAAAATGAATTCTTGTTAAGTTATTGATGCTTAAGAATTGACACTGGGTTCCAAATAACTACTCATCAAAGTTATAAAGTAATGTGTTATTATTTCCAAGTGTGCAAAAAACCAACAGAGAGCGAGAACGCATTCTGGGCGATGAAATAGAAGTTACCGCCTTTTTATTGTAGCTTACTCTAATAAATGTAGCTGCATCTAGGAATGTTACAGCGGTATCTAGGCGAAACGATATGGAAAAATTTGCATCTTTAGCTACATTTAAGCGTTTGATAAACTATAAAATGCGAGCAACTTAATATTTTTCTTATTTATTTCTTTTCGATTTTCCTTTTATAATGGTTTTGAATTGCTTTTTTTATTAGTTTATTTAAATTTAATAAATAAAATTTAATGATTTGATTTTTTTTAAATAAGCAGTATGATTATTTTAAGTATAACTGGGAAATAACAATAATATTCAGTAATATCATAAATTATAACGTCAATAAAACTGACGACAAAAATTACAATCATATTTTTTTTTATTAAGTAACTCAAAATATGTTTTATTGTCTTTGAAACGAAATAATTGCTGACGAAGTTAAAAAATTAGTACACTTAAGAAAATAAATACTATATGACGTCTATAAAAAAACTTAGTAAAACAGTGTACAGATGCAACAAACAGTAAATCCGTACTTTACGAACAACAGGCAGAATATTAAATAATTTAAGAAATGATGTGAAATAAATTTGAGTGGATATTTTTTATGCATCAGACAAACTACCTCTAACGAAAAATGGTTTGCATGACTCATGCAGCATAATTACCTAAAACAGATATTGAAAGCAAGATCCCTAAATGAACCGAATTTTAAAGTTTATCTATACTGTTAACTAAACAAAATGGGTGTACAATTAAGCAAATTATTTGGCAAAAATATAAAGAAATCTAAACTGTGTTTTAAATAAAAACAAGTACAAGTATCATTTCCAATTCAAATATTTGTTGTTCAAATAAAGTACAATACTAAACAAGACTTCAGAAAAATAACTAAATAAAAAATATCAATGCATCTGAGATGCAATTCCCCCTAAAAAATGATATCAATACAATCTAAATAACGTTTTAAATAAAAACACGGTACAAGTATAATTTTAAACTGAAATATTTATTTCTCATATTAAATGTACACAAAATACAATACATAACAAAACATTAGAAAAATACCTAGATAAAATATCAACATTTAAGACTTTTCATCTGAATCAACACATTACTCATCATTTTAGTATCCTAATATGACACTGTAAACTCCTTATTTCTTATGTAAACTTGACCTTTACAGTAAATCTTAAGTATCATTTATTTTCAGGTGAGGAAACAATTTACTGATTAAAAAATATATTGTTTATTTTTGAACATTTATTTTCAGGTGAGGAAACAATTTACTGATTAAAAAATATATTGTTTATTTTTGAAAATAATAATATAACGATAATTTCAAATGTTAATAAGTAGGCCTTTTTCATGCAATTTTAAACAATGTAATAAATGCACAATGCTTTTATAATTTATTGTAAAGGCCTTCTTATGATTATTAATAATTAAAATAAAATGAAAAATGTTTGACGTAATAAATCAACGAATATGATATCACAAATAAAATTAACTATTAACTAATTAATAATTAAATTTAAAAAAATTAAATAAACTAATTAATTACATATCACAAAAAAAATTAACTATTAACTAATTAATAACTAAATTTAAAAAAATTAAATAAACTAATTAATTACATACCAGTATGTCGACCTTCACGCTCAATGCAAATAATGGTCCTCCTCGAGACATCTTTAATGACATTTTTTATAAATTGCGGCTTTATATTCGCACAGCACTCCCGAATCGTATTTTCTAAATGCTGAATGTCATTAAACGGTCTATGTTTATAAACTTTTTGTTTAAGATATCCCCACAGAACAAACTCCAATGGGCTTAAATCGGTCGACCTGGATAGCCAATAATATTCCGCATCACGTCGTATAACTTTTCCCCTGAACATATCACTGCTTGACTTCTGCTGTATGATGTATTGAAGCACCATCATGGTGGCACTATAAGTTGTGCCTAGTATTTAAGGGCATTTCATCTAAAACTAGGCTAATCTCATTATTTAGGAAATTTCGGTAATTTTCAGCTGTCATGTTTTGTCTAACAAAATAAGGTCCAATTAACTGATCATTAAGCAACCCACACCAAACATTTGTCTTAAAAGAATACTGGTCGCGACATTCAATTACAAAGTGCAGATTTCCTTCAGACCACCATAGACAATTCTGAGAACTTACTGTTCAATTCGCAGTAAAGGTAGCCTCATCTGTCCAGACAATTTTGTAGGGAAGCTGGACATTTTCTTCTTTCTCTCCCTGATACCAGAAGGAAAACCCCATACGAATGCCAAAGTCACGCTCCTTTAGGGTATTAATAAATTTAGGCTTGTACGCCTGAAATTTATTATTAAGTAATATTTTTCTTATACTTTCTCTTACGTTACGTTACTAATGTTAGTGATACTGGTTTGTCCCTGTTCAACAATAGTTAAGCAAATATTAAGTTGGGCATCTTCATCATACCTAATAGGAGCGTGAGGTCTTTGTAATTCTTTAGTTTTTTTTTTAATGTCAGGTTTGACAGGTAACATTAAAAAATCTTATTTTACGTCTGGTTTAAAGCAAAAACTAATATAGTAGTCAAATTTTACCCATAAACCTTTTAAAAAATCCCGTATGTCGAGGACTTGACTGGTGAGACAACGTCACGCACACAGACAAATCGTCTTTGCTTGATAAAGAATGCAAAATAGCAAAAAAAATAGTTACGTGCCGTTTTTATCCAAATTTTTAAAAATGTTAAAGAATTGATTTTATAGCTATATATACCAAATTTTAGCGCTAACGGTTGACTTCAAATATTTTTCATTTATTTGTTCTAATGTAATGCTTCACGATTTTTACTAAGTTTATTGCCTAAATGTATTTTCTTAATTCATTTTTCATTTTGAACGACGTTTTTGTAAATGAAAACGTAAATGGATAAAAAAAGATGCGTCCAACTTACGGCCAAGTTTATTCACTTTCACAATTTAATGTAAAATATTTTTAATATAAATTTGCCTATGTATTTTTAATAAAAAGAAAACTGAAAAAACCCTTTTTTTATCTTTATCTCGCCTATTCTAAAAATAAATATAAAATTTATATTAAATTAATTGAAATAACTAAATGATGCCTAATTATAGAGTAGCCTATGAAAACAACTGATCAACTTCTTCAACCATCGATGCTATTAATAATAGTACCTGAGTTCTGTAGTTTAGGTTTGTTTACATTTGGTTAGCATAGCATAGTAAAAAGCAATAATTTTAGAAAACAAATTCTGATGTATAGATCAATTTAATAAAAATATTTTATTTATTTATTTTTGGAAAGGGCAATATAGGAATAGAAAAAAAAAGTTTCTCAAGTTTGCTTTTATTTAGAAGATAATAAATATATTTTAACTTTATAAATAATGCAAGTAAAAAATATTTTACATTAAATTGTGGTAACTGGATAAACTTTGCAACAATTTGGACGCATTTTTTTGATTATTTATGTTTTCATCGAGAAAATGCCGTTTAAAGTGAAAGATTAGTTAAGAAAACGCATTTTTGCGATGAAGTCATTAAAAATAAATCCTTTGATTTAGGTTTGCCTACATTCGGTAATGTGCAAGTGCAACAAATTAAAAAAAATAAAAAAAAATGTCAACCGATTGCGCTGAAATTTGCCACATAACTATAAAATTAAAAACAAAACAACTTTTTCCTTTACCATTTTTTAAAATTTTTAAAAAAAGTTAGTTTTTTGTCATTTAAAAAAATAATGTCAAATTTGACAGGTACGATACATCATGTGACTAACTTTTTTTATTGTCATTTTGCATTATTTTTCAAGCAAAGACTGTGTGCATACTCAAATTTTGGTTAAGTAAGTTAAAAAAATCCCATTTGTTGCGGACTTTACTGGTGACACTGTATATTTGCTCATTTTTTATTAATTTTATGGATACAAAGTAATTGTTTGAACGTCATTCAAGGGATTCGAGCGTGTGTTCAGTTTTAAGTGAGTCACGGTCTGGCAAATATTCGGGTTGAGATACACGGAAATCTCAAAGGATTCCAATTGTACTGAACAAAATACAAAGTGTTGATCCATTTAAGGGCTCTTTTACTTTCCATTTGTTGCTTTGTATACTCAGAGTGCAATCGGTCTAGATTGGTTCATATATTTATAATGATGAACTCGTCTTAAAACGCACAACAATAATCTGTAAAAATATTAATTCAGGACATTATATACCATAGAAAAAACGCAATATCCTATATAAAGATAAACTAAATAGATTAAAACTTTAGGTGAAATTAGAATAAAGTTGTCTGTAAAGAGATTCCTCTGTTTAGGAATCTCATCTTGGGCCCCTTGCAAAAAATTACTCTCATCTGATCTTGATACTTTAAAGCTGCTAACATTTGAAATACAAATCCCTGGCTTCTAATTTTCCAGCGGTTTTGAAGTCACTAACATTAGTTGTAATTAGTGTCGTTGATCTAGATGGAACTGAAACTGATCCAAATAAAACTTCTACTCCTCAGTTAGTTGAAGACCATCATCTTTATTATAATTTCCTCTTGAAAAGTCTAAAACAAACGTAAACATTTATTCTTATAACCAATTTTCTAATATTATTTATATTATAATAAGAAATTACTTTTTTTTTTGAAGTTTTGGTGTTTTTCAAAAACCTTTATTAAAGTTTCATTATGAAATTGCTCTTAATATTTCTTTGTTCACAAACTTTCTTAACAAAGTTGGTTTTATCCAGATATATCTAGAAATATATTATAGATTGTCTTTTAAACAAAACATAGCCGAATATATGAACTCTTGAATTTCAGTATATTTTTCCAATTTTTTCAGGTTTGTGTCAATTATATAGTAGTTTATATATAGTAGTATCTTTGTTAAACCTGCAGAATGTGTTATTTTAAAAAACTGATCCAAATTTTTGATGTATTGATTGATTGATGTGATGATATTAAAGTGAAAGTCAATGGGAAATAACAATGGTAATTTAAATATGCATCATTAATAACTGATGATTTAAAAAAAAGTATTCTTAAAGTACGTATTAAGGTAACAACTACCAACAAAGGATAAGTTAAAAAAATGAGTAAACAAATACTATGTTTAGTAATCTTGAGTGCTAATTAGAAAATGAAGAACTCAAAGGTAAATGGGGGACTTTTGATGGACATTTTTTAATGTTGGACGCATGTTAAAAATGGGGAAAAAATGGTCACTTTTGACTAAACAACAATGAGTATATATATATATATATATATATATATATATATATATATATATATATATATATATATATATTCTCATTGTTAAGTAGTTTTATGGGTACAAAGTAATTGTTTGAACATCATTCAAGGGATTCGAGCGTTTGCTGCTAAAAAAAATATTACTAAAAAATAAGTAGGTGCGCAAATGATAACACAATTATACAGCCCATGTAAATATAAATAAAAATGTATTTAATTTTGTTTCATACAAAGTGTAGTTTTTAAGCAGTTTGATGGTCAATGAGTCAAAAATTTCAAATAACACATTCTTGTACATATTCACCATTAATTTTTTCAAAAATTACATCCATACCAAATCACATTAAATAAGTTTTTTGTTTTGTCTACCTGTGTTTACGTATTTGCGCATCTTTTATATTATACCTTTATTTTTATTAGCTTTAAAACGAGCTTAAAAATCATATAGTCCAAACTAAATTGAATTGTCTAAAAGGTCTGCAAAGCAGGAATGCTCGTACCAAACAAAAAATATTTTGGACTTCTTATAAAGAGTTATTAACAAAATAACACATTTTTGAATAGTAATGGTTTCCAGAGTATTTAGATTTTTAGTTTCAAACCTGGTTCGGGTTTAAACCCAAAAAATTTACGTTTCCCTCTTAAAGTGACGGATTTTTAATTAATTTCAATATTTTTAAAAACAGTTTTTTACCTGATTTAAACTTCGATTTAAAACACGTTTATACCCAACGTAAAACGTAAAATAATATAAAACAATATATACAAAAAAACTTTCAATTATATTCTAATAACACGTTTCACACAAAAAGTAAAATAGGTAACCGAGTATGTAACGTATAGCTACAAAAAAAAATCAATGATATTTCAATCATACAAATTTCACCCAAAAATTAAAATAGGTAACTAGTAAGTGAAGTAAATCAAAATTAAAAAACATTAAAGAAATCTAAAAAAAAAACATTAATTATATGCTTAAAATATTTATGATATAAGCCACGAGTAACGGAGAATTTACAATAATTCATCATAAAAATAAAAAAAGGTGAAAGCGAGACAAGTGTTTTAGTTTTTTGAAAAATGTCTTAGATATTTTTTAATTTCCATAACATTTTACACATGTTTATAATTTTTATTCATAAACTTGACAATTTCGTTAAACACAAATGGCAGGAATATTCCTCTTATGCGCTGATATAGTGTGACTATATTAAATTTGAAACATTTTTATTGAATTTGCCTCATAAAAAAATATTAATAAAAAGTATAGACTAGGTGGGATATTTACATTATATGTACATTGGTAATTGCAAGAGTCTAAAAAATAAACATACATTATTTTACAGCTTTTTTATGGGATCAAACAAAAAAAACTAATATTAGATACTTACATATTTTATTTTTTTCAGTGTGATCCTCAGCACTATTTTTCTATAATGCATAGGAAGCTATTCCTTAGTTGGTTTCCAATTAAGTTTGCTACTTAAATACATTAAATTTTGTTCACTCTTCATTTTTTGATACTATAAATCTTAGAAGGTACCATTTTTTTGTGAACGCCTCCTGGATTGGCGAGGCACGGAACCCTTAACTTCTTTTGTAATAATGGTTTAGTTTAAAGGTAAAAAAATCCGTAGGCTTAAGTTAGGTGTGGTTAAGATAGTTTAAGTTCGGGGCTCAACATGTTATCCCTGATTAACCAAGGATATAGCTTAGCTGAAATTAGGTTGGTCTGGGTTGATGCCAGTAGTACATTTTAATTAACTTACTCTTGGGTAGCTTAGCCAAAAATATAAATTTATATGATCAGGACAGCTCATAGAAGAAAAATGTAATATTATCTAATATTTGGGCAAGTTTGGATCAGCTTGTTTCATTTGGGTTAGCTAAAGTTAGAATTTTTATTCATAAACTTGACAATTTCGTTAAACACAAATGGCAGGAATATTCCTCTTATGCGCTGATATAGTGTGACTATATTAAATGTGAAACATTTTTATTGAATTTGCCTCATAAAAAAATATTAATAAAAAGTATAGACTAGGTGGGATATTTACATTATATGTACATTGGTAATTGCAAGAGTCTAAAAAATAAACATACATTATTTTACAGCTTTTTTATGGGATCAAACAAAAAAAACTAATATTAGATACTTACATATTTTATTTTTTTCAGTGTGATCCTCAGCACTATTTTTCTATAATGCATAGGAAGCTATTCCTTAGTTGGTTTCCAATTAAGTTTGCTACTTAAATACATTAAATTTTGTTCACTCTTCATTTTTTGATACTATAGATCTTAGAAGGTACCATTTTTTTGTGAACGCCTCCTGGATTGGCGAGGCACGGAACCCTTAACTTCTTTTGTAATAATGGTTTAGTTTAAAGGTAAAAAAATCCGTAGGCTTAAGTTAGGTGTGGTTAAGATAGTTTGCTAGTTAGCTGAAATTAGGTTGGTCTGGGTTGATGCCAGTAGTACATTTTAATTAACTTACTCTTGGGTAGCTTAGCCAAAAATATAAATTTATATGATCAGGACAGCTCATAGAAGAAAAATGTAATATTATCTAATATTTGGGCAAGTTTGGATCAGCTTGTTTCATTTGGGTTAGCTAAAGTTAGTATGGTTTTGTTTTGAAATAATTTAAATCAGTTTTGTTAATAAATAGATACATAGCGAATAATGATATATTTCTACCAAAAACAAGTAGTGATAAGTGTTTACAGAAGAAAATAGGAAATATGTATTACAAATATATAATCAATCTTTCCAACAAAAAGCCTTAAAAAATATTAAAATCATTTAGACCTAAAAAAAAGGATTTTTTCATTCCAAGGCTTTTTGCCTATTAAATAAATGAGATTTGTTGAAAAATATAAGCAAACGATTTCCCCTTCATTACAGTATCAAACACAAACAAGGGAGAGTAATACGTTAGGCCGTAAAACTTATTTTGTCCCATGAAAATTGTTAGTAGAAACATACAATTCTTGTCTTTTTTTTTCGTTTTAAAACATATTAGATGAAATAACACAACGCTACTGTGTTTTTTATAAGCCAATTAGCTCCCAACCTACTTATTATGACACTTAAATATGATTTTCATTATAAAAACAACTAGTTTTGCCTTTAAATCGGAATTAATAAGTGCCTAACTGATTTCTTTACTTGCGAAAACTTATGTGCACTTCCGATGAAACGTAATCTCGGTTCTGGTACGATTTAATACACCTCGATTTTTGACCTTTTTTGAGTTTTATTAGGAAGCTTACCTCAAATTTACTATAGTTAAGCAAAAAAAAAAACCGTGGATGCATTACAATTTTCCACAAAATAATACAAATTAGAATTGATTTGTCAAGTCGCACTTCAGCACTTTCAACACATTTTATTTGAAATTCCGTTAACATTTTATGCATGTGACTGTTGTAAGTTAATATACGTGTATTTTGAAAGATTTATTTATTTCTAGTCTATATTTATTAAATTGGAATTGTTTTTTTTTTAAATTACGAATATGAATAATTCTCCAAGATAATATCTAATAAAAGAATGTTGTGTTGTTAACTGCATGTCATTTAGTCAGCCGGTAAGCGCTGTTACCAAAGTAAATTTTGTTACATTCTTCAATGTGCCAGTAATATTTTTATATATATATATATATATATATATATATATATATATATATATATATGGTGCAAGTCAGAGTGGAAAGGAATTAGATGTATTGGTACCGGGTTAGCACCAGGTTAAAGCAAAAATATGTAGGGTCAGTTTCACATTAAGTAGACACACATTGTGTCGGAAGGGAAATTGGGCACTTATTGGTTTTATTATCGTTAGTAATTTTAGTATTTTTTGACTTATAATTAATAAAAATGCGGATTAGGTTAGGTTAGGATTGGTTAGGGTCGCTGTAAAGAAAGCGCGCGGTAGCGCACCAACAAAATTCGGGGTCTACATTAAAACAAGGTTTTTTTTTTAATAAAACTTATACTGTTAGGTGGATGTATTCGGTTAGCGTTAGGTTAGCCCAGGTTCGTTGATAAAACCATCATTAAAGCCATAAAATCACATGCTAAAATCATATCTGAAATATGCACGCACTGTAAAGTAGCGTAAATGACAATAGTGATTTAGGGTCCTGTGATTCATGATGGGTTAGATTAGCACCAAGTTTGTTAATAAAACTATTGTTAAACCGTTTTGTTTAAATTTAGGAATAGTATTTGTTGTATATTTGAAGAAAACAAAGTAAGTTTGGCAACAGTGCATATAATTTAGAATCTCTATTTTGTCAAAAACTTCATAATTAACGCTTTGGCAGTTTAGCATTGGAAAAGTAGTGAAATTTCTGAAGTTTCTTGGTTATTTATGGAAAGTTTTGTGGTTTTTTTTAATAAAAAAAATTATTTATCCACGCTTTATTTTTGCTTTAATACAGTAAATTTAAGGTAAGCTTCCTAACAAAACCAAAACAAAAATCGAGATGTATTAAATCGTACCAGACCCCGTAATCTCTTTTTTCTTATTACGTTTTACTCGGGAACAACCACACGCCACATAGCTGACCATTTTTGATACTAGGGACTACACAAATCACCAAAAAAATATTTGTGGAGTTATATGATAAACAAAATAACTTATAATTTTATACAAAATGCTATTTAAAAACTGATCAAATTTAAGTTTAAATTGGAGACGACGACGGTTTGACAACACACGTCAACAAGTCAATAGAAAAACCTCAGAAAATAAGGTCCCAAAAATGACGTAGTTCCGTCAAACATCTGCTAATATAAAATAATGCATGGCACTCCTTCCTGTAAGTTTTTTTATTCAAAGGCAATTACCAACAAGCAAAACCGACATCTGTACCAAAATTACTGTTATAGAAAAAGCATAACTTCTTTTTGTGTTTGTCCCCCTCACCAGCAAAGGTCTAGGAACGCCCCTGGAGATTCTAATTTCATTCCGATAGCCTGGTTAATAACCATTTCGTACGACAAATGCATATTAATTCACTTCGGCAATAGCTTAAAAATAATAAAAATATCGTGCGGTTTTCACCAAAACTTCGACCTTTTATTACTCTTTTAAGAATACCGTAAGAGAAGTATAACCTTCCATTTAAAAGTTTTAAGAAAACTGAAAAAAAAATTAATCGTTAGAAACAGCACCATCTAATCAATTTGTGATAAACTAGGGTGTATCACTCAATGCGAATCCTAAAACAGCTTGAAATTCCATTTTGAATAAGCCTAAGCTAAGCTTATTCAATTCGGATAAGGGGTTCAGAAGATAGCGATTTAAAACTTTCTTAAGCTCTTACCACCCTTATTAAGGGTGATATGGCAATAAGTTTAGAACCAGAGTGATAGAAAATTAACTCAGGTATGAGGTAATAAACATTATATCTAGTTGTGGGTATTTTTGTAGAATTTTTAAAATGTATTGTTTACCCTAGCAACTATGTCCCCTTGCGGTCATAGTTACTCTTGGCCACTTTTGCTATAATTTTTTTTTTCAAGACATTGACATGTATATTATTAAAATATTTGATTTTCATAATTATATTACTTTGTTTTTCTTATGTTTCTATTTTATATGCGTCAAAATACGATTTTTTTGCTTACAGTGACTGTACTTTGTAATGTTCAAGCAATAAGATATAAATTATACAAAAAAAAAGGTAGCGGTATCAATACTAGTACAAATTAAAATAAAATATATCACTTTAGACTAAAAATATACCTGCAATCGAAAAATCACCAAACAACATGGTATTCCATGAAAATATATATCAAAGTGAGCCCTAGTAGTTTTATTTGATGTTCAGTTGTTTTTTTACTCATCAATTTCGGATTCCACGGGAAGAAATATAATGAATAGCTATTTTCGTTTTTCAAATCAAAACTCCCATGGCGAGGAAAACCGGCTTTTCTAGTCCTCGTTGATCTGAATTATTTGACTTAATTTCTTTCGATATGTTCTGTTCTCTGCTTATGTAACTTTTCAGTTTTCGAGCGAATGCTTCTGAATCATATACAATGAACTGCCCAAGAGATGTTGGGTTACATTTGGTCTATTTGACTGCTTTCACGTAACTGTAAGACTGTTGCTATTTATAGAAGATAAAAGGATAATTACAGTTATAGTTTTGTTATAATAGGCTCTGTTATTGTGTCACCCACATAGTTGGTCGAAATATCGCTTAAAAACGTGTTTTTGGACCTTCGAAACGTCGCTGTTTTAATAAAGCTGCTGTAGGTAGATGGTTGAATTTCGGAATGTTTTTATAAAACACCCGGGAATATATAACAATGCCAAACGACTAATGAGAGGGTCCTTTAAGCTGGTGAAATGATGAAAGTAGTCAAATTTCTTCTATTTTCTTGTGTATATACATGCAAAAAAACAAAAGTAGTCATTCGTCTGAGGAAACGAATTTCTATAAAATTTGATTTTGGGGGTGGTGGTTGGGGGGAGGTTAGAAACTCCGTGTTTGATGTAGAAGTAATAATTCAACATTAAGAATAATCAACTGATAATTGAATTTATTTATATTTAGTACCAGTTAGTCTTATGTGAAGAACGTGTGTGAACGTCTACTTTTGGTTCTTTGCGTTTATCTATGCGTAAGACTGATTAAATTTTAACATTAAGTGCCCCTGGAACGCAGAATTTGGTGCTCTAGAACTTTGCGAATTTTACATTTGGAATAGCCGTTTTCGAGTCACAGGCATTTGAACGCACTTTTTAGTCAAAAAGGAAAAATTTGCTCATTTTTGACTGCTGATTATGACCAAAGCGGAAAACCAAATTAATGTTTAAAGAGGACGCAGAACTTTAGTTTTGGTGACAATGAAATTTTCTGTACGACCCACCCGTTAGATGTTATAAGCCAAAAAGTTTAGCGCACCTTAGGAATCGTCGCAAACTCATACTACTCTTATGTAGGATGCCCAAAGTGAATTTAAATCATTTCCAGCTCTTTACAAATTAACCAGAAAAAATTGACTGGTTGATCCTACTGACAAAAACCGATTACCTGGTCTTTCAAAATGCATGTTGGATTTTGTCTGACTTTAAATAAATGTAACCTTTTCTTGTATAATTTGCTTGTTGTTTCGAATATTTTGTTATAGTAGGTAGAGCAAAAGTCATCACCCTATCAGACGATGCTCTCATTTTTTCAAATGGCGTCTTATTCATCGCGACATCGACATTTCCGAAGTAAACAGAAGCAGAATAGATAGAAAAAACATGGATCGCTATACTCAAGAATGCGGATTAATTGTGACCATAATTTTTCAAATAATCGGTCGGTCGTTTTGACTCAACGTGAATTTTTTCGTCGTCGATTTCCTGTTCCCATGGCACCAACTGGGCAAACATTGCGACATTTAGCCATTTGCCTCGACGAGACTGGTTCAACACAGGACAGAAGCAGAGAATATCGCTGTTGGCTGCAGATGTCCAAGAAGACCTTCACACATCAACCAAACGACGGGCCACGCAATTGAGCATCAATAGACGACCTTTAAGGGAATTTTGGTGAAAGACTTGGACATGTTCCCATACAACGTGCAAACAGTGCTTAGAGAGCACACTTGTAGGCCGTTTTGCACCTGCAGAAATTATATATTTCTGTTATTCTATATATATCTTTTCCGGCCAAGAACTTTTGATAAACATGTGTAAAAGCGCATTTTTTTTCGATTTTTAGTATCTACTCTCCGCATGATGGTGCTAGTGTGCATACCTTTAAAATTACCTATGGATCTGCAGCCGGAAACCACCGGAGCCCCAATGGGTGGCGCTACGTGTTACACTTAGCATGTAGTGCTGTTTCAGTATTATAGACGTTTTGTTTTCGATTTTGTCATATTGAGCAATCTGTTCTTTCAGATCTCCCTGGGTACAAGCCTGCCTGATGAGGGTAGAGGCCCAGAAATCATGATCGCAGGAGGGTACCCTGTGACATAATCGAAAGCAATTCTTCTTGTAGGCCGTTTTGCACCTGCAGAAATTATATATTTCTGTTATTCTACATATATCTTTTCCGGCCAAGAACTTTTGATAAACATGTGTAAAAGCGCATTTTTATCGATTTTTAGTATATATATATATATATATATATATATATATATATATATATATATATATATAAATAAATATATATATATACGTATATATATATATATATATATATATATATATATATATATATATATATATATATATATATATATATATATATATATATATATATATACGTATATATATATATATATATTTATATATATATATATATATATATATATATATATATATATATATATATATATATATATATATATATATATATATATATATATATATATATATATATATATATATAGGTGAGTTCAAATTGTATATTTATTATTATTATATATATATATATATATATATATATATATATATATATATATATATATATATATATATATATATATATATATATATATATATATATATATATATATATATATATATATATATATATATATATATATATATATATATATATATATATATATATATATATATATATATATATATATATATATATATATATATATATATATATATATATATATATATATATATATATATATATATATATATATATATATATATATATATATATATATATATATATATCACTTGAAGGCGTAGAAAGGTCGGCTTTGATGAATGAGTTTAAGTATTTTAATTTTTTTTCATCATGTACGATGGTCCTTCACCTATGAAAGTATAACTAAACGACCGAAATATGTAACAAACATATACATTGCTATTTTTTTATGAAGTATTTTAAGTATATTTTCTGTTTTAGAGGAAATGAAGAACTTTGCGAGAGAGTGGGTTGATCCCGTCTTCCAGTTTACAAGTTTATTATTCTTAATAATAGTTCACCTCACAATAATTGTCGCAACTGTTGTTTACATAATAGCTGAAACTGCAACTGAGAATTTAAATCCAGAGATGTGGTCGTTTGGAATCGCCATAGGATTTTTTGTTTTGTGCTTTATGTTTTTAGCATTTATTTGGTTCGCTAGTAAGAGGTGAGTTCAAATTGTATATTTATTATTTTGGCTTAAAGATCGATTTATTTAACCGAAAATAATCCGGTTTGGGCGTTAACACCGTTAAGGCTATTGACAAGAAAGCATTTATTATTCCATGTAAGTAAAACCCTATAAATTCATAAAAGTCAGCTTTTCATATTTTTCTGTTGACCACGGCAGACTGAGGTAAAAAAGTTTGGCGTTTATGAACATATTGTTATAACAAAATGTTAGAATTTAGTTAGAAGGTGTTACTGAGAAGAATGTAATGCTACCTTTACTTATCAAAAACGGTTAATAAGTAAACGTTCTGTATCCATCTTCAAAGTTTTCTTGTTTCCCTGTTATACGTAATGTATGTGTATTTATTTATTTATTTTTGTAAATGTCCAACAGTTGGGTCGTATCACTAAGACAAGAGCTCAAAAAAGGGTTAATATAACACGAAACGTAGCAACTGAAAGTAGTGGTTTTACTTTAGACCTTACTGCAGTCCCATAACCCAAGAGCTAAAGTTATAATAGTTCAGAATAGCATTGCAACGATTCAATTTATTGCGTTAATATCGCAATATATGCTTTGGCTTTTTATGTATTTTTATAACCTTTATATAACTTTTTTTTGAAAAATGTCATATATTAAGATATAAACACCATAAATTTAAAGATAGCAAAGTTATTTTTTAATTTTTATTTGTCTTCGTGAATTGTTTCACACATAGATTCAATCAAGTGTATTAAACTTTAACTAACTCTACTCGTTTTATCTTTTAGTTACGACTGGGACTGGCCTTACAATTTTAATGTTAACATGACAAGAAAAATGAATAACATTAAATTGGTATTGGAAATATTATTTTGTCATCCACCAGGAGCTTCAAATCAAGATGGCATTTCGGCGCAACCCATAAGGTAAGTACTTTTTAATTCCCTCGTAAGTAGGTAGTATTTTAATCGTGAGTAAATTACCATCCCAAACTATTTATTCAATTGATTTCAAAATCGGTTTAAAAAGCAAGTGATATATAGGGATAAATTGCTAACATTTTGGTACGTCAATATACCGGAACTATATGTGGTCCTAATAAAATATTTGAAGTAATTCTAAAAAACTACTTTTCAATTGCCTTCAAATTTTATACAAAAGAAAAGTGTGACAAAGAAATGAATCAGATTTTGATACGAATCCAGTATGGTGGATGAAACAGTCTAATGAAATGTTTAAATTGTCAATGGAAAAAAGCCTACTTTAAATATTGCGCAAAAATCATGTGCGACATAGGGAAAAACTGGTGAATTATTGGTACGAATTCAATATGACGGCCTAGGAAAATGTTTTTGAAGCAACTACTTATTCAATTGACTTCAAATTTTAACCAAAAATGATATACGGATGAACTTTTAGATCTTGATGTGAATCCAATGTAATTTAACAAAATGGTGGCCTAACACAATAAAAAATAATAATAATTTGTGATGTATTACAAAAACTTTGGCAACAGAGTGAGTCTCTATTCGGACGCGAGAAAGAAAGCTTCGAAAATGCTAAATGTGATTTTGGCGAAACGTCAGCAAAACTGTTCTTTTCAGAACGACAGTAGTGAACGGATGTACACCCGGAATGAAAACACATTGTATTTTTCCATCCGTGAAGGACTAAAAATCAACATATATATATATATATATATATATATATATATATATATATATATATATATATATATATATATATATATATATATATATATATATATATATATATATATATATATATATATATATATATATATATATATATATATTTTTTTTTTTGTTACTTATTTTCTTGGGCATATGTTAACTCATTGAGAAATAAAACTATAAATCACATCGATGTTTCGCTCATTATATTGAGCTTTTTCAAGATAGATATTTATTTTCTTGGAAACATGTCAGTTTTACGAATTCCTTCGTAAATGATGACTTATTTGGGTAGTTTTCGTCAGCTTCTTGGCCATGATATTTCCTCAGTCTGTGCAAGTGTACCACCTTCATCTTGCTTTCCTGATTTTTTTTTGTATCCGATAAACCGATTAATCCTCTTGATTATTCGGTATAGTCCTTCCTAGTGTTGCGACAATTTTGGAGATAACCCTTTTTTCGATGTGGGGTTATACGACCAAACCAAGTCATTTTCATAGAACCAACTGAGTTGGCCCTGATGTCATATCTGATCTTCATTCGATCACTCGATGATTTCATGCGATCACGTGTGATCTCGTAAATTTGAAGAAGTTTGTGAATTGTAGCAGCATAATCTCTTCCAAAAATAATTCTGGTTGGAGTTTGGCCCGTGGAGTCACGAACCGCTGTCCTATAAGCCAGCAAAAGCAAGGGTAGGTGTTGGTCCCAGTCTCGCTGATTTCTGACAACGATGTTGGAGATTTTCCTCTATAGTCTTGTTAAATCGTTCGACTACGCCATCTGACGAAGTAGTGTAAATGTGTTCTAGTTTTTCGTATGCCATGATTCCACAAACTTTCCTAAAAATGGCTGACTCGAATTTAGTCCTTGATCTGTATTAAAATTAAGTGGAACTCCATGTCTACAGAAAACTTCTTCAACCAAAATTTGGGCGTTAGTTGTGGTTTCTTAATTCCCGACAGCAGATGCTTCAGGCTACTTACCAAAGTTGTCCAGGACACTAGGATATATTTGTTATCCTCGATATCAGACTGGAATTGGTCCAGCAACGTCTATTGCGATCCTTTCGAGTGGAAAATCAACGCTATATTGTTTCATTGGTTCCCAAGATCTTCTCCTGGGGCTGAACAGGCGTCACATCTTTGGCACCATTCCTTTATGTCTTCATGACAGCGAACTCTCAGGATGAACTGTTTACGACAAGGTGTTTCTTTTAATATGTCCTGTACTGTTTTTCCGGGAACTACTAATTGAATTTTGGTGTCTTCCTATCAGCACTTTCATAGACTCGATTCAGTAATTCATCGTCAACGCCCAATTAATCCCATTGAGCTCACAGGGTGTAGAATGCAAGGTTTTTGTGAGAGATTCTCCTCCGTTCTTGTCTAATTTGGGTACTTTCTTTCTCGAGTAAAATTGGTCCAGTAAAGGAGTCTTCTAGAGGATCTTCTCGCCATTCCTCTGTAGATTACGCTTGGGCTGGCTTAATCGTAAATCCTTTGATTTCTTTGTAAACATTCCATTTCGTTGACAATGCTTACAGTCTTCTTTACATGGACGTCTGGATAAGGCATCAGCGTTTTTATGTTGTCTGCCGGGTCGATGCTTAATTTGGAAGTCATACTGTTTCTAGCCACCTAGCTAACTGCCCTTCTGGATTTTTCATTTCCATAAGCCATTTTAACACAGCACGCTCCATTCTATTCAGGAATTTTCGCCCTTACAAATATTTGTGGAAATGGTCAACGGCTTTTACAATGGCAAGTAATTCTTTTCTGGTGACACTATAATTCTGTTTAGGTTTAGACAGACATGGTAGTACTCTATAACATGTTTTTGAGATTGTTGGACTTGCCACAAAATAGCTCCAATGCCCACACTGCTTGTTTCTGTGTCCTAAATAAATATCTCATTTTGTTGAGAGAAAGCCAGATTTCAGTCTTTTAAATGCAGTGCCAGATTCTGAAGTCTAGCGTTTTCTTCAGTTAATTTATGTGGTGGAGCTGCAATGTTTATAAAATTTTCTACAAACCGTCGATAATACGAGCATAGTCCTAAGAAACTTCGAAGTTTATATTGGTCTATGGGTACTGGCCATGATTTCGATCTTTCTTTCATCTGCCTCCTCAGAAACATGTCTAAGAATTCTACTTTCTTTTGAAACATGTAACATTTCTTTTGGTTCAATTTCAAATTTGCATTTCTAAAATGGCTGAATTCATCTTGTATGTTTTTAAGATGATCTTCCAATAATTTTTAGACTTTTTTTAGGAAAAATAAAATATACCTATACCTGTAGGTATTTTTTTTAATTTCTATAAACACTTAAAATATTTTATTTTTTGCAAAAATATAGTATTTTTATTGTATTTACTAATTTATTTATTTATTGCAGGTAACCAAAATCTAACCCTAAGTAGCCCAAATATATGTGCTTTCATGAGCTATTCTTAGTGTAATATATTTTTTAAGTCTAACCCAAAATCAATTTAAATCAATAAAAAACCTAACCTAATCTAACTTTACATAGTGTATATATATATATATATATATATATATATATATATATATATATATATATATATATATATATATATATATATATATATATATATATATATATATATATATATATATATATATATATATATATATATATATATATATATATATATATATATATATATATATAGATAGATTATTTTTTAGCAGTATCAGACCCAAAAATAGGAGAATATAATGTTAGATATTAAAACTTATTTTGTCCCATAAAATTGTTCCTAGAAACCTATAACTTTTTTTCTTTCGTTTTAAAATATACATAATTTAAATGTTTTGACGTAACAAAATATTACGTGAAGTGTGTAACACTGTGTTTTTTATATACTAACCTAATTGTTTGACATTTGAAGAATTATTATTTTAATTATAATAACCATTATTTTTACCTTTAAATCGGATTTAAAAGTGTCTATTTAATTTCTTACTTACGAAAATACAAATGCACTTACCGGTAGAACAAAATTCCTTTCTTCCCTGTGCTTTTAATACGGGTTTAAATTAAAAATTTAAATTAGTCAAAACATATATATATATATATATATATATATATATATATATATATATATATATATATATATATATATATATATATATATATATATATATATATATATATATATATATTAATTGGACTTCTTTCTTGGGTATAGGTTTATTTGCAAAATCAAACAATGGGATTAACTTGACGTTTCGCCTATCATAGTAGGCTTTCTCAAAAATTGCTCAGAGAGAAAGCCTACTATGATAGGCGAAACGTTAATCCCATTGTTTGATTTTGCAAATAAATCTATAACCAAGAAAGAAGTCAATTAATATATAGCGGGTTTAAGAAACAAATTTAATAATTACATATATATATATATATATATATATATATATATATTACAGCATGTGCATGGATTTAGGTACATAAAGTTTTCATTATTAAAAAAAATATAAAATTGGCCACAAAAAATATTCCACATAATATAGAAGGTGCACAAAAAACAGGTAAACGCAAGTGGGTAAAATAAAAAACCTAAACTAAGTTGAACTTAAACTCATAAAGGTCACGGCTGGCTAGGCTCAAAGTTACATTACCATCAAACTAGTTAATATAACCAAATTCAAACGATAAAAGTTAAAAGTAATTTTCGCAAAAGATCTTTAGTTTATGAAGAAATACATATTTTCAATGAAATTCCAACAATAATAAAATATATCAAAAATATGATTAAATTTAGAAAAGTATTAAAAGAAAAAAATGTTGGAAATATAGTAATTAATTATATTTAAAATTGTATAGACATTTATAATTAATTATATATTTTTTTTCTAGGATTTAGATTAGGTATTAGTTTTCTTTAACTATTTTATATAATTTTATTTAACTAGTTAGTTCTTAGTTAGTTTCCCTGTAGTGAACTTACTGTAAGTTAGTTGGAAATAAACTATTTAAACAGAATTATTCAATTTACCTCAAATTTTGCACAAACATCAAGTGTTACATAGGAATGAACTGGTAACCTTTTAGTATAAATATAAAATAGCAAAACAAAATGGCGGACTAATACCATATTTAAATACAAAAATACTGTCTTTTCTATAAGCCTCATGAGAAAATCACATATTTTTACTGGGAAATTTTATTTTTATGTCCCGGATTTGATCACCCTGTAAACCTTTCTCAAAGATCTGTTCAATAATTCAATGTCCATTTTAATATTTGTATATGGCTTATAAATTAATCATCTTTGATGCAATGTTTTCAGGTTTTATTTTACAGATCAGACGAGAGTTAGTAGTACAACAGGTGGAGAAAATTCTGTTGTTCAAATGATAGGTTCATTGTATGATTCAATAGAAAACCATTACGGTACTCTCGCCACTAGGCTTTATAGAGCCTTTAAGCCTAAACCTGGTAAGTGGTAACTATAGATATCATAATTTTTTTAGCTCGATTGCCAGTTTCATTTTCCTCATCGGAAAAAACACTGTGTTTGTGTAGTTTTTTGTATATGAATTAAAAAAAAGGAAATGAAAAGCCCAGTTTTCAAAATTTTAACATTTAAAAAAGTTTAAAATATTTGGCATGAATAGATAGTGTCGGAAAAAGAAGAATCACTGTATATTGGTTTTTGAATTCCATTTTCGCCTTATTCGAAAACGAAACCAACTTTAATTTTTGTTTCGTAGAAAGTAAAACTCCAACTTTTTTAATTTTTTTTTCTAATTCTAAAAACAATCATTTGTTATCATTTATCGATACCAGCAGAAAGTCACTATACATAATATAAGCTCTATAAGTCAATACACATTGTAATTTTCATAGAACACAGTTAGGAAAATAAAAGTTTATGGGAAGGTTATTCATAGAATTGCAGTATTGTCAGCTATCCCATAATAGTGAGATGGTGGGGACAAGCCCAGCAACTAGGCCTATCACGTAATCTATACAGTAAAAAATACATCAATATATAAAACTGCCAAATTCAAAGAAACCCTAAAAGCTAAATATAGACACGTTCATATTTTTGAAATAAAAATGTTGTTGCGAATTTAGCCCAAGTCATAGATTTGTTAAGTTTTAGATGATCTCATTTATTATTTGTAATTTTAATCAAGTAGACTTACCTTAATTTTTATCCATGTAACGACTATAATAGTCCTTGTAACGACTATGATAGATCCTTCTTGAAGGTTCTGTTAGGCTTTTCACCCTGTAGTATTTAGATTTTTCTTGATCATTCCATCTTTTTCTAAAGGCTATATAAGCGCGCCGCAAGGCAACATTTTGATTCAGTTTAGTTTCAGTGACAAGTTTAACCTTTACCTCAGTTACAGTTGTTAGGTATAACCTGTGTTTACCTTTGATACCTGTAAGCTGTGTTCTGAATAAAAGGAGTTCATTCAGAAACTACGTGTTTGTGTACCGGACAATATATCTTTATTTAGTAGTTTACATTCGAAAGAATAAAACCTACATATTGACAAGTCGCATTTGCCTGGAAAAGTGGCCAAATCACCTTTAAATGGACGTAAAACAATGTATGTACCATACGCGTCGCGCTTGAGCTCTCTTTCAAATATTTCTTCGCACAAGGTTTCATCAGGAGAAAGATATAGAGTGTTGAGGACTTCTTCGAGTTCCCAAAACGGTTTTAAGGTAGATTCTAAGTTAGTTTCGGATGTATTAAACAATAATGCGGTTATTTGGGGAATATTGGACGACATACATTTTCCCTGGATAGTATTCCCTTGTCAGACAAGTCCTCAATATTACAGTTTCTTAATCGATCGTAGTAGTTCGCTTTTGCTTTGTAAATTAGTAGAGGTCCAAATTAACTTCGACTTAAATTACCTCAAAACTAAGTATTATGGTCTTGATTCACTAGCTTTAAACGTATCATTTTTAGAGTATCCCCCTCTTTACCCCTCCACACCACCTGACCATAACCTTAACTTATTGGCTTACTTCTAGATTGGCGGATGTACCTCCAAGTCGTACGCGTCCCACAAATCATTCAGCTGCTACTGATAGATATTGCTTTAAAAGTTATTCATTAAGATTTGAATTAATTTATTTTTTGGTACAAAAATAAATATTTTTTGATTACTTTGAGGCAAGTATAGTCTTGCTTTAAATAATATTCTAATATTGGAAAAATGGATTTTTCGCTTTTTAATGTGATTTTTCTTAATTTCTCATACAACGTAAATAGGTTTTGTACAACCAACAGTGTTCATGTTTCGTTCCTAAAATGGCTTCATTTTGCACCTTGTACCATAAATAACTTTTATTTTATTAATATATTGTTCTGGGGGGCAAATCATTATTGGGAATTATTGTTATTTCAATATTTTAGTAAAATAATTACAATAAGTTGCAACTGACACACTTTTAAATCCCCAATAAATTAGATAATTTCTGTACAAAATATAAAGAAAACAAATAGATTAGTAATAATCAGATTAGATTTTATAGCATCCCTAAACAAACATAATGTTTTTAATTAAATAAAAGTAAAACGAAGGCCTTTTACGAGGTTTCACTATAAATTTAAACATATCGAATAATACATATCCTAAATATAGAAAAATGGACACAACTATCCATGAATCTATTCTCATCCTTGAGCGGAAACTGTAAAGAATTGGATCATCTTAGCACAGCTACATCAGCAAGAAGCTAGATAGGCCAATATTTAAATTCAAATATTATGGGAAGAGGAGCATAACTCACCAAAAAATGGCACCAGGTTATATAAGCATTATTTTCAAAATATATGAGAGAATTAAAACACGTGAAAAAACGGCAGGATCATAGAATGATCATTAAATAAAAGGTTTCAATAATGCTCGCCAGATCACCAAATAAGATGATTCAATAATGCTCACCAGTACATGACTGTTATTTCATAAAATACTAAAAATAAACAGGTTTGTCTGGCTACTGCTCTAGTAGATCAGACCAAATACATATTTTAATGTACACTTACTCTGCATAAAGGTAAATACAAAATGAAAATCCAGCTAGTTTATTTCTAGAAGGTCTGTAAAAAGTGTTCAATCGATCCAAGATAGCCCTTGGCTTACTTTTTTGTATGCTCAGCCTTAAATTTTTACTGTAGTCACGTTTTAATTATTTTAAACAACGCTGTATAATATTATAGAACAAGTAGTGACCTTGATTACTAACAAATACTAACACTTAGTGTTTCTTAAAAAGTCAGCAAAAGTGTATTTTAACTATAATAGGAGACACAGGATATTCCATTTACGATTACGTTAGATTTGGTTTCAGCAGCAACTACAGTCTTAAAATAACTTCTTTCGTCCTGTACTAACTAATAATCGTTATTGTAAAGCAATATGACACATATATGTTTCATTTATTCATATTTTTTAGTGAAATCTTCATCTACTTGGACTTGGAGAAAGATGTGCTGTCTGCCTTATGTTATTATATTTGAGATTACCTTTTGTATGATAATAGTTGGACTTAGTGCCTTAACGTTTTACTTGAAAAGAATCAGTTCTCAAGAACCGTAAGTAAAAACGTTTTATATCTGGGGGTCCGTTAATGCGTTCAAGTTAAATAGCTCCTTTGTTATAATAGACCGGAATCGGCTATTATTATTCTCATTGCCAAAGTTGCGAGAAATTCAGCTCTTTTACCTTTGCATAATCGTCGTTTCGAAACAGTTGCAGGTAGTGCATGTCCTGCTATGAGGTCTATCTGCCTATTGTTTTTGGGCGCGATCGCATGCACTTCGGACCCTTCAAGCGTCTCAACGGTACGTCCTAGGGACCTGCAAAAAAGATCCTTTCGCCGGAGACCAAAATCCTAAGTTTATTAGTTTAAGAGAGGCTTAGCGAATTTTATTATATCTTGTGTCAAAAGATGCAAAATTTGAACAGTATTTTATTTTAAGTAATACGATAAAGGAATAGTAATTACATTTAAGACTCAACACCTATTTCTTAGTTGTTATTGTTATTATAATTAGGTGACGTTATAACAACGTCAGTGAAGTCGAGAGTAACACTTTCGGGAAAATTTGTCCAAGCGCCATTGATTTATTCTTCAGAGTTGGTTTATTTGAAAACATTTCTGTACGAATACGATGTTCCTCGCCTCCCTACAAGTTTTAAATGGGGTTGAAGTCTAGGTATTGTGCCGGCCGAAGAAGTTGTGGAGAGCTAGTGATCTTGCTTGGAGAGATCAACACTGAAATAAAAAAGCAGCTATTTTTAGTTAAATGATAGATCTAATTTCAATATTGATCAAATTAAGGTTTATAGAAACAGATTGCATTCCTGAAAATAGAAAAAATCCTATAATTTATAAGATTCTGCATAGAGTAATAAATATGCTTTGTTTTGTTCGTTTTAGTTTTCTCGTCAGTACATCTCCCACAGGCTGATCTTTACTGTCAGGTTTTATGTTTATTTTTGTAATAGTTTTTGATATATAGGTATTAAGTTTAGTAAAAAATAATAAAAAGTTCATTTATTAATTTACGTTAATTTTGATCTCTAAAAAAGTAATTATCGAAAGAACTAAAAAAATGAACCCTACATGTTTGCGGATCGCTCATCCCCATCCCGTTTTAAAGACAAATTTTTAGGAAGTTCATTTTTATTTACTGATAATGTTTATTTGAGCCCCCAAGCGGATTTCAAAATGCCGTTTCCTATTTTCTTGTATCATATAAGTTACGTATTTAACAATTTATTCGAAACCTTATATCAAGGTAGCTATTGGTCTTGTATGCACTAATGATAATAGATAATCGTAATTCTATAGAATCACTAAGTTATTTTATTATATTTTAAGAATATCATAAGTAGAGATTTAACTTGACTAGTGAGCTATATTTATTTATTATTAAATAACTTTCTATATTGGTTATAATGAACCAATGTGTTTATTTTTTTTAGTGATACAATAAGTGTAACTAAGTCGTCCCTTGAAATAGTCCTAGTAGTAGCCGCCCTACTTTTGGCTGTTGCTACAATTGCTAATGTTTATACTTGGAGTAAGTTATTCATGTCAGTTCTGTTTTCTCAAAGAAGACATTTACAGAGATCAATTTCGAAATTAGACACCTTAAAAAGTGAAGGTTTTTTGCAGACATTACGACAAGAGGTAAATATGTGGCATGAGGCTCTCTGATAACCATTCTGTAGAGCTTCATGACATTTCTTTTTATAATTTAAATTAGGACGATATATGCAGGGTGTTACCCTTAAAACTCTAAACGTCATTTTACCGATAGTTAATCGATGTCAAAATTTATATATTTATATACAATTCTCTTCGCGGAGGCAGCCTAAGCTTAGTACAACCAAACAGTCAAACACAAATTAGGTCTACATAAGCACAAGTAAGATGTCACGGGGTTATCCGTAAAAATATTAATTTGGATGGTGTGAAAACGTAGACGACCTGAAGAGGTATTTAGTGTCATATGTAAATGGTCTCTCTTCTATAAAAGATACCACAAAATCTTTATGACAATAGGCGATCGAAAGGTAGAAAAGTTTTAGTTTAATTTATGGGCAGTATACATATTGTGTTAGTATAAAAGTTAGATCCTATTACAAAAAATAAATAAATAAAAAAAACATAAACTAATTTATTTTCACACTAGTTCTGTGGACATTTTAGTTAATCAAAAGTAAACTCACTTAGAATTTTTATTTTTGCACGATCTGCAATCTAGAGCAGCATAAAGCATACAATTATATTTTTGAGATGTAGATTTTAACCATTTCAGGTATAGTTAAACACCCTCACGACATGCCAATGTAATCAGGCTGATAAAAAGTATATAAAATATATTCTGAACAATGTTATCATGCTTATGTATTTGTTTGAATTTTATAAAGCGATATAGTACAAAAAAAGCCATAACTATTATATTAAAAAATTATATTTCACTGTGAAAAACTATGACTTTAAGAAGTTTTGGAGTAAAAAAATTTCTGTGAACTAGTGACCAGTAAGAATTCTTATAAGACACCAACGAATTCACCTTACAGTAAATTTTCTCCCTCTGGTTATAATAATTTCCGATAAAAAAGATATTTTATTAATAAAAAACATATTTTAAAAATATAATTCATCAAATGTATAGTTAAAAGGTTCTATTAGTAACAGTTATAAAACGGTCAAAAATAAATAATATTTTTAGGTTAGCCTTATGAAAGATATGGTAAAATGTCTTGATGGTCTTAGCGCTCAACAAACCAGATTAGTCATCATTGTGGATGGATTAGACAGTTGTGAGCAAGAAAAAGTTTTACTGATTCTTGATACCGTTCACATGTTATTCTCAGATGCCAACTCTCCCTTTATTGTAATTCTGGCTATTGATCCTCACGTAATTGCAAAGGTATGTAGTATGTAAGTTCTCCTTCTACTAGAAGTAGTTTAAAATTACTTAAAAATCATGGAAGTAATTTGCAGTTTACTTTATTATTTTAGATAATCACCTCAAGTGGAACAATGGACCTTGCATTTTCTTTTCATGCTGAATTAAAACTTTGAAATTAAAAATAAGCCATTATAACTATAAAATTAGGATTTTGCAAAGTTTGCTTGGCACGTGGAACTATTCCACTTTTATGATGTTTTCGTTTTTGTTTGTGTCACATCTATGATCTCTTAATTGAGATCTCCCTGGCTACAAGACTGCCTGATGAGGGTAAAGGTCCAGAAATCGATCACAGGAGGGGTACCCTGTGACACAATCGAAAGCAATGTCTTGTCATAGGCCGCTTACATGCAAAAATTATATTTGTTTTTCTCAGTATATATATATATATATATATATATATATATATATATATATATATATTTATATTTATATATATATATATATATATATATATATATATATATATATAGATAATAACTAAAAAGTTTTAATAAAATACTACAGAAAATGACATTCTGTTAAACTAATTTAGATCTCTTTTCCACGGCCGACTTATTTAATTGAATAATTGCAATGCCTCATATCTTATCTCGTAGATGGTTCGTTTTTTACTGTGACAGTTGGAACGGGCTATTATAATATCGTTGCTAATGATCGATGAAATTTAGCTCGAAAACGTATTTTTTGGCTTTTGGGTTGTCAAGTGAGTTTTGGTACGTTTTTAGTAGACACCCGGGGGTGAGACAATGTAACAGCCGTGCAAAAATTATCCAAATGAGTCATCAAACGTAAAAGTTTATGTTCGTTCCGCTAGAAGCAAAAAAACCTGTCAGGTACTTCTGAGACGAGCGCAGAATATTCTGGAAGGTTCCTACTGCACGTATAAGGCTGAGGGGCGGCCGTTAGAATTAGTATTATATCAGATAGTGAGAACATTAAGAAATTTAAAGCGTGGTCAGTTCCCGATTGTAACAAGTTTTGAAGGCATCTGTGTGAACTAGAAGAATACTGTTAAGAATTATTCTGAACGTGACCATTTACCGGACTGTGACTACATTACTACTTCCGTAAGTAAGATCCGTTAGTTTTAATTTTGTCATGGTTTTTTGGACACGACTTTTTTTCAAGAAAATTCCAGAACATTTCATTTCGAAATTAAGCAAGATCAGTAAGGTTTGACTGTGTTATCGTGTTTTTGGACCTGAATAAGATCTTATCAGAGTCATTTCAGGAAAATTCCAGGACATTCTATTGTGAAATTAAGCAAGATTTGTAAATTTCAACTTTATCATTGCGTTTTAAATCTAATTATTATAGGACCAATTTCAAGCAGTTTCTAGAACCTTCTATTTCCAAACTAACGAAGATTGGTGAGTTTTAGCTGTTTCATGATGTTTTGGACCTCAAGAAGACAATCCAAGACAGTTCTAGAAAGTTCTATTTTAAATATTAAAATATCTGCAGTATTTGAAGACAAAAAGAAAAACCATAAGAACAGGATCGGCTCGAGAAGATTTTAAATGACCAAGAGTCTAAAAGACAAAAAGAAAGGGGAAGTAGGCAAGAAGAGCAACATTAAATGCAGGACTGGATTCAGAAGTCCGTTGAAAAAGAACAATGCCCCTTGCAAAAAGTCATGGATAATATCAAGGTAAATATAAACAAGGTGAACGGAGAAATTGAAGTAAAACAAGTTCATGTGGAAGTAAAACAAGTTCAAGGGAAGTTAAAGAGGTTCGTGACAACATTGAGAACAAAGTTCGACATCTTAAAAAAAAAGTAACTAAATAGAAAAGCAAACTTTTGTTTAAATAGCAGTTTCTGATGATTAAGTCAAAAGTTCGATCCTGAACTTAATTTAACATTTATAGCAATTTGAAAACGAAGAATTGTTTTTGGTTAACGAAAAGAATGTCCGAACAACCATCAGAGCTTCTGAAACTATACCAATACCGGGAATCTCATAAATAATCATCCAAAAGAAACTTGAAAAGACACATCCTGGGTATTGTGTTAGACTGGGACATCCATTAGATGACAGCAAGCCGGGAAAGTAATTGATCAGAGAAACTAGTACGAAGACACAGTAACATTTTTGTTTGAGTTGTTAACATATTTTCCAGTTCCAGTAAAGTTAATAAAGGAGATGTGATTGCTTCCTCCGAACCAGAAAGAAATACTTAATTGTGACATACTTGATTCGCAAAGCAATATCAAGCTTATCCAGGATATTTTACAACCTATGGAAAAAAATCATGGGTCATTCGTCAGAAGGAGAGTTTGACAAGCCCAGGATTTTATGTTAACTGAAGGCCACTTATTAGATTAGACAACCACCACGAATCAAATAGTATCTGGTCAGCACCTGTATATCTTGTAACAAATAAAGATGGAATTATAAGATTTTGTGTGGACTACCATAGAATTAATGTCACTAAAAAGGACAGCTGCCCATTACCGAGAATTGACTATACTCTAACCCAGGTATGGGCAACCTTTGCTTAGCTGAGGGCTTAATTTCGGGACTTAATCAGGTCGCGGGCCGTAGGTAAGAAATAAGTAGTTAGTAGTTAATAAAAAAGTGATAAAATTTCACACATTTCTTTATTTATTAATTATAATAGCGTAATCAAACATATAAAAAACAAATTAACAAACAGGTAGAAACATCAAATGAAAATTAATGAGAGACTTCAGTTTGAGGCTGAGAAACAAGATGATCAGTATTGGGGTCAGTATCAGTAGTACATAAACGCAAAGTGTTTTCTAAATTAACATCTGTTATGCTTTTTTTATTAATTTTTATGATTGAAAAAAGGTAGGTGAAGCGCAGCATCCAAAGCAGCAAAAATATTGAGGATGCTATCCATAAGGATTTACGATTAAGCCAGATCACGCATGGTCAACAGAGGAATAGCGAGATCAGCTAGAAGACGATATTGCGTCTTTTGAGAAAGACAGAAAGTACCGAAGTTGGACAAGAATTGAGAAAAACCTTGCACCTGTTCAACAAGTAAAGGCTCCCAAAGAAAATCTCGGGGACCAATGAAACAATATAACGTCGGTTTACATTTAGAAAGAATAGCAATAGACGTTGCTGGGCCATTTCCAGAGTCTGGTAGAGATAACAAATATATCCTAGTTGTCATGGATCACTTTAGTAAGTGGTCTGAAGCATTTGCTCTCGCGAGCCAGGAAAGGTACAACAATGGCCCAAGTTTTGGTTGAAGAAATCTTCAGTAGACATGGAGTTCCACTGGAACTTAACTCAGATCAAGGACGAATTTTCGAGCCAACCGTTTCTAGGAAAATTTCTGAAATCATGGTGATACGAAAAACTAGAACAACACCTCTACATCCTTTGTCAGATGACATGGTGGAATAATTTAACAGGACTATAGAAGAACATCTATCCAAAATTGTTGCCAGAAATCAGAGCGACTGTTACCAACACCTACCCTTGTTTCTATTGGCTTATAGGACAGCGGTTCATGACTCCACGGGTCAAACACCGGCCAGAATTATTTTTGGAAGAGAGCTACGGCTGCCCTGTGACTCAATGTTTGGATTGCCGAATGAAGAAAGAATAGAAAGACAAGATTATGCTGATGAAATCCACGAACGCCTCATTTAAATTTACGAGATAAAACTTGACCGCATAAAATCATCCAGTGAACGAACGAAGAACAGCTATGATATTAGAGCCAACTCTGCTGGTTTCTATGAAAATGACTTGGTTTAGTTGTATAACCCCACCAGAAAAATAGGGTTATCTCCAAAATTGTCTCAACACTGGGAAAGGTCATATCGAATAATCAAGAGGACTTAGTTTATTGAATACAAAAAAACCCGAAAAGCAGGATGAGGGTGGTACACCTGGACAGACTGACGAAATATTGTGATCAGGAAGCGGATTGGGACGATTAGACTTAAGAGGTAGGCAGTGTGACGGTCGTGCGAAAGCTACCCAAATGAGTCATCAAACGGAAACATTTATGCCCGTTCCGCTAGAAGTAAACAAACACGTCATCCTACACGTCAGGTACCTCCGAGATGAACGGAGATGTGTTAGCGTAAAGTTTATTAGTTGTTATACAGAATATTGAATATTGAATGAGTATTGAGTTCTTTACCAAATAGTGTTATTTGTTAAATAAGTGTTTGTTATAAGATGAACCCGTAACCCTCTTAACCGTACATTGTCGGGCCGACAGAAATTTAGATATGAATTTTCCAGAAATACGTAGGAACACGCCTATATAATTACCTTCTACACCTATCAGTGGGGAACATGAGAGTTGGGGTCTTTTTTGGAAATGACCAAAATTCAAGATATACGTTAAAAAAAATGAACTTTTTTTTTGCTAAATTTGGCAACGCCGAATTTTTTATCTCCGTTGTTTGAAGAGATACGGAAAGAAGTGCAAGAATAAAACACGTTTTATATTTGCTCGTTTACCTTATGGTAGGGGCAACCATATGGTTAACGGATCTAATGATGGTCAGGTTGATATCTTAAAATATGTAACTCCTACGCATTCTGTACTATGAAAAATGAATCGAGCGTATCGAAAAACTCCCCTAGGCGTAAACTGGAAGTCAATTATAAATTGGGGCCGAAAAGGCCAAAAATTCCTTCGGGAAAAAGAAATAATTGACGTTTATCTGGCTTGCTAGTCATTTTTAGTAGTTTCTGGAAAGCAACTTTGTTGTTCTCTAAATGACCTTCGAATGTTTTTGAAAGTATAATGATGTCATCTAAATACCTTATGCAGGGCGTAAAAATATGAGATAAAGTTATTTAAAAAAAAATTGTAGGAGGTGTGGTTTTTAGGTATTTAATTGTCAATGACCCGAAAAATTCAAATGACACATTTTTTTACATATTCGCAATTAATTTTCTTAAAAACTACTGTTATCAATCAGAATACTTTAAAAAGTTGTTTGGCTTGTATTTATTTACAGACTCTTTAAATTAGCTGTCTCAAAAATTTGATACATTTTATTTTTTTTTGTTTTACAAACTTCTATTTTTGTATTTGTTTGGTATCCCGTATATAAAATGACATTCATTTTTGAATCAGTCTTACCTTTTTGATACAAACATTTTTTGAAGAATAAAATGGCCCTAAAATCACAAATAAAAAAGTTTTATTTTTTTCGGACATTTAGCATGGGAAATAATTGTACGGGCTAACAGGAAGCTCTAAAAGTACCGTAAACCGATTTAACTTGAATTTAGGAAATTTTTCTCTCTCCCCCTGTATTCAATATTCGCATTGACATAATAGATTATATGGACTGGCCCCGATACATATGAGCAATGTTTTACCTCGACGCAAACTTGTGAGACTGATAGAGCTAATTAGGGTGGAAATCCCACTAGTTGCGAGAGAGATACATTTCAGCCTTTATTAGATCCACCTCCCTCGCAATGAATGGGATTTTCGCCCTAATTAGCTCTATCTCTATCGCATTGCGTTGGATTCAATGAAGCGTCGTATAGCCCAGTCCATTATCCAATTATGTCTATAAATATTCGGTACCACTAGGTGGATCCGCACCTAGTGGCTGTTAAATATTAATGCAAAAAATGTGAATAAACCATGACAAACTGATACTATGCAGGAGCAACTTAACTTACTCCCTCATCCCATTCATCTAGTATTTGGTACCGCTAGGTGGATCCGCACCGGGTTAGCACCAGGTTTATCAATAAACTATTGTTAAAGCCATAATATGACCCATGACGATGTCTGAGGGTGCAACAACTAGTACAACCTGATACAATGCAAGCACTGAAAGTTGCGCTAAGGTTAATTTTAAATTCGGACAAGGACAAGATTCATCTTTTAAGATTAAAATGTCAGGTTTATTTTTTTTGCAATGACATTGATGACTCGCAAACATAATGATAATAATAAAAAAGATGAAGAATTTTTTTTATAATAAGCCATTGTAACAGAAATTTATTATGATAATCTCCCCCTTTATAACTATGGTAAAGACAATGCAGGTTTAACGTGTGAATTATTTACTTTGAATGTTCCATTTTCAACAACTTTCAGTTTGTTCGAGTCATCTTGTTCTTCCGCCGAAATTTGTTTTTCTTTTTAAAGTATCGACCTCCACTTTAGGAAATAGGGTGCGTTATAAATCTTGGAATACCAAAAAGATTAAAGATAACTTTTGTAAAGACTGGACAATTTTAGATAAAGAGCATTAGTGATTAATGCAAATCCCTAAACAATATCTTTATCTTAATTAATTCTTATTCTTATATTTACGTTCGTTGGTACAACTGATATGCAAATCAAAGAGTTTCTAGAAAATTTTGATAAAAATATATCTAATTTCGTACAATTTTTCACAGCAAAAAGTTTAAGCTTGAATATCTCCAAAAGGGTTAAATGTACACACTTGAAACAATAGGTCTTTTAACTTGAATATGAAAAAATAAACATGGACATCAAAAAAAGTTTTCATGGAAAAACGGTCCCATTTAAATTAAGCCTGCTTTTTATCAGAAATTATGACAAATTCTGTGAACAAAACGATAGATGATTATAAAAACGATTTCTAGTACAACATGTAGTATGACAAATTAACACGTATGTGGACCGTTTTAGTCTGTGGAGAAAATGCTATACTACTAGTTGGTTGAGCCGTTTGAGAGAAGTTAGATATTGAAGATACTCATTTTTTGAACATTTTTTATCACTAAAAATTAAATTAAAATAATCAAAGCCTTAGATTATAAAAAGGGAAGAAGCTTAAGTAAATTTTAAGTTTCGATGGATTTATATTTACAAAATCAAGCATATTGGTAATTAAGTGTTATTTTACTTAGTTATAAGTTTTGTGCTAACAAACATGCAGCATTTTTAATTAACTCTAGGAGCTTAAAGCAGACACTAATAGGTGCCTTTCGCATGTTTTTGGACAGGTTGCTTGGGACCAGGTTAGTTTAAATGTTGTGATACTGAAAATGTAGCAGTGATCATTTTCATCTAATTTAATACCTGGTTTTGCTATTAGACTTTCTATGAATTATTTATCATTGTTTAATAAAAATGATCATTGCTATATCGCTTAAATGTTGTGCAAATATTACTTTTTAAGTATTTCAAATACTAAATATTTTCTTTGTACTACTTCTGTACTGTGTAATTTAATTTGGTTATTCATAATAGTTAGTGATATATACAAACATTGGTAGGCTTCTCTATGGACGCTGAAAAATAATATTCTTAAGATGCACAGCGAGCGGCGCGCGGCGGTTTGAACAACTATTTTGACCTATATTTTTCCGCCATTCTATAAATAATAATGATTTATATAATTGTGTTTATTCAATTTTACCTATTTTATCTATATTGTATTAAAACGAGACGTGTGCTTGTGTAAAATTTCCAGAAACCATTAAATAAACAAATAGTTTTAAAACTAGTTTCTGTTAAACCATTATCGTTTTAGAGGGTTAAAGAATGCATTGAAAACATTACTATATTTATTTCTGAAATAAAATATATCTATTTTTACATAAATAGCTTTTTTCATTTTGAAACTTCTAAACATTTCCCGTTCACAGCAAAAAAAACATATTTGCCAGTGACATGACAATGAAGTAAATATTTTTTATTGATATATATTATATGGGGTGGCCCCAAACAGTCGATGGCCAAAGGTAGATCGATGGCGAAAGGATTTAAACGAGGAAAGAAATTATATAGTTGTCGCATAATATATTTTTACGTTTTCAGTTTGCTTTTGCTAGATTTTTTTAATCGCGTGGTATTTTGTATACCGTGCTCTCCCATTAGATCTGTTCTTACTGATCCTAGTTAATCGCTGATTCTTCTAAATCTGTTGGTAGCTCTTTATAGACAAAATTATGGCCATCTCTGCTATATGTAATATACTGCTTGTCATTAAATCTTTAGGCAAACAGTTATAATTAAGGATCCCTGGAAGTTGATAAAGAACAAAATATTACTTTATAGGAAAATTTTAATTTTATTTTATTAATTTTAGGTTTTGGAGGTACCCTGTAATTTTTTTTTTGTATTCTCTGAAAAAAAAACATATTTTTTAACTTCACTTAAATATTTGATCTTTTTATATGGGAAATTCAGCTTAATTAATATTTTTCGTGCATTGATATATAGTTATCGGTTGCGCGGTTATTGTTCGTTTGTGTTCTACTTTCCAATTTTAATGTTTAATACTTGAAGTATTTGTATATCTCAAATTTTAATACGTAATCATAGTGTGTAGCACGTTTAAAAATTTTTCTACTAGCGTTTAAAACAATTTTTTGAGATTCGCCTTTAACATATAATTGAACAATTTTACTTTTAATGTCCTTATTGTATCCAAATTAACGGTAGTATTCAAAAACATGTGGCGTAAAGTTGCTTGAGTTGTTGAAAATTTAATTTAATATTTCAGTGTAACAAATAATATATTCATATATGTATATATATATACAATATATATATAGATATATATATATATATATATATATATATATATATATATATATATATATATATATATATATATATATTTGTTGCGTTTTCTTAAACCACAACTGAAACATCATTGCTACTATAATGCAGTGAGTTGTTCTCTCCAAGGCCAATAAAATCTTTTTGAAAAAGCTCTCTATGAAGCGCTGAACGTTAAGGAAATAAATAATTCTTTTAAGAAAATAAACCGGTACCCAAGAATTTTTAACAAAAAAAAAAAAAATATATATATATATATATATATATATATATATATATATATATATATATATATATATATATATACATTATGAACAGTACTTTATATGAATCTAATATGTTCCATTACAAATTATTTATGTAGGAATATAAAATGCTTAAAACCGTGTATTTTTATTTTTTTTTATTTTCTGCTCTAGGCCGTTGAAATGAACGCGCGCCGACTTTTCACTGAAAGCAACATAGGAGGCCATAGTTACTTAAATAATATGGTCCATTTGCCATTTTACCTTCAGAACTCCGGTTTGAGAAAAGTTAAAGTGGCGCAACAGACTGCTTCTGCACATAGGAAGGCACAGACTAGTGGAGGTGGATGGTCAGAAAATGATGAAAATTTAAATACATTCCTTGCTAGATCGGTAAGCTTTGTAAAGTAGACAGCTCAAGAAGTAGTGCAAAAATCCGTAAGGGTGCTCATTCCTCCTCTGTCGTTAGTTTACAAATAAAACCTTTATTAGGTCTTATCAAGGTTCGTTTCATAATGAATCACCAATAATTTCAAAAATTCGCCTTTGGATGGTGCAATTCTTCAAATTACTACTTGTATGATATCTTTAAAAATTGAAATATGACAAATTACTTGAGTAATGTTACTTCTTGTTTAATAGAGCGATAAAGGTTTTTCTGAATAGAATAAATTGTAACACTTCGATAAAGGATAAAGGAATTCCTTACTACAGGATCTAACAAAAACACGTTTTGCACTAAAATTGCATTTTTAAGTCAACAGTGTATTTAGGTAAATCTGGAATGATTTGAGAGAATTTGGTGTCATCGGATGTATCACATTTTATATAATATGTCGTTTTACATAAAAATCTGTCAATTTATACTTTTTTTAATGATTTAATATATTTTCGTTACGAGGGCCATTTTACATCCTCCTCATTGTACTAAAGTTATTTCAAATACAAACAGGGTTTTTTACTTAGATATTAAATAATGTGAGTTGTGCTTTTCTTCTATCCAAATATCTAAATTCTCTCTTCGAAATCAATGTTATACTGTTTAAAGCTTTGCTTTCAACCAGCCAATTAATAAATATTTTTTTTTTAATTCATTCGGAGTTCAAACGATACTAACCTTAGAGTAAGAATAAAAATAGAGATCATTATTTACATATTTAGCCACTGCCAAGATTACCTCACAGTATAAGGTCGATCGTACCACGATGCCAAACCTGCCCAGACACTCCAATGTTTATACGAAGTTATGTTACGGTGGATATGTTTAAACATTATGCAACCAAATTTATCATACAAACAATAGTAATGTTTCTCCGATATTAGTTTCTAAGTAGTATAAAGAAATAACTTTTATTGCAGAAGACAAGCTAAAATATCCAGAGTCTTATATCAGATTACACCAGTAACAAAAGTTGTAATTAGATATGACAACCCTGATCGACTACTCTACGTATTAGACCATCCCACTTTCATTGATACGGAATGCTTATAGTAGAATAGTACAATGGTCTACAGCAGAATCTTACAGGGTCACGTGACCGGTTGTACGAGTAGGCAAAGCTTAGAAGCTCAGTAGCGGTTCGTGGAATTACAATAAATTTTAACATTGAAGAACTTAATTTGCTAAAAAATATTTTAGTCGAGATGTTAATTGAATTAAAACTATCATTAGGTACCAAGCTTTTCTTAGCTTCATGTCTGTTTTAATGTATTATTGTGTAATTGTTGATCTAGTTCAAACCTTCTAATTATATTTTGCCTTACTTTAAGAAGCAGAGTTCTAAATGTGCGGTAAGAATAGGAGAACAGTGATTTTTTAAATATTTTCAAGTTTTATTTACTTTATCTTGGCCATTGCGAAACTAGGAGCTTTAGTTTATATAACTATAGTACGGCAATGTGAAATGTCTTTTAATCATTAAGTAAACAGCTAGAAGAAGCTTTCCTTTTCAAGGGACTTGTGTAAGATGTAATGGAAGATACCTTTTGGGTCACATGACGTATGTGCCAATCCCCTTCAGTATAATATAACATTTATTTCGGCGGAGTCATGTGGGAATCCTTAGAAGCGAAATGATGCAAGAAAATCTCGGAGCTGATTTTTCTCACCATTACAATAGTTTTTTCCTATTAGAAAATTAAAATTATTATAGAATAAGATGGCATAGCGGACGAATTCGACTGATAAGTGTCCTGTTCGAATAAGAAAATATCTATACGTGTATCAAAATTATAAATCTTTATCTAGATAGCAATATTTTCGTGTACCATATTATTCTCAATAATTACCTAGATGCTATTATACGCTGACCTACCTTAACTTAAAATATCATTTACTGGGTAATAGTCGAGGGGCGTCTCATTTCCAAAAAAAAAAACATACAGCGATTTCGAAAATCACTTGATTTCTGACGAAATAACTTGATTTCTAGTCGTTTTATAATTTTCACTTGAGTTGGGCCAATTTTTAATTTAAGTGTTGTGAGGTAACGGAATTTAAATGGTGATTCTTTGAGTCATCAAAAGTGAAAAATGTGTTCATAATCATATCTTATACTGGTTAGAATTTAATATTTAGTATATTGAAAATAAAGCTTTTTTTTAATTTAGCTATTAACATGGAATAACAAGATGACAATTGGCTATTCTATTTTTGTCTTCTAGGGCTCGCTTCTTTTTACTTCTAGTCGCAAAAAAAAACATGTGTTTTCAATTCCGTCTGTCTGTATGTGTATGCCTGTCCGCGATAAAGCTCAAAAACTACTTCTCCTATTTACTCCAAGTTTTGTTAAAAATTTAAAGTAATATGAGGATGCCGTGGTAATTTTGGTTAAAATCCAATATGTCGGCCTATTGAAATGTTAAAAATGTTATTACCAAAAAACTACTTATCCAGTTTACCCCAAATTTTGCTTAAAAATCAAGTATTATATAAGGATGAACTGGTAAAAGTGTTGATGCAAATTACAAAATGGCGACCTAATTAAATGTTTAATAATTCGGCCTGAAAAAATTACTTATTGGATTGATTTTAAAGTTTACACAAAAACAAAGTGTGAAATATATCAGTATCAAAAAGCTACTTATCCAAATAGGTTGAAATTTTGCACAAAAATGAAATGTGAAACAGAGAAGAACTGGTAAAATTGTATCAATCATATAAGGCAAAACAAAATGGTGGCCTAATTAAATGTTTAATAAGTCGGTAAATTTCCATTTTCTCGAATAAAAACTGTTTTATGTTAGATCTGGGCAAAAAAGTTGTGTTTGTCACATATTTTTATTTGCGCATGAGCAATATAAGGATTTAGGAGAACCGCGACTACCACATACCTATATGTATATATAAGCTGTGTTATTATGTGTGTGGCGCAATCCGTTACGTGGAAAGTTTCGAGTAAATGCCATGTTCCGATTTTTCTAGATATAATTTCAAGACTATCTTAATGAACGCCCTTTATGTTCTATAAATACAATTTATACGTGCCTTAAATTTTTTAAATATATAATGAATTGTTTATCACAAGAAACGTTCTTATAAAATTGTCGCAATTTTACAGCCAATAATAAAAAGGGATTGACGCCCTTAGTGGAAATTCAAAAAGTGGTTTTAGCATAAAAATTCCTAAGGATACATTTTTCTAGGATTATATACTCAAAAATTCACCCCAAAAAGATTTCCTTACTTTTGCGACACCCGTAATTTTAACTTTCGCCTTTTAGTGTACGTCCATTTCAATATTGGTAAGCCTACAAAAAAAATAGTCAAGCCTACATGAAAACAATTTTAATCATAGTAGAAAAATGTTGCCGAAAAAATCAATCTTAAATTCCCCCATGCAAATACCCATTTTCAGTCAAATCTATACAAATGTTGACTAAAAAATTTGTTTATATCCAAAAGTCAAATTTGAAATTAATCGGTAATGTGGAAGGGGAAAAATATCCATTACAAGATTTGAACCAGACATAAACATTCAATCAGAGAGTAGTTACCCTATTATGTTATAATAAATCTTACTTAGGTTTGTTATATCGATTTGTCGTTGATTGCTTCAGGATTTTTTTAATGCATATCATTTCGTGAACTTCCCGGTTTTTCTTATGCGTTTCAGATTTTAAAATTCTGTAATTTCCAGGTGTTTTTTTATGTAATATTTCTATTATCATATTTATGACCATTTAACCTGTTTTGAAAATACTGACTAGTTTGTCCGATATAAACAGCAGGGCAGTTTTTACAGGGTATATGATAAACAATGTTACTTCTCTTGTTCTGTGGTATTGTACTTTTTAATTGGCTGAAATTTTGTCTCACTAAATTATGACCTCTGTGCCTTACTTTGATATCATGTTTCTCAAATACTTTTTGAAAATTTTCTGACAGGCGCGGGATGTATGGTAAAGAGAGATAATTTTGTTTATTTTTATTGTGTGGTCCAGAGATCTGAGTGTTTAAATTATTATTGTATTTTTGAAGTCTTTCCTTAAAAATAATGTCAACTAATTTTTTTGGCGTAAATGTTAAGAGAGAGTGCTTGTTTTGCTTTATTAATGGCATGTTTTCTATATTCAGGATTCCTTAATTTTACTACTCTGTCGGCTAAACTGATTACTACCGACTTTTTTTGGAGAACATGGTATTGCGAAAGACAATTTAAGTAACATTCGGATCACGTAGGCTCGGTCATGACAGTATTATTCTCTCTGTGATGTAGGGTTATGTCCAAAAAATTAATTTTATTTTCGGAGTTCGATTGTACGTTTCAATTTTTCGTGGTAGCTGTTGAACTTTTCTACAATATAGCTTCCTTTAGCTTTTAGAATGGCACGCAAACAATCGTCCACGTACCTATAGAAAAATAACGAGTTTTGGTATTTAAAGTATTCCACATACTTTGGTTGGTATTAATTCAACAGCTTCCAGAAATTCTATTCTATTTCTAGTATATTTTTTTATTTCAAGCCATTTTTCCTTATAATAGTTAGTGATGCATTTATTGGCACGTTGGTGTACAGAGATACATATTCTTTGTTTTGTCTTTAAAACTCCAATAATTTTTATATAGTTTTTGCAAGTGACTTTACTAAGTATATCATTGCGACATTTTGAAAGTTTGTGCAGTTTAGGAAGGCCGTATATCCTGGGAGGTAAAGAGTTTTGACTGCTCTTTGACAGTGTTAGGTGAAATACAATTTTTATTTTCCCATTTTTTAAACAATTCGTTGTTTTTCTTTTGAAGGCCGTTGGTGGAATCTCTTTTCAGTTCGTTTTTTTGTCTTGAAGTAGATCATTATTTTTTTATCATCGTCTGTGTCCGTCGTAATAACGGTAAAATTTTTAACTGGGGATTATCTTTTAAAACATTTTTGGTTTTATTAAAGTTTTTTTGTAATACTTTTTTGTTGATTACTCAGCGATCCGTTTGGAACAACATGAAAATCTGTTAAAATATTGTTACATGAAGCTCTAATTTCATCTTTCGTAGATATGGTCTTATTAGAGATTATTGCCTCAATATTGGCAATAATTTCGGGGATAGGGATTTGCTTATTGCTTTCTAATGGAACAGCGAAATTCGGTCCCAGGCTAAGAGTGTCACATACATAATTATGCAAATTAATGTCAGTCAAGTTCTCTATCCATAGACTCAGTGACGGCTCGTACTCTAAAATTAAGGGTCGGCCGAGGCTCAAGGCCAATCAAAAGCAGTTTTACTGAGAAGGGGTAATGAGGTAATTACCGCCCAGACCGGTCAAACATGTGTAATTTACATATTTTTACGTGGAAATTACGATTAAAAACTTGGCTACGAAACACTATAGCACAAGACCGACTTGTTGGATTGGGTCTCTTGCATATCCATAGAGTATTGATGTAAATATAAACAATGTAATTAATAAATTTGCTGCAGACAAAAAATTTTGATGTTATTCTATAACTATTTATTAAAGGCTGTTTTTTTTCACTTATGCCACAAGTATGATAAAAATATAAGTATTTATGTTGTTCTCATACCACTTATAATATATTAACAAACATTTTTTTAAATTAACCCCCCCCCCCAGAATGGTTTCCTAAAATAGTCCTTGAGACCAATGTGGTGTTAATTAGTGCCGCGTCCAAATATGGTCAAATAATAGTCTTTTATTTTTTTTCGTTTATTTCTTCAGTGATAATTAGGTAGTTATCAACCTATATATAGCAGATCTAAGCTAGAGTATAAATTTAATAAACCAGAAAAAATGTTAGTAAAGCGCTCTAGTCAGTCAATTTAATTTTTTGATATTGTAATGTATCTTGCCTCAAGAGGAAAATAAAATAAATGCCAAACATAGTAAAAGCTACATACACAACCAAAAAACTACATTGTCCAGAAAGAATCACGATGCGGCCGGCCGATTTCTAAAACAAATTGGAAATGATATTTTAAAATATTCACTTGCACTTATTTCGTCACCACATTTAAACATGGAACATGAAGTAAAACTTGCTAATATAATATATTAACCATCATTAGTCATGACTAAAGCAAAGAACTAACTAAAATTAATTTAAAAATAAGATTAAAATAATTACAATTAATACCTGTAAAATGGTAGTATTCAATTGGGAAAAATTCCGGGGATACAGCCACATCGAGACGGACCGGTGTTGGGTGTTATAAGCTACGACGAACCTTATAGCCGAAGTAATAGCATGGGATGTATGCGAACGTACTACGTACCGCGTATTAGTACATGAAGTCTAGCATGTGAGATGATGGAAGCGGATGGCCTAGCCACCGTCTATAATAAGTATATTAGAAAATCTGTGGACGGTTGCCCGCGGTCTGCTGTTAATGGCGTTATTTGTATGTTACTCAAGCAGTTATGATAGAGATACTATTTGCTATGTGCCCAGGAAATAATAAACAACATTTTGGTTTTGTGCGTTGTTAGGATGTTTACAAAACTATTTTTAAAAAATGTTTACTTTTTTAAAAACAGAATTTTCCCTGTATATTTTCTGGTACGGCCCGGCCTACCCTGCCGCCCCTGCCTAGACTAGTATCACTCAGTTATGTTGTAAAAACTGCTCTGCCACAAATATGGTATAAAAATATTACTGCGCTAAAAAACATGAGCAATCTAAAAAACATTGTTTTGATTTTGGAAATTCGAAAATTTTAACATCTGAACCGCATAAGAAAAAACGATATAACAAACCTAAGTAAGATTTATTACAACATAATCGGGTAAATGACTGAAGCTAAATAGACATACATATATCTTTTCTTTTACACTTAATACACCCAAAAAACTATATTATACCAATAGTTTCTAATACTTCGGCTATCTATCAAAAATATAAACATAAATATTAATAATATAAAAAAGCACTACTATTATTATAATCGTACAGGTTCTTCAATCGGTACTGCTTCGATATGACCGTTCTAATTTCTCACTTCCCAGTGCACGTTTATATATGTTAACTTAAATATGTCCAGTTGCAATGGCTCTGTGTGATTTTTATTTTCAAAAATATGTGTATGTGAATGTGTTTTAAACTGATTATGACTTAGTGGATTTCTGTTGTTTGGGGTAAGTCAGCGTAAAATAAAAAATTTGGGAAAAATATGCTCTCCCTTTGTTCTATTTATTTCAGCAGTGGCAATAATTTTAGTACCCTACAGTTGAAAAACGCCACGAAAGTGACCGAAACCTCCTGTTAAAATTACAAAACTGTATACTTTCAATTAAATATGTGACTGACCAACCAATCTGCAGTTTATTTCAGAACCATATAGCCCAATTTGGCTTGACAATATATTTGTGATCGGTTCAAAAAAAAATCACTACTATATAATATATCCGCGGATGAACTTTACAAGACGAGAAATGGACTAAAAATTGAAAAATACGAAAAAAAGTCACTCTTGATAAAAGTTTTTTTCTTGAAAAATAAATAAGGTTCGCGTTATCGAAAATTTCATTTTTTATACAGGGGCATAAAAAATACAAAAATGTCATTTTCTGTAAGAGTAAAAATGTCTCATTTTGTATGATACGAAAATTTTTTGTATAGGTGGCATAAAAAATACAAAAATGTTGTTTGCGTAAAAAGCAGCATTGTAGAAGTACAAATATTAAATATACTTAAAAACCTCAACCTGAAATACGAGGTTTCGTTAACAAGATTTAAAATTAAGAGTATCTGTTTTATCACATTACTTTTTAGAGTCCCAAATATTCTCAAGCACACCGTTAATCAGAATACCTTCTAGTTTCTAAAATAATTGACACTTAACGGCGTACTATGTAAAATAGTTAATATATATATTAATAGTTAATATGTTTAATATGTATGTCTTACTTTCATGAAATAATTATCATTTAATGTGGAATAGTTCTTATCAAATCAGATGCTATCTATTGAGCAAAGGATTTTTATAAGTGTTACGGGGATGGTCAAATATCATACTGCTATGTAATAAAAAGGTTCCAAAGAACTGGTTCTGTTTTGGACCTTAAAAAGAAAAAGAAGAAATATGAACATAACGATGCAGCCACAGCTTAGGAATCTCGCTAAACAGTTAGCAGTTGTGAAAAAAGTCATATTAAGACGATTTTAAAAGAAACTAAAATGTTTCCGTTCAAACCCCACTTTAATCATACGTTACCCAGGTATCCATTCAAGGTCCCAGGAAGAAATAAAAAATTACTTTAGATATTTAAGAGAGCAATTAAAAAAATATGTTGAATATGGCTGTGGTATTTTTGAATTTAATTTTTTTTGCCTAATTAAATGTTTGTATTATTTAAAAATTACACTTGAATAAAACGTATTTTGAATTACAATTATTTAATTAAGTTTGATTAAGAACTATTTTACGTTAAATGATAGTTATTTCATGAAATAAAGTCATTGACAAGTACGTCGTCCAGTGTCAAAATTATTTTAGAAACTACTAGGTACTCTAATTAAAGGTGTGCTTGAAAATATTTGGACTTTAAAAAGTGATAAAACTGATACTCTTAATTTTAAATCTTGTATTTCTGCGTGGGGTTTAATTCAAAACCTATTTAATAATTGTACTTTTGAGAGAAAATTATAAACGAGATATGCTTTTTACATAAAACAACATGTTTGTATTTTTTATGCCCCCTGTATAAAAAATTAAATGTTTGATAATGCAAACCTTATTTATTTTTTATATATATATATATATATATATATATATATATATATATATATATGTTCAGGTCTTATTGACAGGTCTTTCAGAAGGGAAAGCTGATACTAGTGGCATAATAAGTAACTTCCTTTAAAATTCAAAATTTACTAATCAAATAAGTAATTGTTAGAATTTACTAATGATGCATTGCACATTGACAAAACTTAACCTAATCCTCTATCTTATTGTTGATTTTGAAACTTTTTTAAAACTCTTTGAAGAACTTAAAGTAAAAGCAACAGCTGTGATTGAGTAAAAGTTAGCTTGATATTTGTACTTATCTGTTAATTGCTCATGTGGTTCAGTGTGCTTGGATATTCGATATGGATATCTAAATAAAAGAGCGTATTTATTTATTTTTCCCTTTTAGTTGAGGACGAGGTGTAGGATAAAATGGGTTTTATGGAATTTTATTAGGAATATTCATATTGTAAATTTTGTGTGTATTAACATACTTTAAAAAGCTTTCTAAAATATATGCTTCAGTTATATATTTTTGACAATGGCTGTGTTATGACCCTTCATACATTCTATTTTGTTCACCCTTTAAACATACTGCATTAGGTAGCGAGAACTTATCAACTGTAATTATTTTCAGTCGTCAAGTCGTAGATTATCAAATGAAAATGCATTAGTGTCAGCTAGTAAAGAAAACTTGAAGTATGCTGGTGCGAGAAAGGGTTCAAGAAAGCTGAAACTATCAGATTCTGTAGCTAGTTCAATAGGATCAAATTTAAATAGAATCGGTAATTATATTAACTGACATGGGCTTTACCATATGTATTTTTTTTCACATTTTCTAAGGGAAATTTATTATTTTTTAATAAAATAAAACAGTTTATTTTTTGAATAAGAATTTCGGTTTTTGCAGGTGGCGCTCAAGATTTGACAAAGATGTTGCTTACTGACGATTACTTTAGTGACGTAAATCCCAGGTCAATGAGGAGGCTAATGAATGTTGTGTATGTTACAGGTACATTGTTTTAATGGTGTATTTTAAGTCTTTAAAAAAAAGTTAATTAGAAAAGGTCGGGTGTTAATACCGTGAACTTTTCTAGTACTATGAAATTGTGTTTTTTTTAGGTCGTTTACTTAAAGCTTTTCAAATTGATTTTAACTGGTATCGCTTAGCCTCTTGGATAAATATAACTGAGCAATGGCCATTCAGAACGTCATGGATAATATACCATTATGATTTATATGAAGATCAACTGGAAGACAGTACTCCACTAAAATCCATATATGATAAGTATGTTAGCTAATAAAAAATAAAACTAAAAACATGACTATTTGAAGTACAATTTTAAAAGTATGTCAAGCTTGATTATGTCATTTTAAAGATGTAGAGAGTTCTGAAAAAAATACTGTGTATTACACATTTATTCGTCTGACCCTTTTACAACTGTTACATATCCCTTGTCTTCTTTTAATCCAGTTAAATTTGGTATTGAAAAAAATGTTGTACGTTTTATTCTGAATTCAACGACATAACACATTTAATATTTATTGAACGTTCCGGACTTGAAACTCATCAATACAAACAAGTACTTTCTTTACAAAATTATACATTTTTAATCATGAGTACATTTTGCCTAAAGAAAATGTCAATAATTTGATAAGTCTCCACCAACAACAATTTTTAAAAAAACTGGCTTGTATTTTTTATTCCGGTTCTGTAAAATCCATGATTGATAAGATCCTAATGCAACAATAATTTAATCGTATGCTATTAATAACTATTTTTTTAAATTACATTTTTGCTCAATGTAATAGAGACAAACACATTCTATTTATTTACTCTTAAAAGTCGCATCTACTACTACAAATGTATAATTCTTAATTGTTACCATGTATACAAGGACCAAACTTATAAGGAACATAGCATGCCATGGAATGGAAAAACAATTTAACTTATTTACAATATTTAAAATGTCAGTAACGGGTTGTCAGTTTAATTGTACATACCAAAATGAAATTTTCTTGTGAACTAAAAAACGATATGTTAAAAATGTATTACAGTTGAAACAGTAATTCAACAACGGCTTCTCAAAGATATTTCGAAAAGTATCCTGAACGACAACAACCTCAACGAAATATTTTTCAAAGACTGTTTAACAGATACTGGGTTGTAGATGTATTTTAAAATTACCCCAATTAACATTAAACAATTCATAGGACATCCATGGTAAGTTTTAATATAAGGTGTAATTAAATAAGTGAAATTTCAGGGCGCATAGTACTATAAAAAAAGTTCTATGAACATAGGTCCGGAAATGCTTCGTTTTGAAGATACAAGGTGACTAAGTTTTCATATTTTTTATTTATTTTTGACACTCCGTGAACATTTCTAGAGATAATTTATTTAAATTTGTCACCAATGCTACGAAACAGTATATCCTGTGCCAGATTTAAATAAATTATCTCTAAAATTGTCCACGACGCGTAAAAAATAAATAAAAGATGAAAACATTAGATCTTGAAGACGAAGCATTTCCAGACTTATGTTTATTGAACTTTTTTTATTTTTTTTCATAGTACTATATGCTCTTGAAATTTTGGACATTTATTTAGTTACACCTTTATTATTCTTGTAGGTAGAAAACTACTCGACAAATTGAGGCAGAATTAAATTTGCCAAGTTTAATTCCGTTAAGGCCTGGAGAATTTTGAAATGTAATAATTTGAAGTCATACAAAATTCTCGTATCCCATGAAGGAGATTCCATTTGGCTTCAAATCCAAATTCCCCGAGACCCCAAGTTCCTCACCACTATTCTTTGGAGCGACGAGGCTACCTTTACAAACTGTTGTAATTTTAATAGGAATAACGAGAACATTTAGGCTCTAAAAAATCCTCTAGAAAATAGGGAAATACGCAAACAATTGCGTTTTAGTATTAATGTTTGTATAAGGCTGATAGGAGATAAAATTTTTGGTCCCGTTTTTTTACCAAATAGATTAACTGGGAACGACTACCTCTTTTTTCTAAATAATGAGTTACAAGATTTTCTAGCTGACATCCCGCTTGCCAGGGTACCACATGTTTGGTTGTAACAAGATGGGGCACCCGCTCATGGTACACGAGATGGTAGAGCTTTACTGAGTAATTATTTTCCAGGCAGGTGGATTGGGAATGGTGGGGTGGTAGAATGGCGGCGAGATCTCCGGATCTGACGCCTATGGATTTCTTTTTATGGGGGGCTGTGCAGAACAAGGTTTATAAAAAACCAATTAACACGCCAAAACAGCTCAGAACTCGGTGCTTAAATTCATGTCAAACAATTAGAAGGTCAGTACAAAGAGCTACTAGAAAAGTTTATGCAAAAATTCAAAGATGGATAGATCAAAATGGCAATATTTTTGAACGCTGAGATAAATAAATATTATGGACTTTTCTATTACATTTCGGATTTCTAATTATAATGTAACAATAAGGGTATTGTATTTACTTTTAATCACTATTTGTTTGTATGATCTTAATAAAATATTCGCACTACACAATAATGTACAGGGTGTCCGGATTTGGTTGCAAAAGCAGGGTATCTCGCTTATTTTTAAAGATAGAACCTTGCGGTTTTCACGAACCTGAGCTAATTTTTTGTGAAACTCATGAAGCCGTAAACAAAATTTTCATAGCCTTCTTCGTTTATGAGATACAGGGCGAAATAGAAAATTTTGCATTTTGGGACCCCCCTCGTATCTCGGTTATCCTTTAACTTAACGCAAAGGGAAAAATTGCTGCTTATGCAGTTTTTTACGCTGGATCCAGTGGCGTAGTCATATTTTTCACTTGAGTTGTTATTTTTTAGATATGACCCAAAGTTGTGTTTTTTTTAAATGGGACACCCTGTATATTTGTCCAGAAATTGATTTCTCCTTTTAAAAGCTTCTCAAAAATATATAATAGTATGGGTCTATTTTAATAAACAACAACAAAAATCCTAATTTTTATAATTATCATCCCAAATTTTGCAAAATGCAAAATTTTCTATTTCGCCCTGTATCTCATAAACAAAGAAGGCTATGAAAATTTTGTTTACGGCTTCATGACTTTCACAAAAAATTAGCTCGGGTTCGTGAAAACCGCAAGGTTCTATCTTTAAAAATAAGCGAGATACCCTGCTTTTGCAACCAAATCCGGACAACCTGTACTGTTGTAAACCAAAAATTTTCTTTAAGCAAAATGTATTTTTAAATTTACTAGATTTTAAACCCATGTGGAAAAATGTTGTAAAAAAAGTACATGTTTGTATTGATGATGAGTTTTTAAGTCCGAGACGTTCAATAAATATTAAATGTGTTATGTCATTGAATTCAGAATAAAACGTACAAATTATTAAGCGTAAAACGGAGTTTCTACTACTTAAAAATAACAAAGTTGAAGATGGTTGAGACAAGTCGAATGGAATTAAAAATCTAATAATACCGCCTCGTAGAGAATGAAAAGTGCCAATGAGAATGTGAGATTTATTTTGACGTACCTCATCAAATTTTCTAGGGAAATTAATCTTTTTCCTTTAACTTCTTTATTCCAAGTAGCTGGTAGGTGTGTATTTCGAAAATATGTCACAATTTTCTCTAATAAGCCTGGAATTTGTAAAATGCTTCTTCCTATAACTGATCTGCCAATTTTCTACTTGAAAGACCTTTAAAATCCGGTGTTAACGTGTTGCACATACTTTTAAATTCGAGGTTATCAGCATGTACAAAGGGGGTGTTTGTAGCATAAAAATGTTTTGCTACTTGCAGATTAATTTCGTGTTAGTATTGGGAGGAAGTTCCTATGAAACTACTATCTTTAACAATTTTAAGACTATCAGGAGCTGGAATAGTTTTTTTATTGGCAGCTGACAAATCAGTTTCTGATGATGTACCTGCAAAAGATGTGCAATATGTTATTGTTGTTTCTTAATTTCACGGCAGTTCCGACTATTTTAAAATACCACACTAGAATAAAATGTTATTTTATACTTTTTAAACGTCTTCTTTAGACTATTTTTGTTTCGGGGGTTTTTTAATTTTTAATTTAATTTTATTTCATACTCTTTAAACTAACTGTATGGTTAAGTCTTTCTAAAGGTATTCGAGGAAGTTTCAAAACGATGTATCACTTCTTATTATTGAAAATTTTTTTGTTGATCTCGCCCTCTACGAAGGGGTTGAAATAATTTTGAAAAAACATGACTTACACCTTTTAGGAAATACCCTTTTTCGATTTAAAAAACCCACATAAAAATCGTAAATTCAAGAGATATGAGACTTGACAATGCTTCTTTAGTATTAAACTTCAATAATTCCAATAACTCAAAAACTGCTTGATTAAATTTAAAAGACTAAACATCTTTGTAGAGGACAAGCTTCAAAATGAGGTGCCACTTGATACATCTTCTTATTTAAAATTTTATAGTGAATATTCACTCTTGCGAGGGTGTTAAAGCAATTTTAAAAAACACGCCCTAAAACCTTTCCACCAACACCCTCTTTCGAACAAAAAAAACCGCATCAAATTTGGGCAAGCCGTTCAGGAGATATGAAGCCACAGATATACACGGGTGTCAAACTTATAACACTCCTCCTTTTGCGTCGGGGATTTAAACATTAGTATAGTATTAAGTAAGCCTTGAATATGTTATATAATTGCAAATTTATATTTTTAAACGAAGACATTTTTCGAGGTAATGTACAATTTATAATTATTTTTAAAATATGTTTCCATAAATATCAAGCATAAGTATGGAGGTAAAAACAAATATTTATTTTTTGAATTGCAAAATTTGACAAAATTTCGTGAAACGATTCATAGAACAATAATTTATGATAATGAATAAGTCCCTACTTTTATTTGTTTCTCCTTCACTTGTTTCATTTGTATTTGTCTCTTGGGATTGGCCATGGGTAAAACTCCATTCAGGGTATCTTTATCATTGTTATAATTCTGAACATGTTAATCATCCTTTGAGGTATACCTTCCATCTCCAAAGCACACTTCTTACAAACTGACCCTTTCCCACTAATATTTTCTATAGATTTGCATTAATAATATTTCTGTATCGGATTTTTTTCTCGCGGCATTTTGTTTCTGATACCAATTAAACACTACTCTTACCGAAAATATTCCACCTAACACGTTTTAAAAAATCCCTGAATAGCGCGGTGGTTCCCCGATTGCGTATTTGTATTTAAACGAAAGCCACTGTTGCCAGATTTAAGAATAATATAATAAATGTTTTGACAATCTGATATATATCCGAATTTTAATTTTTACTTAGGCATAAATATCGCGATATATTTCATAGCGAACCCTGCTATTAAGTCTAGCTTGGAGTGTCTTGTTTCTTCCATTTATACTCCTCAGGAACAAGGAGTTTTATATAGCCCTGGTGCTTCTGATTGCCAAAGAAATCGTGCTATTTTGCCTCTGGACTATGGTATTATATCGCCTCGGCGTTTAGTTAGCGTTTACAAAATTAATTTTAATGAAAAAGTTACATACAGGTATTGTTTCAAATAAGCTCGGCATTACTGCAGCAAGAATATCTTACTTTGCATTTGTAAAGTCATACCTAACTTATGGTTAAGCCTTTTGGGGTTACTGCAGGCAGCAACGTTTTAATTCTACTTTTATTTTGCAAAAACTATTTGTTACATATGCAAAGCTCGGACCCAAGACAATTTCCAACCACTTTTTATGAGATATAACACTTACTTGCGTTTTAATACTCTTATATGTATCTCTCATTTATAAAGAACATGGAAATTTAACAAAGGGCCTTTAATACTAGACAAAATTTAACCTCCCACTTCCTTTCTCCAGGACAACCTTAGTAAAACATTAAATTTTTTATGAAAGTAAACACATTTACACCCACCTCACACAAATATTTAGACCACACAATCAATAGTCTTGCTTTATCTCCAAAATATGTTTTAGGTATATTAACATATAACGAGAGACTTACAGTTATTTCTAAATGGGGGTGCGATGGAACCAGCAACCAAATTGAATACAAACAAGCGTTTTCGCAAGAATTTTTTAATTGTAGTGATTCATATTTGTGTGATTTGTTGTATTTTTTGTGCTACTTCAGCTATTAGCTGAGCCTGAAAATTTTGACCAGAAAAAAATTTCTCAAATTCCCGTGTCTTGTTCTACGCGTTTTTGCCTGTCAATAAAACTCATTATGAAAAGAAAAAGAAACTCGAGCTAACTAAAATCGATGAACCTAATATGGAAAGTCAAATAACCAGTTTACAAGACACAATTATGTTGGTAAATAATAACAATGGTCGAGTAAATACAAAATTGTGTTTAACAGTGCTGGACGGAAAAGTCTGTAGTTCACTTACTGACTTTCTGATCAAAAGTGTTAAATTTGTTTGGCAACTCCAAAGGAATTGAATAATAAAGGCGAATTAGCTTAAAAAATAATTAACTTGGAAAATTGCGATTTTGGTCTATCAATATTACATGCCTGTATTCGTTGTTTTGAATGTTTGTTACATATGTCTTATAGGTTGAAAATAAAATTATGGCAGGCAAGAACGTCCGAAGAGAAAGAGAGCTGTAAAAGCAGAAAAGAAGAAATCATCACAAAATTTAGACAACAAATGGCATTATTAGTCGACAAACCAAAACAAGGTACAGACACTCCAAATTATGACAACACAGCTAGAATTTTTTTTTCAATTCAGAACTTTCCGCCCAAATAACCGGAATCTTATAGATAAGTTTTCTATCATTTTAAATGCCATGTTATTGACGTTAATAAATTTAAAAGATATACTGGATACTGGAGCTCCTTCTTATTTATAGAATTATATCCATGGTATAACATGCCAGCAAGCATACATAAAATACTTGTACATGGTGCGCTTATAATTGAAAATGCTATACTGCCCATAGAACATTTTTCTGAAGAAGCTCATGAATTCCGAAATAGAGATTGCAGAAATTTTCGCCAGCGCCATTCAGGACAATTTTTTAGTTTAGTCACTACAAACGAAGATCTGGTTCACATGCTTTTATTAACATCTGATTCATTAATATCGCAGCTTAATCTCGTTTATAAACTCAAACTCAAATATACGTTACTGTTAAAAGAAGATATAGTCCTTATCGATAAAGTAAGCTAAATAAAAATATTAGGGTCTAATCATTGGAAATATAAATAAACATACACTGTAAACTAAGTAACTACATTTACAAAAAGTTATAAATATAGCCATAATAAAATCCACCATTAAACTTATAATAAAAGAAATATAAATGTTTTAAGTACATTTTTGGCACAGAACCTAAAATACACGCGTAATAAAATGAAATATATGTTATGCTCACAAACTATAACCATCCTAAAATTCTTGCAAGTTATAATATGATTTTTCCTCCAAGCTGCATTTTACTTTTTTCTTAAATTTAAGAGATTCTTTATTTCTAAATATTTGTGGGAGGTGGTTGTGTATTTTTTTACTTTCATATAAAATTGATTGTTTTACTACGATTGTTCTGAGGATAGGAATTGGGAGGTTCCAATTCTGTCTGGTAAAAAACGCCCTTTCATTGTTAGATTTCCATGATTTTTATGTATGAAAGATACAGATTCGAGTATTAAAAGGCAAGTAGTGTTAAAATTTTATATCTCACAAAAAATGGTTTCCAATGGTTTCAGGCCCCTGCTTTGCACATGTAATGAACAGCCCGTTTTTGCAAAATAAAAGTAGAGTTAAAAAGTTATTGGCTGTAGTATCCCAAAAGGCTATAATATAAGCTAGGTATGAATTTACGAATGCGAAGTTTATTATTCTTGCTACCTTTTCATTTAGATTATTTAAGTGGTTAATAAATTTCAGTTATTATCTATGTGTATTTCCAAATATGTTGTGTTTAATTTATTTTCAACCTTAGTATCTGATAGGTAAAGATTATCAAAGTTATATGTTAAAATATTAGTTTTTGATACATTAAAACTAATGTAATTCGCATAACACCATATCTTAATTAAGATCAGATCTCATGGGATATTTTCTTTCAACAGGTCTTCATTTTTATTTCCCCAGACAATGGTAGTATCGTCCGCAAACAATATAAAAGTTCTATTTATGTTAAGGTTAGTTAAGTCGTTAATGTACCCCCCAAGAAATTGTAGTTGATCCAGACGTCTTATCACCGTACATAACTAACTGATTCTGATTTTTTAAATATGACAAACCAGCTACCCAGAATCAATAACGGTTTGACTTTTTGAGGAGAATTTCGTGATTTGCACAATCAAGAACTTTGAAGTAATCGCCAAAAAAACGCAGCAACTATATCTCGGTCGTTCAAACCAGAATAAATTTTTTCTAAAAAGGAAATCCAGGACTTTTTCAATTTTGAAAACCAAACTGATTTACACTTAGTAGATGAAACTTGTTTAAGTGAGCAATGGCACGCTTTTTTCCCATTTTTTCTAATATTTTTGAGAGTGTGGGGAATAATGATATTGACCAAAAGTTCGAAGGACAATCTTCATCGCCTTCATGTATTTGCATTACATATCCCCTTTGAAAACTATCATTTATACATTTAATCAAACAGCTTAGAGCAATAGTATTTCAAATATTTTTATTGGCAATTTTATAAAAACAAAAATTTTTTATCTCGCGATGTTCTTGATGTTTTAAAACAACCTGATATTGTTGTTAATTTTAATAAATCAAATGACAGTAGTGATTTAAAATCTCACTCATCTGCTTCTTCAAAAAATTCTCTTACAGAAAGCGAGGCGAAACGTGAGTGTTTTGTTTTACCACCTTGACAATTTTATTATTATAAAATGTAACTTAAGAAAAATACATAAATAAAACCTATATGATTAAATTCCAATTTAAAAAAGTTAATTTATTGTTAAGAGGGATCTCACATTTTTACGATTTTTTTTTTCGTTAAGACCTATAAACTTTCCAACAGAAAAGTCAGTTTTATTTTAAAGATATTATTTTTAATTACTATAGATAATAATTTTTATTATCTATAGTAATTTACTGGTATTGTGGGCATATTTTCTTTCACCTAAAATATTTTTTCTAAAATAAAAATGACTCATTAACATTGTGGAACAAGAAAAGAATTATCTATCAAAGTATAATTACAGGAGCCAGGGTTAAAAGAAAGTCATATTTTACATGTATTCTTATGGAGGGCGCACGTTTTTCTTTCTCAGATGAGCGTGCGCGTTCCCTCTTAATATGTTTAATTCGCACGACACATTGAACAATTCAAAGAAAGAAAACTTTAAATATTAAGTTTAATGTTTTTATCAACCAACACAGTTGCAGACTTAAAATGTTTATTATATCTGCTTATATTTAACTGAAAGGTTTTTTAGGGCATGTGAATTGAGTTTTGTTTGTTGAATAGCAGTTTGTTTTGTTTTTAGAAAAGATATAGAATTTATTATAGATCAACATTAGATTGCAAAATTATTGTTTGTTTTTCTATTACATTTCTCGTCAATTTTTTGAATAATCAATTTTAAATTTCCGCTACTGACTTTTAGATGATTTAAAATGATACATATTTTTTAAGTACCTTTTTATAATTATTTTAATATTGCTTTTGTCACCTGTCACTTTTTTGACAGTTTTTGCCGTAAGCTGACATTGGTCGAGATCATGTCATTGAATAGTATTTTAAAAGTTAAGATACAAAAGTGAAACTTTTACTATTCTCTCTGAAACCGTTTTAATTTTAGTACCTCCTAAACAAAACATAGATTTTTTACCACTAAACAAGTATAAACAATTTGAAATTAATCGGATTTGCCATTCTCCATATACTTTTTATAGCCCATTCAACGTAAATCACCCTGTAGAGCATGCTTTAACACTTAAAAATATAATTTCACAGCAGAAGAATACATTTTATTATACTTGTTTTCCTGGGAGCGTTTTATCTTGCTAAATTCCAATTTCATTGTAAAAAACGTTAAAAATGGAAAGACACCCTCCAATAAAAGCGCGACCCCCTAAATATGCAAATTAGGTGCAAGAAGTTGGTTTTATTGCGAAAACTCGTTTTTTCTTGGTCATATGTCATACGATTAATGGTAGTACATAAAATAAACGTTTACAAAAAAGGATGTATAAGTAAATGAATAAATCTTCCTTGCACGTCAATTCAACAAAAGGCATTGCCAATCTAATTAAAAAAGAACCAAACATTCTCTTAAGGCCCGTAGCGTACATAAAACACAGTCTTTCTTTTTTTTTAGAACGTAACGAGAGAAAGACAAAAAGACAACCCCCTGTCAGAGTAGGTTCGGCTGTTAACATATTGTTTGTCTTGACATCAATGGGAAGCTGCCACTTATATGCTGATTGTTAGATATTTTCCCTGTCAAGTGTTAATTTTAATTTGTTTACATTTTAATGATTTGAGATTTAAGTTTGTTAAGTCTTTTTATTGTTTTCTTCATGGTTTTAGTTTTTTTTATTTTATTATATATTAATGTAATAACAGTAACAAATAAATCAGCTATTATATCGCTCTTAAGCAGCGTTCAGAGACTGGTATCAGGACAAAAATGTATCAGACAGGACTGGTCAACAATTCAATCTATATAAATATTTTATGGCTAAGCATTTATATTCTTAAATTAGTTTTACATCTATTAATCTATTTAACGTTAAAAAGAAACATAATAATCTAAAATACTCTTCTTCTTCCGAAACCTCGAATAACTTGGCAAGTCTCTTATAGTTAGAGGAATTGGGTTATAAGTCTTTGCTGCCCTTGTCAAGGTATTATTCAGAGCTTTGCTAGTTCGAACTGATTGTAAATATATATTATTTTTATTTTTTGTATTGTAGTTATGTAGTGACTCATTCAAAATGAGTTTTGAACTAGAATTAATTTTTGTTTTAAATTATTCACTCGTTTGCTTTATTCTAATTCTAAGATGAATTTAATTGGGTAGAATTTTTCATTATTGTAAAGTTGTTTAATAGGAGTTCGATAATGCAATTTAAATAATATCTTTATAACTTTTTTATGATCTGATTTTTGTGAAAATGACTGATATTACAAGTACCCCAAATGTTTATTAAATATCTAATTCTACCATTGAGGCAATGAGTGTCACTTTAGACGATGGGAATGTCATTAGCAAAGGTATAGTACTGACCAGAAAATTGCACCTTTGTAAAGATAATATCAAAGGGAGCATAAAAGTGGCCCTAGGACTGATCCTCGGTGATGCCGCAATCTGTAATTACCTTGACACTACCAATGTTGTTTACATGAACATATTTTCAATTTTTAAACCCGAATGATATATAAAATTTGATTTTGATGACAAAAATAAAATCTTTAAGCAGTCTATGTCAGCAACTCATCTCTTATCAATTACTTTGAAAGGCAAAGAATAATAGGAGTTTTCTTTCGTCATTAAACGCCATAATAGAGGTAAATACCAATAATATTATAATGCTTCAGTGAGTTAAATTATTACGTGCTAATAGAATTACATGGCAAAATTTGAGATCTTCCAGGCAACTCAAAGTTTATTGTCAAAATGTTCGAGGCCCAAGAACTAAACTACAAACTTTAAATACTTCGATTGACTTGCTAGACTATAACACTATTTTATTCATAGAAACTTGGTTAAATGATAATATATTGGAAGTGAACTGGGTTTAAATGATTTTAATTTTGTTTTGTTTGCTGCTAAATCAAATTTATCTGTTAAATTGGTCGAGAGTGCAACTGCTCTGGAAAACCGTTTCTTAATTGGGATTAGAACTTTATTTGGAGTTGTATATTTACCACCAAAATCTTCATGTAGGAATATTATCCAGCTGTAGTGCATTTACTGGGTTAGAACATGGTGGATGTGCTTGCCGGTGATTTTAATCTGTCGGGTGTTTTTGTAATCGTGCTGAATCTGAATTTATCTAAACTTAATCTTAGACTTTATGGCTTACCTTAACTTATACCAAGTTAATAAAATACCAATTGTTAAATCTGGTTACTTAGACTGAATTTCTACTAGATTTGAAAACACTTTAGTTGAGCCCGCACTAGTAGAAATTTAACCTATTGGTTTTTATCATCCGCCCATATCATTCGATTTGAGAATTTTATCTATTGACGAATATTTTCTTTATGATTTGGATTATTTTGATTTTACTAAAGCGAACTATGCTGATATATGTTGTTACTTTGCAGGAATAAATTGGCTTAAATAACCTAAACCAAATATTAGATGATTTTTTATAGCATAATTTGGACTGCGTTTGACACATTTATAAACAAAAAAGATCAAAGCTAGTTTCCTAAATGGTATTCAGAAGATCTGAAAAGTAAATTTTTCAGAAGAAAGCTGCTCAAGAAGTATAAAATTAGTAATTCTTAAGTAGATGTACTTCGTTTTTTCAACACTTAGAAATCAATTTAAAACTCTTATGAAAAAGTGCCATTCAACTTATATAAATACCTAGCGAATATTTTCAGTTCACCGCGAATTCCTGTTGCCAAGTTGTTACCAGATTCGGGTTTTCGCAAGATAATAAAACGAATTTTCAATATTCCAGTTTAAATATATTAATTAATATTATATGAATATATTTATTTTTATTCTAATTGTGTTACTCAATTTAATAGAGTATAAGGAATTCGTAAAGTTGTTTTAAATATTAAATATTTGACTAAGAAAACCATCTATGGGGCTAATTTTCTTTCTCCAAATATGAAGTTACTGAAAATTGTGGAAAAGAAGCGGACTGTATTGTTGTAAAAAGAATATGTTTAAACCGGGAACGCGGTCGCTCTTTCTTGCAGTTCTCTGCATTGTTTTCCTACTTCTCAAAAGTGCGGAAACTAAATTCACTTCTGAAACGGTGCCCTTATTGTTCTTAAAGCGTTGTTGCGGAATAGTATCTTTTTGTCGAGCTTTTAGAATTTCCTATGATACACGATAACTGTCGAAAAAAATGGAAAGGTCGATTTGAAACTTTTAAAAAACGTTCCTTTTTATGGCCTCATGAACCCTATTGAAAATTGGCGGGATCGAAGTTAGTATTTTTTTTTAATGAAACCTCGTTTTTTGTCAATCGAATGACCTCTGGTGACCAAACGGTTCAAGTTTTCAACAAAAACGAAAAAAATTCTGAAAGAGCATAGATGAACCAAAATGTTCAAAAACGTGGAAACAAATTACATTGATCGTCGCTTCTCTAAAAAAAACCCATTTTCTTAAATCTAAAATTTTTCTGATTTTTTTGCTGTTGCTCGCTGAAAAATAGTTTTATTGAAAATTGCTATAAGACAGAACTAATGAGGAGGCAAAAGGTACAAAACTGTGTTTGAAGTTTGCAGCTAAGTGTATTTTGTACAACTTCCAAATTTACCATTTGTTTCTATGACGTACCTAAATGCTCGAAGATCTGGCTTAAAAAAAGTCTGCATATATTTGCACACATTTTCTTGTATTTTGAAGAACTCCCGGGGACACCACAAGGGCATAGCGTCAAGTTGCCTTGAATTTTATTCAGTCAAATAGGGCGTGTTTATAGTATATATTTAGGTAAATTTTATTTAATTTTAGATCCTCAAAAACGGTTTTTTTTTAGTATTTTTGAAAATGGCATCGTCAAATTTAGATATTTTTAGGAAGATAGCCACAATTTGCCATTCTCAGCATATGAGTAATGTCGGTATGCGTTTGATAGAAGTGCTACTCGATTAACTTTTTTGGATGAGTTAGAGCAGCGAAATGCTTGCGTGTAATACATTTTTCAGTATATAGACCATAATTTTTAACATTCTGGAAGGTTTTCAGTGCCGTGCATTTTTATTTTTTTTTACTTACTGAAACTTCTGAAAGATTCAAAGTATCGATTTGGGATTTTCGGTAATAGATAGGATATTTCATTTAATATTTAGAGACATAATTTATTAATAAAAAAAAATGTCTTTTTCTGGTAACTTCTAGACTATTTAAAATTATTAAATTCAGTTTTCACAGTTCTATGTAACTTTTATTGGCGTAATTTATCAAAATAAAATTTGACTTCGTTACTTTTAAACTGCTTAAAATTTTTAAATATGGTTTTTACATTTCCATGTAACTTTTTGTGGCGTAATTTATTTAAAAAAATATCTTAAATAAATACCAAAAACTCCTTCCCGTAACTTCTAAACTACTTAAAATTTTTAAATACGGTTTTTACAGTTTCATGTAACTTTTAGTCACGTAATTTATTTTTTTAAAATATTTTAACATCTGTCAAAAAAAGTCTAGTCTTCTTAACTCTTGAACAGCTACATTTTTTTAAATGAGATTTTACAATTAGATGTAACTTAACTTATATAAAGGCGGATAATAGGTCGACAGTGATATTTAAATTATATCCGCTAGGTTATGGTCTAAATATAGCTTGTATTGTGGACGTTTTTACTTGTATTTATGTATGGTGGAAAAACGCACTTTTTATCTTTTAGTCCCCATATCTCAGAAAAGGTTTAGATACACTTTTGAAATTTTATATGTTTTTACAGCATACTTGGGGCTCTTGAAAAGTATAAAAAATGTGTTTGTATTGTTTTTGTTTATGGTCCATTAATATTAAAATATCTTTTTAAATTAAAATAATTATTGGAAATTCTCAGAAAACATTTATTTCTACGGTATTCCTAGTCATGTTAAAAATGGTTGAGATCAAAAAGTATTTTTTCTCCATTCTTAAAAAAAATATTGGGTCTTAAGCAAGTGTTATGTAAACATCTGGCGCCTAAAAGATTTGAGTTCTTTACAGAAGCGTAGAAGTTTTTGAAAGGACATAGTTAGAAAAAAGCAATCTAGTTTCGTGTTTAAAAAGTCTAAGCAAATTACAATTATCGCGGATTGTTTAAAAAAAAATCAACTTTTTTAATTTTTTTTGCTGTCGCCTCTAACTTTGGAAGCTATAAAAATTTTGAATAGGATTTTTACATGTAACTTTTAAATAGTTAATGAAAAAAATATATAATGAATATTATAATGGGAAACTGGGGTGCGATTTTGCACTTATCATTTCGTTAGTTAACGAAAATTTTTTCCGTTCGGAGAGCTGTTCGGCATGACAATCGGATTTTCCGATCCTGGTTCGTTAAACAACAACCTACTACTAAAGCCGCCACTTTCCGAATCTGTCAGTTCTTGAGTTTTTGATAATATCTAAATTTACTGCCTTGGAGTTTCATTTCAAGATAAAAAGTAGTTTTGATTACTTGAAAGCTAAGCCATGACATATTAGCATATGCATCATACCGTAAATATTCAACAGATGCCAAAATATTCAAGAAAATCATGATAACATGGAACCTCCAAATAGGCAGCGAAGATACGAAACTCGTAAATCCTTCAAATTAAACAAGGTAAGCTAATCTGTTTAAAAAATATTATCTATGTCATATTATTACGAAACCTGTATATTTTAATTATTAATGAATCATTATTTTTAATTCAGTGAATTCTTCTTTCTTGATCATTTTGTTACAAGTACGGGAAAACATAAAACGCTATCCTCAAAATGTACTTCTTTTGAAGAAATATTTAACAAAGTTGTGAATATTCTGTTTAAATATTAATTACATTATTTGCTATATGGTGCAAAATTCTATATTACGTATTTTATTTTTAAAAGAAAAGGGACCTATGTTAATATGTATTCCATCTATTCTAATCCAGCACCGCGGCTGTTATGCAACCACATAAACATCATACATTTATCCGCCTTTGAAACGCGGCCTTCCACAGAAAAATAATATAATAATATAGGCGAAATGCGTTCCTCGGGAGAACAAAGCGTTTTAAACTTAGAGTAAGAATAAAAATCTTACTCTAGGTTGTAATTGCCCGTTGTTACTGGGGAATGGCCCTCCCTATTTTAAGAATAGGCGGTATTTTATTTATTTTGGTCTCTCGTAACCTAACTTAACTTTTTTAGTTCACAGATACGCAGTAAACAAGTCGAACAGCTGATAGATCACTTGCGGAAACATAACAGTGGTTTAATAATGGTGTATTTAAGTATTGCAAAATTGAACATAAATACCAGTAACTAGGAACCAATTTAAGAATAATATTTTCTATTGATGGAAAGACTAAAGAAGCAATAAGGGCAGTTGAATCTAGATTATCATAATACTGTTACAGGTAGGCATGAATTTGTATATTTTTAAGCAAATAGAATGTACTTGCTAAAATTATATTTTATTGTCTATGTCGAGGTCTATGTACAACTTGTAAACAAAAGTATTCCTTAACAGGTATTATCAAAGAAAATTTATAGTGGAAGCTATTATTTTCTTTGGTATTATATATTTTCACTGTTGAGGGCGAAATGGAATAATCTTTGTTTTTCTTTAAAAGAACTATAGTTGGAATTATATAATGTTATAATTATTAGAGTAGGGAAATAATTAGTTATATTATATTACACAGTATGTGGTGTATGGCCCATTTATTGATTATAGCAATATTTTTACTTTTTTGCAGAATATGACCCTAAAAAGAAGGGAATGATACAAGAAATGATGTCAAGTATTTGATACAGTATTTTCATTTACCTTTCACATACTTAGTCAATATAAGGAAGAACAATCACCGAAGCACAATTACAAATTCCTCGATAAGCTGTTTTGTTGATTCAAATTTGAAGTCGACCATTTTGATTGCAGAAGATATATACCTGTGTAAGTATTAATTGTGATTATTTTTTTTTATAAAGAAACTTACTATAATATTAGACTTAAACAGATTAGGCTAGTATAATTCATAAGCTTATGTTTAGCAAAGTCTACTGCAAACATACCTGTGAGTTCATTATTATAACAAATTATCAGTTTACAGTATCAAACAGAATTTAACACTTGAAACCTTGTTTAATTTGACTAATTGTTTTTGCACTGATATTCTGTTGGAAAACAGCAGCAACATAATGCATAGCAACTCAACTGATTAATGGTGCACTTATTTTTTTATTATGTCATCCATTAAACTTTGTGCTAGACACCTCAGTATGTTTTATATGTTTGTCTAATTTCTTACAGTGTGATACAAATATGTCTGAAGTGTTTGTTTTTCCTTGGGTTTTGCTAATTGCAATTTTTAATGTGTATTTTTAAATTAATATTTTGTTCAAATCTATGAATCGCTTTTGAAGTTTCACATCACAATAAAAATATTCTATTTAAAAAAATAACTATTATGACTTAATAAGTTCATTATGTTTAATGGAATTTATTTGTTTATTCCTATGTAAAATTGTACAGGGTGCCTGATTATATTTTAAATGGTACGTACGCTAGAGGCCTTATGCTATGAGTTATCAGAAAACTTTAAATACAAATGTTTTTGGGTTTGAACAAAATCATCATTCATTAATCATTCTTGCCGAATATAAATATACTAGGTTTAAACTTTATCTCTAAAGATAATAGCGAAATTTTAGAAAAACCCTGCCATAAGAGGCAATGTGTAAGAGAGAGATGGAGAAAGCTCCCAATATAGTGGAGTCAGTTGGTATATATTGCTTCTTATGATAGGGCTTTTCTTAAATTTCTTGATTATCTTTAGAGATAAAGGTCTTAAACCCTAGTCCATTATTAATAATCAGCAAGAAGAGACCATTTAAGGTGTATCTATTATACAAGTTGTGCCTTTTAAAATAACGCAGTCGATGCCCATTTGCTAAATTTCCGATTATCTTTTGTTTGTTTTTCTTGTAAATTGACCAAACCTACACACTTTTATATTTTTTTTTTTTTTGATAACTCATAATAAAGTCTCTAGGGTACTGTTTAAAATATAACCAAACATCCTGTACATAAAATCTGTATAAAATATCAGATGTGTTAAAAATTAAAAAAAACTACATATATATACATAAAGGAACAAAAGTGAACCAAACTTAATTTTAGAGAAAAAATTATACACCATATACATTATACCTATATCATGAAGAAACCTTATTTTTTGTAAGTTAAGTTAACTGTGTTTACCATTTTTGACCAGAAGAGGTTATTTCAAATCCATTATTATGTAATTCTGGGATACCTTGTTAGGTACTGGAAGAAACTAGGTTGCTAAAAGTACATTTTGTAAGGATATATTAAATATTTATACAGGATGTCCCAAAAATGTTGTATAAGGTGCAGCTGCTGTTTTTTTATTATGTACTATTTTGTTTTATTAAAGAACAAAACGTCTGGTTTATATGCAATTTGGTAAACTGAGGTTTAATACCTTAAAAAAGACTATACATGAATGTGTAATTCATTTTGTTTAAAATTTTATTTATTAAACTTCAATTTACTTGAAACATCTGTACGTTGCCTTTTTTAATCATATCAAATAAAGTATAACTGACTTAAGTCTATAAAAATTAAGATTACTCACAGTGAAAACTGTATTTTGTAACAAGAAACATTTTTTTCTCGATTTTTTCTTCAGAATAACTTTATTTTATAAATTCTGTCTCTATTTTGTAAGATTTGGAGGTGATCATGGTATCTATTGTTCAGAAAGTCAAGAACTACAACATATATAAAATATAGGGAATTTCCCTCAAGCTAGTTTTATAAGATTTATGTGTAGTCCTAGTAGCTACCTCGCAATTCACCCTTTCTTATGGGCTTTGTTCAGTATAATTTTTAGAATACCTAGTGGCATTGTGGATTGTGACGTATAAATGACGAACTTAAAGATGGAAATTTTTGGACAATATTCAGATCTCAATTTTTGTTCAACAAAAATTAACATATTTAGTTACGGTTTTCGACACTGTCTAGCAGGCGCGTAACTAAGGAGGGCATAGGGGAGGCGATGTCTTTTTTTTGGCATATTGCATGGGCGCCCGCAGAACCATAACTGATGAAAAAAAAAACAAAAAAGGTCATGCATAGTCCATTTGGTATATAAATGTAATTTATATATGTAATATACAATATTTACATTTTCCAGGGGAGGCAAGCGTCCCCCTTCCCCCCATTCGGTAACAGGAGTCTAGGGACGCCCCTATGGTCTAGCACTAAGTTTCTAGCCTAGAGGATGTTAATGCAGAGGTCTTCAATAAGTTGTTTTACAGAGTGTTTTGTAAAACACTTGTAAAAAAAAGTTTTCCTTGTTTTTTTTTAATTCTTTAGTTTTTTTTTTGTACAGGGTGTTTTCAACGAAATTGTATTTTTTTTAAACATGTTTTTTTTTCTCAACTTTTGTAGCCTTTATACTATTATTTCTTACCTCAGTTATGAATAAAGGTAATGTCTCTAAATCTATAAGTGTGACTGTTGTACAGGGCTTATCTTATCATCTTTAATTATAGAAAATTTTAAAAAAAACTTTAATTTCAAAATTTGTAGGATTATTCCTGTATTATGGTCTAAGAATATCAAATATTTCTAAAAATTATTGAAAAGTAGAAAAAACTACATAACATGGATTTTTTAAACGTGACACCTTGAATATTATTATCTAATTAAATTAGTCTTTTCAAACCGATTATAAATATATGAGTTCAGAGAGAGAGAGAGAGGACTAATATCATTGCCTCTTATGAAATGGCTTTTATCAATTTTTTGGATAATCTTTAAAGATAAAGGTACCAAACCTGATATAATTGCTAACTTCAGATTCATTTAATGTTGCATTAAATGGGGCCAGCTAAAAAAAGTATAGGTTATGTAATTTCTTCTATTCAGCAATATTTTGTATTCTTAGAAGATAATAGTGAAAAAATCCTACAATTATTGTGTTTTTATTTTTTATAGTTGAAGCTGTATCTAGATGTCAAAATATAAATAGAAACATTATACTTATAAAAAACTGTTTTGCATATTTTTAACTTTGAACTAACTTCAAACTCATCATTAGAATTCATTAATATCTATGTAAATTTAAATAATAACAGACCTTTTTACCATTATTTAATAAGTTTCATTAATTTTTAAACTCTCAAATGACCTTTTGATCTGATGGATCATGAAAGTTAGTTTAAAGTAAAAAGTTCACTATAGAATGGGGTAAGAAATAATTGTTTGATGCATACAGGAGCTGAGAAAAACAACACATCCAGAAAAATTTACATTTTGGTGAAAACACCCTTTATAAAAAAAAGTTTTTTGGTATTCGGGTGTGAATTATCCTGGGTAGAAAAGAACAATATAATATTTCGTTTTGTAATAGTCATTGTGGGTGTATAAACATTTTGTGAAAATGACAAGGGCTTAGATAATACTATGTGTAACAGATTTCTTGTGGCCTTTTGCATTTTCGAAGCGATAAATCCAACATATAGTGCTAGGCATTATCGAAAACCACAACTCAATATATAAATTCTGGTTGAAAATTAGTGAACTTGAATTTTGTCTACAAATTCGGACATCAGTACCTAAAATTAACTAATTAATGTAGGGGTTATGGTTATATTGAATAAAAAAAATTGAGTTGAGGTACTATACATGCTATTGGTTACAAACACAAGTTTAAAAAGCCATATTTATGTGGATATTCTTCATATTTTCTTAAGGGGAATATGCTTCTTAAGTATTGCTTTTAATTTTTAACGAAAATTGGAAATATACCTATTTTATCAATAACGAAGTTTTTTTAATAGCATATTTACAGCTGATTTTTCGAAAAGCAATTTTTTTACAATATTTTTTCTTCTTTTTAGGTATTTCAAGTCACAGTGTGAGTCCTTTGGACCCGTTGTAAAAGAAAATGGTGTGTACTTACATATCACCAGAAATCAGCAGCAATGGAAACTAATTTCAGCTTGTAACAACTTGAACAATAAAAACATGTCCAATTGTAATATTTTTTTATTTAGTGACAAATATAGAATTGATTTTCACTATAAAATATTGCAACACTTTAAAAAAAAATTAAAGAAGTTCCAGTCAATTTCATAGTAATCAAAATGGAAAATTATTTCATTTATATCTTAAAGATTTATGACTATACTTAAATCTAAAAAAATAATTATATTTAAGCGTTTTATAGATACAGATTTACAGGGATATAGAAAGTTAGAGATTCATACCATTATAAAATTAGTTATGGGTGGTATTATATACGAATCTTTAAACAAATTTGCAAAAGTTAAGGTATGAACGTAGAAACATTTATTTTTCAGTTCCAACTGTTTCTTTTGGTAGTTATGTAAACTCTCCAAACGTCAATTTTTAGTTTTTAGACGATAAAATTACTCTATTAGGTATAGGATCAACTGTGCAGTAAATTTATTATTTTTAATGCAATGAAAAAAATGCAAAGTAAATTTTCTTCTTCCCAATCATATGGTAATTATCAGTATCTTTGAAATATATAGAGAGTGACAAAATATCTATTTTTATTAAATGAATACCCTGTCTATTTTTTACTATTATTTTTATTTTTTCGTACGAGAAATAATAAAAATATTAGAGAGGGACTACTTTAGATGGCAATCAATTTCCCTCGTACAGATTGTCTGCATATTCAAATAATTTATTAGGCTGTCATTTACTTTTGTCATACAAGATTCGGACTAAAATTTTACCAGTCTGTCTCTGTTTCTCACTTGAGTTTTATGCAATTTTATTTCATTAGGCCGCCATATTCTATATACCAAAATGTTTCCTTTCCATTGAAAACTTAAATTCAACTGGATAAGTGGTTTTTAAGCTATGCTGCATACAGACAGACTGACAGAAGTGGGAAAACATGGGGCCCAAGCACCCTAAAATGCAAAGTTCTGCAAAAATGTTAAATGGTTAATTTTTCATTTTTTACTCTTTTAAACTGATCTAAATGCTGGTGGTTGCCCTTCTTCAATAAGGACTTTTATTTATTTTAAACTTTATAATTAAATGGTAAAAGTATTAACTTCTATTTGTTTATTTTTCTAATGATTTAATAAATCCTATTATATGTTTTAATAATTTTAACACAGAATAAGTGTGTAACTTATTTTATTAAGACCATATTACCATTTTATTAAAAATCGTCTTAAAATAAACAATACATGGAAAAATAAAAAACATGTTTTTATTACCAATTCTTTAGACAAATATAGAAAACAAATGTATTAGAAATTAAAGTTGGAAGTTTCATTTTGAAAAAATATTTAATTCAGAATAAATATAACATTTTGACTAGTACGTCTAAAACTAGTCCACTATAATAAAGATATTTATGCATTTATCACTACAGTACATTGAATTTGTAGACAATAAAGAAAAAAACTTAAGCTCTATCTCAAAATATGGCTTACTAAAGTATTCAACAATTGTCTGTTTAAATTATTAGATTTTAGTTTAATGTTGATTCTTTAACAAATGTTTGCTTAGTGTCCTATTTATTTAAAAAGGTGTTATGTATCTTAAAATAGTTATTTCCTACCTCGAAATACCTGACAGTGTCTTTAAGAATATCATATTCTCTAATGTCTCTAAAATATCTGGAAATAGAGTGCAAAAATATTATATTAAGCCTTTATAATAAGGTATAATAACATTAAAATCTGTTCTGGAAAAGCACAATATAATATCCACTAAAATGTTCACTTTTTTTCCTTGCACTCACATGTAGCGATTAATTAAAGTCAAATTTAGGTCTCTTGAAATCACCACTTATTTGTTAACTTCTGTTTTATAAGAATATTAGTAGGTATTAGGTACAATATTATTCACCATCACCAATTGATGCCAACAATGCTGCTATATCTTCCATTTTAGAAGTATAACAAACTCAAGTATTAAGGATCTCCAGGCTGACCTTAGTAGCTTCAGATTTTTAACTCTTCATCACATTTTAATTATTTCCAAAATAATAAAGTATACTTAATTAATTAGGCCAAACAAATGTGTCGTGTTTTGCTCAACGTCAACAAAATAATTTTAAGGTTAACAGTAATTGTCAAATCGTAATGAAAAACTGGTCTACTTAACGCCAAAAAATACATGCAATTTTCCATTTAAGAAATGGATGCTACTTCCAACCTTTGTCAGTTGTTTCACGTGATTTAGCGATTCGTTAACTAACGAAATGATAAGTGCAAAATCGCACCCCTGGTTTAGATTAGTATTTATGTATACAAAATATCTCAAAAATATGTAGCAAACTTAACTTATATTTATTTGCATTTGTATCTTTTATGTGCATTAAATGGGTTTCTACGTGCTGGTTATAAATATACTCTCAAGAAATTTGAAAAAATTCTGCTGCCATAAGAAAAAATGTTTGAGAGAGAGACAATGCCCTTATTAGCAGGATTTTTTCAAACTTCGAATAATTTTGAAGATAAAAGTATCAATCTTAGTATATTCATAGTCAGCAAGAAAAAAATTATTTAATGAAAGCCTAACATATATTTGAGTTATCCTATATACATATTTTAAAGCAAATGTATCAATCCTAGTATTATATTCAACAAGAATGTGATTAAGTCATCCTATACCCATACATACATACTATTTTCCTAAAAAGATACGTAGAGATCCCTACATGTTTTACTTTTGACGTTTTTTTCTATCCCTAAAATTAAATCAATATTTAATGTAACGAGTTGTAAAAAAATGCAAAGATCCGAATGAGTTGGCGTTTGACATAACATGAAAGTTACGTATTACGTCCATTTACGCATTAAAAGATAAAATAAAGATATAAAACACACGCTACATACTAGACAAAAAATAACAAGAAGCGGTTAGGTCTTTTGAACATTGTTGTTTGCATATCTTCCTGATGGGATAAGGTCGAGGAGCGGAAAACTCCAAAAAATTTGTATACGGACTTATAGATTTTGTGAATTATAAGTTACTTTTGAATGAATGATAAGACTTTTAAGAGACTTAGAAAAGACTTATGATATCTTTTTTAGTAGATTTTAGGTGAATTCTAAGTTTTTAATAAAATTTTGAAGTGATTTAAAGTCATCTAGAAGATTTTAAGTGACTTAAGTATTTCCAATTATATTTTCTATAAATGACAATAAACAAGTAGTTAGTTTTATAGCATAATTTCCTCATATACAGGGTGTACCTCAGGACGACCTACTAAACGTTTCTAAAGAACCGATGCCAGTACTTAAATCTGAGTTTTAAATTTTGATTAGGCTGAAATATTTTTTTAGATTTTGGTACTTGCCATTGAGTTTAAAATAACCATCATTTTACTATAAATTTGACTATGTTAGGAATTATACTTTATAATAACTTTGTCATAATATTTCGAATTACATAATACTTTTTTTAAATTAAGCAATTTGTGTATTTAGAAGTACAGATTGCATTTTGTCTGTAATTTATTTCGTTTTTGTTCGTTGAAATGAAAATTAGAACCGATTTTATTTGTATTTCATGTATTTCATGATCGATTTTCGTTTTTTTCTCTATTTATCTTGTTCATTAAAATAAAAATTAGAACTGATTTTGTTTGTGTATTTCATTTAGACAGGAAACATAAATATTTTGCGAGATCTTTATGAGACTCTCGCGCGATACATGAGGCGAGACGAGACTAATATTGCGAGACGAGACATTCCACTTTTCTTTCTCGTCTCGTCTCGTAGGCATCACTATCAATATGACAGTCGTTAGAAAAATAAATACATTTCTAGGATTTCTTGCGGGAATGTAGCGTACACGGGTACACATTATTTTGTAATGAAAAAATATTGTTTCCTGTGCATAATATAAAGTACCTTTTATTACCACATTAATTAAAAAAATAATAAGTTATTAATATGTTTACCTCAATTGTATTTAATATTTTTAACTGACTCGTCTGCTAAATTATAATAAACATGAATAGAAACAATAGTATTACAAGCAACAAACAATAAGTTATAATCAAAAATTGAATCTTTGGGAACACGCCAGTATTTTTAACTGCCCTTTTTTTTTGCTGCTTTAACCTGGCATTTTGTTGATTCATTTTGATTTTGTTAACAATGTGAATATTTGTTTCAGGATAAGACCTCATATTCCATCCATTAAAGACTCAGAACCTTTACTTGAATTGGACAGGGACGAAAAGAAATTCGATATTTTTTTAACGTTCCATAGATCGAGCTTGTTGGTTAGCGATCTTAAAATATTTCTCCCTTTTACTATTAATTTAGATCCATATTTAAAGAAAGTTATTAAAGGTAAGAATATTCTAGGATACAGAAAATCATAATTACATCTTAATGTTATTTAAAACATTAATATAAATGCAATCCATTTTTATTGTCTATTCCTGGTTAAGTATTTTAGTATCCTAATTTATTAAAAATTAGCTGAAACAATCTACCGAAAATTTTCGTGAAAAAGAAAATACCCTTCCTCTCGAATTTTGAATTTGTCCAATATATCTACTAATATTATAAACAGGTAAGTCCTGGCTGAGTTTATCAACGCGGAGCTGAAACTATTGAAGCCGGAATCACGAATTTTGGACAGTGAATTCCTTTTGTGGCCTAAGCAAGCAAAATGAAAGTGTTTTGGGAAATTCAATCGCTAAGAGTGTAAAATAATGGATGAAAGTTTGTAGGCGGAAAAGTAATTATTTGTCTATTAACTTGGAATTTAGCACAAATACCTATAAAATAACAAAATCCACATGACAAAATTTTTTAGAATTTTCTTCATAAGTAAAATTAAAAACTGCGATTCAATTAGAAAAATGAGACGTCTGTAGTTTTTGTGCAAACCCGCCAAATGGAATATTTCATTTTTTTAAATGACTTTTTTTATTCTCTTTAAAATGGCTCTAAAAACGTTTTGTTAAATAAAAAATTCTATTTAATTTATTAATAAAAATTGCAATTTTGAGAAAATTAATCTTTTTATATATTTTTTTTATAATTAAATGTAAAAAAGGCAATTATACTCAAAACGAAAGCCAAGAAAATTGCAGAAACTTACTAACTAAACTAAAAAAGAAAAAAATATAATTTAATTGTTAAATAAATAAATTATACAATGACATAAAATTTAGATGCTTATTAATTACCACTAATTAAAAACAAATACAGTTATGAGGAAGTCTAAAATTATTTATTTCATGTGGTTTTGTTTTTTATAGGCTATATTTTAGGCAACTTTATAACCAGTGTAGTTTTATGGGAATATTTGAAAAGCAAGGAATTAGTGTTTTGTTTCTATCTGACCTATAGAACATAAGATTCTATGTTCTTATATCTTTAATAAAAAAAAAAGAAAAATGACATTTTTCTACAATTGCAATGCAAAAACTGGAAATGCAATGCAAAAATTCAGTACTCTGCAATCCCATCAACATGGTTATACAAAAAAAATCCGAGGGGAAAAGCAGTTCCTTTTTCTTGAAACTTTTCGGTAGATTGGCTTCACTATGATTCTCTGTATATTTTTATGTAATTAACTCTTTTTCGAGAAAACAATGAAAACTTAATGCATCCCAGGTATTTGAAGTGTCAGTGAAGCAGGAAATATGAAAAATCGATTTAGTGGACTGTGGTTATGGTTGAAACGATGGCAATGGTATTAGCAGAAATAATTGATGTTTACCACGAACGTACACAATTGCTTACCTATCCCTGTCACGGCAGATCCGAACAATTTCGGTGTGAGGGGTACTTAGCCACCCTAAAAGAACATTGCAGACACCAATTTCCAGTAACGTCCCAATTTTTGAGGAAATCCATCCATATAAAAGAAGCCGCAGATTTAATACAGTACTATCTCGCATAACGCTATTCTGTCATTGCGTATATATATATATATATATATATATATATATATATATATATATATATATATATATATATATATATATATATATATATAGAAGAAAATAATTTCGAAATTCAGAAAATTAATTAATTAATAATTAATCCCAAATTAATGAACAAAAAATAATACAGACAAAAAAATTAGTTAATCAAACATTCACCACACCAAAACGAAATGTTTTTAAACTTAGAAATAAGAAAGAAGAAAAAAAAGTTCCTTCTAAAGGGCATACCTTTAGAACAAGCCTTTGCAAGGTTACACACGGGCTATATTATCCTGACCTGAGTGCAATTTAACTATTCGACTTAATTCCCAATGTAGAGGAGTCGTTCATTTTTAATAAGAACAGCTTTGATTGGCCGGGGGTCATTTGGACATTTCTTGAAGAGAAGTAATATATTTGACGGACCACGTTTCCAGAAATCACTTTGGATTCGCTGAATTAATTGTCAATAAAACCAGCTCAGGCTTAAATGACCAAGATCAGGATCTTGAATGGCGCTGTTTAAAGGCTCGAGAACTAAAAAATGACGAGGGGTCAGAGGCTAAAGATCTCTTGTTCATAGTACAGACCTTGAATTTAGTACTGCTTCCATTTGCGTTAGAATAGTACAAAATTCTTCGCTTCTTTGAAGTGTTTGCCTTGATCACTCGTTAAAGTAATACATCTGCCTAGTCTGGCAACGAATCGCCTAAAAACAGCAAAACACGATTCGGCTCTGAGATCGGAAGTAGCTTCTAAACGTATGACCTTCGTAGTTATACAAATACACTGACGTAACCCTTATAAGTTCTAGCATCCCTCATGCTCATTAAATGAGAAAAGGTGTCGGTAAAATCTACACAGACAGAAGAAAGTGCTTTGTTTTGAGAAACTAAGAGCTGGCCAATCGGCCATATAGGAATTGTAAGACTTGGGTTCACATAGGAAAGATTTAATGCACCCTGAGATATTTATAGATGGCCCTCCGAGGTGCGAGAACCCAAAAATTGTTGAAGTAATAAATATTGCATCGTTTTAAGTCCAGGATGCAGATACGAGTAAATTCAATTATCAATCCACTTAGTTTATATGGGACTTGGGCAGTAGAATTGGATATTTGACATCATATGAGAATAAATATTTTCGTAGTCTATCAAAATCAAAAGGAGCAAGTTTTCTTTTGATATAATATCTGAGAAAGACTCCAGTCGGATGCGCTTTACTATAAGTTTGAGCGAGGAGTCGATTTCATGGCGGCTTAAACTACCTTGAGGTTTTGTCTTTAATTTTGTTTTTGAAACAAAATGAATATTATAATCGTCTTTAGAATCTTCTGGCAACTAGAGAATTTCTCTAACAAAGAAATAATAAAATTCGGAGAAGACATAGACGTCGGTAAAACAAGGATCGGTTGGGAAATACAAAGTAGGTTGTGCTGGCCAGAGATCCTTTGCTTGAAAAAGAAACTAAGGACCAAATCACCATATCGTTATGTCTAAAAGTTGTGTAGTAGTAAGACCGCGACTGGCACAATCAGCAAGATTCAACGCTGACGTAACGAAATACCAACAAGAAATGGCTGCGAGAACTTGAATATGGTTAACCCTATTGGCTACAAAAGTTTTTTATTTGAGCGGGGAAGTGGATAACCAAGTAACTGTTGCTATAGAATCTGACCACCAGTATAGGGCATCAAAAATAATAATATCAGCATAACTTTCTAAGATCAATCAACAAAACTGATGCCATGAGTTCTAGCCTGACAATGGAATGGGTTTTTAATGACGACATTTCGAACATATAATGAATGTTTTTACAATTCTAGACGTTTCCTCTACAGGGAAATGGCAAACAGCAGCGTATTCATTTTACTACGCATCGCCTAAAGCGAATCGATATATCGAATTTGACTTGACGTACCGAATTTTTATATTACCAAGATGAGGCATTTCGGCTTTAAAGGTATCCTCAACATCTAAAATCATCCAGGAATCCTCAGATTTCCATAAATGTTGCAAAACAAGCTTTGCAAGTAGAATGCGAGGAGAAATAAAACCAAGGGAATGTCTGTTTCTACTAAAAGTGGTTCTATACACTGTATAACGGTGATAATGTGATTTATTTAATGGATTGTGATTATTATTATAGAACATTCACAATTGCTTACCTATCTCGGCAGACCCGAACAGTTTCGGTATGAGAGTTACTCCTCAGTTCACCCTAAAAGAACATGGCACGACATCAATTTCACTAATGTCCCAATATTTCCGGGAAATCCGATCCAGATAAAAAAAGCCAGCTGACAGACACGACGAGGTCGTAGTACCACACGATATATATATATATATATATATATATATATATATATATATATATATATATATATATATATATATATATATATATATATATATATATATATATATATATATATATATATATATATATATATATATATATATATATATATATATATATATATATATATATATATATATATATATATATATATATATATATATATATATATATATATATATATATATATATATATATATATATATATATATATATATATATATATATATATATATATATATATCATGGTCCCGATATAGGGTATGACTAGGGACGTAGGGATCTAACTAAATAAAATATATATTTAAAAAACACCTAACTTTTTATTTACATATTTACAGATGGTCGTTTTTAAAAGTATGATTTCTACAATTTTCACTTTAAGAGAAAAATATATAACTTACATTAATTGGCCCATTGACCAGGGGAACAGCACTTTCAATAAAAACATTCTGACCAAATCACTAGTTCACTTTTTGATTCTCGTTGACCGATTTCACTGACTCGCTAATTGATTCTCATTTTTAATAATCCCCCTCTCGAGGATTCTAAAATCTTTTTATAGTAAACCTCAGCTGGTGAGCGATTTTCGTGTTTATCTCTTATGTAGAGCAATTAGTTAATTGTTTTATTAATCGTTATTAAAACGGCCAATATTATAAACAATTCTGGGCGAGTTGCGGTTTGCAGAGTATTGACTTTAAAACAATAGATGTGTAATTTAGGCCATTGCAAAATATCTTAGAATTACTTGTTTTTATGTATGGTATATTGATCGTCTTTTAGCATTTATTTTATTTGAGATATAAGAGATATTATTCTTGTACTTGATATTTGAAAGTAATATTTTATGCATATAATTCTGTGCTTGACATTTCCCCTGGTTTACAAAAAGCTGGGCTCCAGCGATCATAAAATGTTTAAGTTCCCAAGTAAATAATATTTCGGTAAGTATTTGTGTAGATTTAATATAGTTGTATAGAATTAAAACTGTAAAATAATATTAACACATACAATAAAAAAATTTGTTATAAAATAAATTTAACCTTATTGCCACTGCACTTAAGTCTGTTTTACCATTGTAAAAAGAACAACAAAACTGAAATTCATCTTCCTGATATCCCATTGGAGTCCGGATCTGTCTGCCCATTCGCGCTGGTCCCTTGTTGAGTGTGGTATATAATAATGCAGGTAACATGGACTGTGGTCCGTCTGCGTCGTCTCGGTTGTTTTTAATGGGAATCGTAGATGGCGGCATGAATACTACTTGAACCCAGTGTTTTTGATGTATAACAACACGTGGGACATAACCTCAAGTGACCATATCAGATTCAGGATGAAGCTTTAGCTTAGGCACGCGATTGATTTTCTTGATTGCCGTTGTGAATGTTTTACACCTAACGTCCATTTTTCTGTCTTCCTTATGTGTACGTTCTATGACGGTTGTAGTTCGTGAGTGTGGCTTTACACAAACCATGGGCTCTGTTGTACGCTAGTTTTGCCTCGTGAGTGCCACTTGTTGCTTTTACCTGTTAGGAATGCTTGTGAAGTGATAGTTTTTGATTCGTGTATGGGATTGGTTGACAAAAGTCTAGGTTGCCTCTAAGTGCCATGAGCTCCCTGATATCCCTTAAAATACGGAGACGATCTGCATCAAGCATAGACCCTGGTGCTGCTACTTCCCTCCAGCATCGACAATTTGGGCTTTCCATTTGTTCCAGTTTGTTGTATTTGGTTAGTGGCAGTCGGCAGGTTTCACAATGCATGAAAAAAAAACAAAGTGTGAGTATGTGCTCCTATATATGCTAATATCTTTCATAAAATTAAATATATTTATATATAAAATACTATTTCTAAACCGAATAATTAGAAAATATTAGTGAATACGGTATAGTCTCAGGTATTTAGTACCTTAGAGAATGACTTTGAATCTTGGTTTAAAAATTAACTAGTGTAAATAGGAAATGCTATCGATTTTACTATTATTATGCGGTTATTTTTTTTTTTTTTTTTTTTTTTGTTTACGTCCTTGCCCATAAAATTAAAATAAATAATCTCGAGAATCATTCTTTCATTTGTAAGTATGTTATTCGTCATATATTTTCTTTTTGATGACCCTTCTTTTTATTTACAATGATATTTATCCTGAGGCCCTTTTTAGTTGCGCTATGGGTCAGGCTTAAATAACAAGGTAAAAAGTAGATTGGGGGTCCACCTCGAGGTAAAAAACTTCATTTGTTTTCATCATATTTTTAAATATTTTTGGTCTCGTCAGTTTTTTTTTTCTTTTTTCTCGAAAAAGTGGGCAAGTTAAGATGAATTTAAATACGCGTATAAAACATGCCTTACTTCATATTCTTAGGAAAATAAGTAGAACTGTGTAGAAATTAGGCCATACAGAATCACATACACTAACTGACTGACACCAAAAAAAGGGGGATAGAGAAAGAAAGGTAAATGTCAATATATTCATAAACATCACACGTAGGATTTAATTTATAACCTTTCTGTCTGAATTGTAAGGCCTTATCCCCTACCTACGTTAGAATTTGGGTACCCGTATACTTCAAATTATTCTCATTATTTTGGCATAATCCGCACACAAAACTAGATAAATTAGGACGTAAGAATTTATCTTAAATAATTATTCCTATAATTACGTAATAGTACGCATTGGGCTAATTCATTTCTATGCATTCTACTTCTGCAAGTACTTTTTCTCCTGGGGATAATGATAGCAAACTTTTATTAACGCCTTCAAGGCTGTAGCGCATATTACGATTTTCTTTAGTTACGTGAGATAATTGAATTCTCTCTTTTAAAATTGCTTGATTACTGTCTTTTATTGAAGGTTTAATTTTTTGACCATCCTTTTGCTTCTTTCGTTTGATACAAATTATATAGGTTAGATAAATAATTATTGTTATGGCTAGTGTTGAGATACAGAATGATATAAGACCAAATAACAAATCATGGGTGTAACTCGGGATTGACGACTGGCCATGTACTTCCGGTATGAGAGGGATCCCTATTGCAAATCTGTTTGTTCTGTAAAGGAGATACCCTACTAGGACTGACAGGGAAATGTTCCAAAATAAAAATAGTGAATCATTATGGAAGCCGTAAGGATGTTCGTACGGTTCTAATGACTTTGATTGTTGGTTGGAACTTATTATGTTCCTAATGGTTGATTCGGTGGAAGTTAGATTGAGATGAGGTATGTGAAGAGTCCAGTTACTATTTAGGCACTCTTTTATGTTTTTATATGTAGGTGCAACGTGATTTGTCTTAGGGTTTAAGACAAATGATTTTAAATTTGACCATGTTGCTGGTATTATATGGGTTATGGGGTTAGCATATGTTGTGAAAATATTAGGGCATGGGAATCTCTTGGGTATGAGGACATCAGTCTGCTTTTGCAGCTGACAACTGCATGGTAGATTAATTTTAGTTGCCCCCTGGAAAGAATGTCGAACGTTAATTTTCAACGTTTTATTTGGGCTGCAGGAAATTGTCAGATGTTCTTTGGGGTGTGTTAATATGTAAGTTTCTTCATATATTTCTGAGATTACCATTGATGTTGCTGTGTGGCAGCTCATTGGACAGTACTGGCTTAATTCCTGGACAGTTGTGCCTTCATAAAGTTTCTTGGCGCATTGCGGTCCTTGTATAATGTCCGCAGAAAATCTGGGTATGTAACATAGTTGGTCATGATATGGCTTGCATTGGTGTAAGCCAGTCCCCGATATTTGCCTTATTTCATCTTTATTGTCTTCTGTAGTTGAGACTGCCAGAAAAAGTGGTTGATGTGGTATAGAGCATGTTTGGTTGAACCAAGCGAAGGGTGTTGTAATCAGCTCGTAAAGTTGCCAGTTTAGGGTTCTCTGGATAATTGGTATTTTTACCTGAATAAATATCTTTTTGTCAGTGATTGAACAATCACAGATTTTGATTTCGAAATATTTCGATACGTCTGCAATTTGGATTGCCAGTCTGTGACCTGATCTCGTAAGTTCTTCCTCTAAAATATCTAGGTCTTTTAACAGAATTTGTGGGTGGATTAGGTCGGCGGGAATCTTATGCTGCTTGCATGAATTCATTATGAATTGCCTTCGTAGTGCTCTCGTTATTATTGTGATTCGTTTCAATCCAAGGTATTGGTTGTATAGTAGGTTTAAAACAGTATTCTCTTGCCTGCTTGCCGAGTTGGCAATTATTTCTTCCAGATCTATAGTGTATTTCTCTATGTGTTTAATTCGTGCCTCCGTTTCCTTGAAGGTTTGTTCCACTGACTTTTCATATTCTTTAAAGTGATTAGAGCTTTCGCTTATAGTTTTGATTGTTCCAGAGAGTCCTTCGCTCAACCTGTTTAGTGTCTCCACGACATTACCTTCTCTTTCTTCCACTAATTTTAATTTTTCCATCGTGGCTACTCCACAACACCAAGATAATCCTGAGCCTATGAAGTCTAAGGCTCTTTTTTCTCTGGCGTTCCCTTTTATTGGTTGCTTCATAGACTCGGTACCCCAATTATCATTTAACAACTGAAATTCCTTTGAAAATGATTTTGATAATAAGTTGATGTTATGTAGTATCAAACATTCGGTAGTGGAGGTATTGAAGCCTTGGCATTGATTTCTAATTGGTTCTATATTCTTTCCCTTGTCCTCTGACCAACTTGTTTTCTCACTATGTACACTAAATGCTTATTTTATGTTTGTATTGTCTCGCGAAAAAGATATAAACATTTTATGGTAAGAATTATAGCATATTATGTTAAATACCATATTTTGCAACTTCATCAAAACTGCATATGAGTGGGTCATTACACGGCCCGTATGTTTTCCTGGCCCACTGAAAATCAAGGTCAAAACCGGTAGTTTTCTCGGGACCGATATACTTATATTAAACATCTGTTTTTAATTAGCAGAATAAGTGGAATAGAATTAAATATTATATAAGGTAAAGTGATAATATATACACACGGATTGTTTGTATTGGGCAATGTATTGTTAGTACTGTGTCCTTGCGTTCCCCTGATAGTTGTTGAATCTTTGGGGATTTTGTCTTGGTTGCCTATTATAAAAACTTCTTTGTGCCTCTCTAGGGTTGTATCTGTTTTCCCTATTTGAATTTTTGTATCCATCATTATTATGTCTATGTGGGTAGCCATAGCCAAACCTATTTTGGTTATTCTTATGCCTGTATTGTGTTCTCTCTGTTGTGTAGGCCCTATTTGCCCACTCTCCTGTTTTTCTCCGATTGTGAGAAGCGACATTTGTTTTGCTAAGGCCCTTTCCCTAATCTCGCTTAGTTTAAGCACGAGGGTTTTTAAACTGTCGTAATTCATATTTGCTGAGGACATTAAATAATAAGTTTCGTAAAATGATGAATGCAGCCCATTTTCGAAATGCTCTCTAAAAGTTTCGAACGGCATGTTGCTATCTACCTCTCGAGCTAGGGTCAACAGTTCGTAGTAATATGTCTTTATGTCTTCACTGTCCTGTTGTTTTCTAGACGAGAGCCTGAATTTTAATTTTCTTAAAGGTTGTTCCCCACTGAATTCTTTTATAAAATCTTTTTTTTTTTTCGGCCCAATTTTTGTTTTTGTTCGCTACATTTGTAAAGTATTCATTATACCAATGGCATGCTGGCCCTTCGAGGAAGTTTCCTAAATAACTTATTTTATATGAATCGGTCCAACCATTGCAAATAGTTGTGCGTTCATATTTTGTTAGAAATGTTACAGGTGAATCTGTACTGGGGTTAAAATTTGGAGGATTTACGAATTTAGGTATTGCTGGTGTTTTTGTGTCGGCTATTGCATCCTGTAGGGTGATATTAGCCATTTTGTGTATTTGTGGTTATTTGTAGTGTAGGTGAGGGAGTTGGTATATTGTGTTGTTGATTTGTGTGTTCTGCTGTATTTTCTTCAGCAGAAGTTTTTGAATATGTTTCTTGTGTGTTTAATGTCTGAATTTCGAATGTAAATTTAGTCTGTTCAAGTCCTGCCGAAGCAGGTGGACTTCTACACAGGGATGCACTAGGACTAAAAGGACTATTATTTGTGCTACGGTGAGTGGGTTTAAATTCTTGATATTGTAAAACTTTTAATTTTTCCTTTTTTGTTTGCCCCTCGAATACTCCTTTTGTTTTGCTTCGAGTTACCCTTTCGTCATCCGACATATGGCGTATATAAATAAATAAACCTATGAATATATATCTATATAAAGTAATAATAGGTATCGCAGTTAATCAAAATAATATCTATACAAACGTTATAATACTAAGGGAAATAAATGTATTGTGAAAATTGTAGAAAGAAAAAAAAACAACAAAAAATCGTTTATTACCATCTTTTTCCACTTTTGTATCATATCTCTAGAAATATTTCTTATAATTTCACTGCACATGTGTGTGTAATATTTATTGTTCTACCTATTTTTGTAGTTTCCAGGATTTTTACAGTTATCTTAATCTTTTTTATTTTCTTTAAAATTGCTAAAATTCTTTTTTGTTTATTGTGTGTATGATATATTTCAAGTTTTCTTTTATAAGTTAACAGGATATCTGAAAAATTTTTCATTACGTAGCATTTATTAAGTATTGTTAATAATATTTATAATTAATTAGAGAAAGAATGATAGTTTTAAAGATAGCGACCTCTGCCATATGTGTACCACTAGCGCCACATTTATATCACAATTATACAACATATTATGTGGTACAAGAAACACATTAAAAATTTAAATGCCATAAAAGTAGTACTGTTTATTAATCATATTAACCATATCACAATTAAAAAAACAGTTAAATTTGAAAATAAACTCGGCGCCTCCACCAAATGTCATGGTCCCGATATAGGGTATGACTAGGAACGTAGGGATCTAACTAAATAAAATATATATTTAAAAAACACCTAACTTTTTATTTACATATTTACAGATGGTCGTTTTTAAAAGTATGATTTCTACAATTTTCACTTTAAGAGAAAAATATATAACTTACATTAATTGGCCCATTGACCAGGGGAACAGCACTTTCAATAAAAACATTCTGACCAAATCACTAGTTCACTTTTTGATTCTCGTTGACCGATTTCACTGACTCGCTAATTGATTCTCATTTTTAATAATCCCCCTCTCGAGGATTCTAAAATCTTTTTATAGTAAACCTCAGCTGGTCAGCGATTTTCGTGTTTATCTCTTATGTAGAGCAATTAGTTAATTGTTTTATTAATCGTTATTAAAACGGCCAATATTATAAACAATTCTGGGCGAGTTGCGGTTTGCAGAGTATTGACTTTAAAACAATAGATGTGTAATTTAGGCCATTGCAAAATATCTTAGAATTACTTGTTTTTATGTATGGTATATTGATCGTCTTTTAGCATTTATTTTATTTGAGATATAAGAGATATTATTCTTGTACTTGATATTTGAAAGTAATATTTTATGCATATAATTCTGTGCTTGACAATATATATATATATATATATATATATATATATATATATATATATATATATATATATATATATATATATATATATATATATATATATATATATATATATATATATATATATATATATATATATATATATATATATATATATATATATATATATATAATATATATATATATATATATATATATATATATATATATATATATATATATATATATATATATATATAAATATATATATGTGTGTGTTTTCATTACGGGTGTACATCCGTTCACTACTGTCGTTCTGAAAAGAACAGTTTTGCTGACGTTTCGCGTCCGAATAGAGACTCTCTATTCGGACGGGAGAAAGAAAACTTCGAAAATGCCAAATGTGATTTTGGCGAAACGTCAGCAAAACTGTTCTTTTCAGAACGACAGTAGTGAACGGATGTACATCCGGAATGAAAACACATTGTACTTTTCCATCCGTGAAGGAGTAAAAATCAACACACATATATATATATATATATATATATATATATATATATATATATATATATATATATATATACTGTATTTTTATTGCGGGTTATAATTAATAAGATAAAATGTTTTTTAAAATCATTTAAACCCGTTATACAGGGTCATAATTTTATACGGTAAGATTTTATATATTGGGTAGGGCCATCTATAATGTAAACTGTAAACATCTTTCTCTATTTACTTATAATAACTCTACACGGAAAATATTGTATTATGGTTATCAATTTTTACTTCCCCATATATTGTATTATTAATAAATACTTTAATATAATCGCAATCTTTTCTAAAAGAAATTATGATGTCTGTATGGATGTGTGTACGTATACAAAATTTGTGCAAATGATAGCTTAAGAACGGTGAAAGGAAAGGAACGGTTCAAAGGATCACTCACAAATCTTATGGTGGTTTCAGTGAAATTATCTGATTCTTTATGTGTTGTAGTTCTTGACCTCCTGAGCAAAAGATACCAGGGACACAATCTAATCATATGACTAGTTTTTAATATACAGGGTGTTAAACTTTATCAAATCCCATATAAAATACATGGAGAAAATAGAATGATACCAAATTGGTTTTTCCAACATATTTATTGTCCGAAAACTCTTTAGTTCCCAGATAAAGGGCGAATAACGTTTACACTATATTGCCCTGTATATAGAGAATAAAGCATTTGCGGACCTATGTTCATAATATACAATTTTTTTCATATTTTGAGAAGTACTGTTCATTAAATATGTTAAAAAAATTAGTTTGGTTTTACAAAAGATTTGTGCGAGGTCCTTTGCAAAAATAGTCTTGGTTAGTACTTCGCCGAGATTAGATTTTTGGGTGTCAAAAACATATCATATATCATTCAAATTGAAAACAGAAATGGGGAAAATATAAACTTGATTGACTTACATACCGTCTAAGTACTGTGTTTTCCAAAACACATTTTTTAATCATAGTAATGTTGTCATGTATCACAAAAATGACACATTCTTTTTTTGCAGAAGAAACACAAAGTATTGAAGAAGATGGAATCTTTATGTCTGCCATCCGTCCATCACCATACTCTTCTATAACGCAACCTACGATTCAAGCATGGAACAATCACATATCTAATTGGTCAGGCACACCCACGAGACATTTCATGACTGCACAACATTTAAGAGAAAGGCGTCAGGTATGTATCGGTTATGGTAACAGCTATTCGTTTTTGCCAATTTCAGCATTTGTTTTTGTGTAATTTTGTTTTGTTAATTATCAGTAAAGTACTAAATAGTCTCGAAGAGATCCAGGTAAAAATTCTACATATTATTACTGTAAGGTTCATATGAACGTTCATCTCCAGTTTATAAAAAATTACGTTTTTTTGTGATTTACATTCTGCATGATGATATCTTATTCTTAGGGTATGGTTAGTATGCCAAAAGTAGGTTCACCTTCTGGAATACCTTATCCTCAGGGAGCTCCAGTAACAGCTCCGTGGACACAATTTGACACCTTAGGAAACGTGGCAAATGTTACTAGGGCACCTCCAAGCTTGACACCAGTTGCTATTTTAGAGGTAAAGAATTTTAATATAATCGTAAACATAACAGAAGACAATAAAAATCATAACTTATACGTAGCGTTTCAAAATTAAAAGTGATTGAGCAATAATTTGGCAATGTTTTTATTTTTTTTTTCATTTTCGTCTAGTATAGAAATAAAGAGAGTGGAGGATCGACAAATAAATTTTTTTCATAATCATACATTGTTTACCACTTTCAAAGAAACGAAAATAGTATTGGAAAATTGATAAGGAAAAGTTTTTTAGAATTAAATTCTGTAACTAAAGATAAAATCATATCTAGTGCACTATTGAAAATTTCACATTTTCTAGAACCCTCTGATTTAATGAACAACCTCTGCAGTAAGTTTTTCAGATCTTTAAGATATTCGAAATTTTTATAGTGACGTTTTTTGTAAACCTAAGCAATTTGTCTTCCACCTTTAAATCAATATAAAAAAGTCAAAGTTTAAATAGTGAGTTATTATTTCATATCTAGATAGGTACAAAATTAAGTCTTTTCTTTTCATTTTTAAGAAGTAAGGTACTTCTTCGCCGATTTTAAAACATTTTGGTTTTTTAAAGGCCCTGCGTATAATATTCGAAAAAATAGTATTTTTAAAAATCTGAAGAAAGGCAAAAACAGTGACTTTTTCGTAAATCCAAATATAAATTTGGATTTAATGAAAAATAATTTAAGAAAGTTAATTTAATTAGCATATAATTTTGTGCTAAAACTAAATATTCTTTTTTTATATAATTCTAATACACTATAGCAAATGAAATGAAAATTGCAAATGCTCTTCTATTCCTATTCGTAATCTAAAAAGTTATATTGTTAAATCAAGTTATGCAGAAAGTAATTATTTCATTTGTAACTATTAAACGCTACTAAAATTTGGAACACAATGATAGCATATCAATTTTATATTTAATTCCTCGAAATAAGCTACTATATTGAGACTGGTACAAGTAGTAGAATAAGTTTGCATTTTTGTAATTTGTAAGTTAGCTAGCTAGGTTATTTAGGTGTTCTACAGTTTATTTTATTTCATTCGCAGCAATGTACTTTTAACTATTTTAGCCTGAAATAATGAAAATGAAACTTTCCACCTTAAACGTAGATGGTGTATGCAAGTTATTATCTACAATGGAAGATTTAAATCAGAATACTGTTCCAGAATACATACGATTAATTAAAGAAAATAATATTAACGGAAGAGTTTTATTACATTGTGATTTAGATGATTTAAAAGAGGTGAGTGAAGTTAAATTTAATAAGAGCGATAAAAAAACAATATTCAAAATAATTCAAAATTTGAAATAGCCCTGCTATACCTTGCTCAATCAATAAACTCAATAAAAATCAAAATGAAATGTCATGCCTCTAAACTGTTTGTTATAGACTCCTGTATATATTTTGTATAACATCAAATTAATTTGCAGCATTACAATGTGTTTACATTATGTTATATATAAGTATAGTTTGTATTTTATGTTTCAAACTCAGTATTTCAAAATATTTCAGTTGTTGAAAATGTCCTTTGGCGATTGGGAAATGTTTAAAGTAACATTGATTCAATTGAGAGAGTATGAGATTGCAAGTATATTGAGACAAGACGATGTACCTCAACCACCTATAAGGAAACCAGAGAGAAAAGGTAACTTTTATATATATATATATATATATATATATATATATATATATATATATATATATAATATAAATAATCGTGTATACACACTCAGTTCTTCTGTTATTTTAGTGGTTAAAAATTGCTCTTTTTTTTTTCATTTTTTTTTCTAAGACTAAATATTAAATGTCATATAGTGACCTATTAAAAATTTGAGTGCATAAGTATTACTAAAAGGGTCTAAAAAGCATTTAATGTAATGCCTGCAAAATATATATTCCAATTTGTGCAGTGATAAATACAATTTTTTGCGGGTTTTTTTATCGCTGCTATGTCAGGCAATTGTGGGATTTGTCGAGCTCGTATTGTTGGCCGGTCGTCGCTGGAGTGCTTCTTTTGCAAGAGTCTATTCCATGTGACGTGTCCTAATCCACCGATATCGCAAGACCCCAAGCTTTGTCTATCGATGTGCGGAGTGCATCAGTAAGCCAAAGCCGTCAGTCGAGTTGAGTAATAATGATGTAACGAAACTACTTGCAGTCCTTGACAATAAAATAGATTCTCTTCAAAAAGACGTCGGTGTTATAAAAAATGGACAAGATTCTTTGAAAACATCTGTGGAGTTCTACGGGGTTAAAATTGATGATTTTGCTAAGAAAATTGAAGAGATGGAGAAAAAAGTGAAAAATATTCCCAAGCTGGAAAACACTGTATCCACGTTATCCGATAATATAATCGCTATGCAATCCGATATTGATAGTTTCCAACAAAATGCAAGAATTAATAATATTGAAATAAACGGTATTCCCGAAAAATTTGGAGATAACCTACGCGTGGTTGTCAATCGTATTTTTCAATCCCTTAACTAACCACTGGATACATTTGAATCGTGCCATCGGGTAGCTCACATCAATTCTGAAAATAAGCATCCAAGATCCGTAATAGTAGCCATGAAGAATAGGAATTCAAAGGACAACATAATTGGCGCAATTCGAAAGAAAAAAGGTTTAAAATTAAAAGATACTGGATTGTCCTATTCCAATGACTCATTGTATATCAATGACCATCTGACTCCTCGGAACAAACTCTTATTTAAACAAGTTAGAGACTTCGTAAAATCCAAAACAAATGCTACCTGTTGGACCCACAACTGTAAAATATATTTGAAGGTCGGCGAAACTACTCGTCACATTTTTAATGAGGCGATGAAAAGGTTTAGCAGGGAATAAACTCTACCTCTGTCAGGAAGATATATGAATTTATTTTTAGTTTATTGTTCATGGACTTTTTTATAAAGTATCAAAATACGCGGGGATTAAGATCTAAAACACATGATTTTTTTTGTCAGCACTAGTAGCTCTTATGCTGACGTAATATGTATATCTGAAACCTGGCTTAATGATAGCGTAAGAAATGGTGAACTTTTTAATACTGATGTCTTTGATGTATATCGTCGCGATCGTAACCGAAATTTTAGCAATAAAAGGGACGGAGGAGGTGTTCTGATTGCCGTTAATAAAAAATATAATTCACACGTTAACGATGCATGGTTCTGTGAGGGCATTTGTGAAGATTTGTGGGTTACTGTGAGGTTATCGGGATCAAGAAAAGTGCATATATGCTGTGTTTACATACCACCTAACGCGAGTGTCCAGAATGTAAACGCACATCTAAACAAAATTAACAATGTAGTACTATCTTTGGCGGCATGTAATGATGATTTTATTGTTCTTGGTGATTATAATGCTCCTGGTCTAAAATGGTATTGGGATCCGGTTGATAAATACTATGTTGCGGGAGAGGTTACTGGCTCCAATGGTGAGTGCATTGTAGATAATTTTCATCTCTTGAGTTTTAATCAATATTGTGGAATATTAAACGCCAACAATAAAATATTAGATTTAGTTTTTAGTAGTATAAAAAACGTGTTAGTTACGCGTGACGAATTGCCATTAGTTGCTGAGGATTTGCACCACAAAACTTTGAACATATCTCTTAATCTAAATAATGATATGAATTTAAAATCTAAAACAGGATATTCTACGCTTAAATTTCGAAACGCGGATTATAGTGTCATAAATAATAAGATTCTCGATATTAACTGGGAGACCATATTTAGTCAACGTTCAACTGATGACTGTGTTCAGGCATTTTATTTAAACGTTAATAACATTATTCAGAAATTTGTTCTAAAAAAGCGAATCAACAACCACTATCCCACTTGGTATTCAAGAGCAACAGTAAATTTAATTAAAAAAAAGTACAAAGCCCATAAAACTTGGAAAATGTTTAACAATCAATCTAATTATCTTGTTTTTTCTAATCTGCCAAAAACGGTAAGGATAGCAATCAAATCTGATTACAATAAATATGTCGAAAATACCGAGTCTAACATAAAAGATAACATAAAACAATTTTGGTCATTTACAGCTAATAAAAAAAAGACTAAGTCTATTCCAACCTTTGTTACCCACAACGGTAATACATATAGCAACAATGAAGATATCTGCAGTGCATTCAATGATTTTTTCGCTAGTGTCTTTGTGTCTTCCGCCTCGCCTTCGTTGGTTCATGCAGGTAGCTTGAACTGCAATATTGTTGATATTAGGAATGTTACCATAGAGCAAGTTGAAAATGAACTAAAGAACTTAAACATTAACAAGGGTGCCGGCCCTGACGGCATACCACCCTATTTTTTTAGATCGTGCAGTGTCTCAATGTCGCTACCTCTTCATTATATACAACAAAGCTCTAAGCGAGGGAACATTTCCTTCTTTATGGAAAACTGCACAGATCACACCTGTTTATAAAAGTGGTGACAGAACTGACGTATGCAATTATCGTCCTATCTCTATTTTATCAGTACCAGGAAAAATGTTTGAATCTATTATTACAAAAGAATTATTTTTTAAAGTTAAACAAAGCATTGGTGATGACCAGCATGGTTTCTATCATGGGCGATCTGTAGTGACTAACCTGGTGCCTTTTGTGCAGTATATAGCCGAGTGCATGGACGATAGAAGGCAGGTGGATGCCGTGTACACCGACTTTTCAAAAGCATTTGATAGGGTCCATCATCCAACGTTATTAGTAAAATTGCAGAATGTCGGTTTGCATGGTAGACTTCTTAATTTATTGTGCTCATATTTATCTGATAGAAGTCAATGTGTTAAGTTGAACAGTGTTTCATCGGACTGCGTTACGGTAACATCGGGCATTCCGCAAGGATCTCATTTAGGCCCACTTTTATTTTCTTTATTTATATCGGATATTCATACCTGTTTTAGCTTTGTTAATCATTCACTATACGCGGATGACTTAAAACTTTATAAAACGGTTAGTTCGATGGAAGACTGTGTAAAATTTCAATCTGATATTGACAACCTCTTTAAATATTGTGAACGTAATAGACTTGTCCTAAATACAAGTAAATGTTTTTTTATTAAGTTTTCTAGGCTAAAGAATAATATTTTGTATAGATATTGCATAGATGGTGTTTCAGTTCAGTAGGTGAATTTTATTAAGGATCTTGGTGTAATAATGGACTCTAAACTATTATTTGATATACATATAGAAAAGACAGTTGAAAAAGCCTATAAGAACTTGGGTTTTATTCTAAGAATAACAAAACCCTTTAAAAATCCTTCTTCGCTATTGTTACTCTATAATGCGTTTGTGAGACCTCATCTAGAGTTTGCAAATATTGTATGGAATCCCAATATCATAAATACATTGAAAGGATTGAAAAAATTCAAAAAAAGTTTATATTTCATATGAACTATAGATTTAATGCGGAAATGCTAAACAGTGGTTATGAACAAAGTTTAAAAAAATATAAATTGTTAAAGTTAAGTTCGAGAAGGTTGGTTAGTGGAGCGGTCTTCTTGTCTAAAATGGTTAATAATTTGGTAGATTGTACTCATATTACAAGTGCTCTTTGTTTGAACTGTCATAACGCTAACACCCGATCATTGGCTCTCTTTTATTATCCTACCTATCACACAAATTCGGCCAGTAACTCTCCTATAAATTTATTGCAAAAAAAATATAATTGTTATTTCTCTCACATAGATTTATACCAGTCCTCATTGGCGCAAGTAAAGCGTCTTGCCTCAAGTGTTTTTCTTATTGTATAGAAACCAGCACTAATTTTTATTTTTATAATTTTTTTTTTGTTTGTATTAATTTTTTTTTTCGACGTACACTTAATCATAGTATTAGACTAAGTTTTTCATTATTTCCTTTTTTTTTTGTATATACTTACGGCATTATAACTGTTAAATTTTTGGTGCACCTTTGTAAATTGTAATGTAAATCATTATGTTAAGGTGCCTAATAAATAAATAAAAAATAAAAAAAAAATATATATATATATATATATATATATATATATACATTTTTAAAATGAGGTAACTAAACTTACAGACACAATTTTACAAATAATATCATATAATAACTGTTGAATTTCTATAGAATTAAAATTATGTGTATTAAAAAAAGCGACTATCTGACCAGCAACATATAATTTCTTAAGCTCATACAGATTCGGGTTAACTTATCAAGGCATAAAAAATCATGTATTAGTAGTATTTTTTGCCTTAATAACCTTTTTAATTAGAACCGATAGCTATTACAATTCAGTTTCATGATATACCGTTATTCATTTCATTCATTCATATATATACATCTCTGGACAACCTAAAAAAAGATAAACATTTTCAAAATGTTTGTTACCTTAAAAGTAACAAAACTTGGGTGTCCACGTACTTGTGGCAAGGATTTAGTACCTAAAAAAAACCCAAAAGTTGGTTACAATTACTCTCGGAAAATAAATAATCACAGAAACACTATTAAGCTAAAATATAATTTTAAATCCAAATAGCTAGCCATTTGTAAAATGTACTTTAAATAGTTTAATTAATCTATTAATAGTTTTTTAATATTTGTATCTTTTATTAAGTAGTAAATAAATATAATAAAGTACAGTTTTATATTTTAATTATGTATGGCTGTAATTATTAATATTATATTATGTATGCTTAGCTTTTAAGGATTTTTGTATCATTTTTTATCAATTACAACTTTTTTTAAAGGTTTTAGTAACGTTTTTTTTGTTATACCCCTAACAATCTAATTAATAGTAATTAACCTTTCTCATACTATCCTTGGTATACTGTTTCGACTACTCAGATCTCTATTATTGCCTTGTATAATATAAAACTGGTAATATTTAGTTATTACTAGTCGCATGTTTAAGGATAAGGGCAATATGAAATATTGGCTTTTTAGTTTTTATTAGTTAATAAATATTTTAGTTAATTACTTTAATAACAATCAAAATAATAGTAATTAATCTGTAATATGTCTGCTCACCGTGTATTAAAAAACTCTTTAAAGAACATTTTACTATTGGCTACCTATTTGGATTTTGAATTATCTTTTAGCTTAATACTTTTTTCGTGAATTGTTTGTTTTCCTACAATAATTGTAATCAACTTTTGTAAGACTAGATATATATATTATATGCTGTCCAGAGATATGAAATGAAATGGTTTTTATTTTTTTTTTCTCGAAAACGAAGCAAGATACAAAACAAAGCATGTTACATAAAAGTTGCAGTTTTAAATCTTTAATCTAAAAAAAAATTAAAATGTATAAGAGACAGTGGCGTACAATGGTTTTTCTATAAATATCAGTTATGCTACCTTCCCGGACGCCACTGGAATAGGTAATTTTGCCTCTTACTACTATTAACACACATGCCAAGTTTTAGTTAAATCGACATAATAGTTTTTTAAATATAACAAATATTACAGAAAAACCAATTTTTATATTAAATTTTGGCACCCTCTAGAGGCTCTACTAATCATACAAAGTAGTTTCAACTTGTAAATTTTTAAGATAGTGTTAAAACGAATAGAATATAGAAAAAATCAAATTTAGCGGAAACCACTATTTATAGGTTTTGGTGCCCTGTCATTTACCCTTATGTTATTAATATAAGCCGATTGTACAATTCTCGAAAATTCCACGACGCGATTTGGAAATTGCGACGACGCAAATTAAGCCCCCTGGTAGAAATGTCGTTAATATTTTTGTTTAAGAAATTTATAAGCTTGAGGTTTTGACTGACTTGATTGATTGATTTTTAATACTTTTTTCACCTATGTAAAAATATATGTAATGTGTTTGAAAATTTCGAGTCAAACCACAAACACTTGTTGCATTTCCAAACAGCGCTTTCTAGTTTCTGGATTTCTAAGATATATCCGGTTTTCTTTCTTAGTTGCCCATCCTGTACATATACTATATTATGTGATTTGTTTTTCGGAGTTGTGAACAATATAATTCATAAGCAATAAGCTTTAGTCTTGGATTTAACCCAAAAATGGCAATTCTAAAACGTTTTAAAATATTAAGAAAGTTTTTCAAGTGAAGTTGTGGGTTATTGATCACTTTAGGATTCATTTCGATTAAACTAACACTAATAGTAGCATTCCATAACATGTATAACTCGACTTCACATTTTTTTTTGACTAGTGACTCAAGTCTTTGATATATTCATTATTTTTTCGAAAACACATTAAACATGAAAATTATTTCCTGCCACTTTCGATGTCAAAAGGATTTCAAAAAGAATAAGTAAAAAATGCGAAGTAAAATATATAAAAATACAATCCTTTCGCTGGCTGTAGGAGGATTATAACAACAAAGGATCAAAAAACACTTTTTTTGTTAAGAGATAGTATTATTAATATTACTTAAAGATTATTTATGCTCTTTATACAAATTTGAATTTTAGGAAGCATCAAGAGCAGTAATAATGGAGTAGATAAAATCGATAGTAAAATTCAAACAGAGATTCAAAGGGAACGTAAACAAAGTGTCATTGAGAAACAGGTAAATATTTAACTTTATTGTTTTTATTAATTCGATAATTTTTATATTGCTAACAATTATTTTTATAATTATAAATATTGATAATAATTTATTAATTTATTTATTTATTTGTATATACTGTGCAACAGATAATATAACTAAGAGTTACTTAACCCAATTACAGTACAGGAAGGTACAGATTATAACAAGTGGGGTACTCTAAAAAATAGTAGAAAAATATGAATAAAAGAAAACAAAAACATATATACTATAAAGAGACCAGTGTTGTAGAAAATGTCTTTTGAGGGTTGTTATGGTACAATCAAAGGTGTCATAAGTTTCAGCGTGCTCGTAATAAGCGCTACAGGATTTGTTTATAGGGGAGTACTTATAGATATTCGTACGAGTAGTGGTAGATAAAAAATATTCCTGATTCGAGCGTAAGAGGAAGGAATTTTAAAATTTAATTTGGATAGAATTACCAGTTGAGATAGTTACGTCTGACCTCTAGGGAAATAATAAGAAATCTTCGCAAAAACTGATCTCTAGGAAAACCTCTATAAGGCTAAATCCCATCAGTTTTAAACCATAGCATCAATGCGAACTTTCGCTGAACTCATTCCAATAACTAAACTGATTTAGTTGAAACAAGTTTATAAAATTATTTAAATGAAGACGTATTGATCAGCTATGCGCTTTCCCAAAAAATGATCAGCGAAGCCTGGGATGTTAAAGTCGGTTTGCATTAAGGTAAGATATGGTAAGAGCTCATGTAGGTTCATATAGTCTGTCACAGGAAGCTGCGGGGGAATATATAAAAAGAAAATATGATAAGAATTACGATCAGCGAAATCCAAATGCAGAGCTATCAACTAGGGGCGAAAGATGTCGATCGATCTTACACAGCTGTACTAATTCGCTAGGCAAACCGTTTCGAACTGCCAGAAGGACACCGCCTTCCCTCCCCGTGACTGCGAAATTTCTATCTCGTCTAAATATAAAATAAGATGACGAAATCTCGCCGTCACAACAAACCGAGGAATCCAGCCAGGTCTCCGTGAGTGCGACTAAGTCGTATTCAAAAAAACATAGTTGATTGTATATATTTTAAGTATAGTTTTTAATACTCCCAGTATTCTGATAATAAATATTAGATTGTTTGATTTTGCGACGGTCACCATTATCGTTTGTGCGCGATGACTGGCTAGAAGTGAAAGGGACAGACCGCATTAATGGCTATTCTATACTTGTTTATAAGCGATTCACGACGTTAAATCCCACGCTGCGTGATTAGTGTTGATTAGTAAGTTGGTTTTGGTTTTTAGCCTAACGCAGTTACTACAGATTAAGGCATTTGATGTGCAGTTCTCAACCTTATGATTCTGACTGCATTTTGGGCATGAAAGAACTCTTTCAGTTACCAGAAGAGTGATAAAACTCGTTGCACTTAAAGCATCTGTCAACGTCGATAGCATTAAAAACTCTCATACCCTAGCCATAGAAAAGTACGCTTATCGACTTGAAAAATAGCCTTATTATTTTTAGTGGGCCAAAACTTAATTAACTCGTATGAACACTTAGGAGAAAATATATCAAAATTACATTTTTTAATTACATCTACTAATTTCCACTGTTGTTATTTTTGCGAAATTCCTACAATGGGGATACGAGGGTATATTTTGCAAGCTTCACATGAATCGGAAAACTGCTGCACAATCATCCCCCTAATAGCTTTATTATCCAAAGAGTTTTTGCATCCTTCAAGGACGCCGCCATCTTTGACAGGTTTTGTTCTTGATAACTGGATGTTGGAATCACTAGGACTGATTTTCTTGTCTATATCGATTTTAGTTTTCGAATGATCCTGGGAGACATCCTTGGGCTTAATGATTACAGCAGCTTGGGCCGTACTACGCACCATTTGAGAGTAGGCATTTGTGTTCTCTCTCTCCTGCGATGTCGTGGTGAGTTGTTATGGATGCTAGAAGTTGTTACGAGTCGAAGTTTGGAGGCTACTGACTTCAAAAAATCAAAAGTAAGAGTGTCAAATGTTCTAAGGCTGGAAAGAGCCTCACGTATTTCAATTTCAATGACCGCCTTTATATCGTTTTGGTTAACGGTAATGTAGTCGACCAAGCAGCTATGGCATTTCCACGATAGCCCTCTAATATCATTTAACAGAGCTATAAAATTACAGTTGTCTGTCGTCTCCACGAAATGCAGTGTGAATGAAATTGTTTTTTACAAGCGGAACAAAAAAATGCCTGGTCGTCTTGACTGAATAGAACTTTTGCAAATTGCACAGATTATCGCCATGGTTAAAAATAGATAAATCTCTTAATGGATATAGGATTTCAGCCTCAGCTGCATGGCACATGTGCATAACAACACTATGGGCACAAATAACTCAAGAGACTTGCCGGATATGTACGCAGACTAGTGCGAACTTTCGCTGATTGGAATTACCGCTAAATCCGGCCAAATGAGAATACAATTCTGTATGAATAATGATTTGTCCAAGAAACTCTACGAACCATCCCAACACAAGGAGAAAGAAGCCAATAAATCCCGGTTCAACAAAAACTTTGCCGACTTTACTCCAGCATAATAATTATTATATATTATATATATTTTCAGTTTTATCAGTCGCTTACGTCTTAGCACATACTAAAGCCTTAAGCATGTTAGAAAAAAGATAATGCGGTTTTTTCAATAATAGTATTTTCTGAATTTTAAATTAAAACTTAAAACTACTCGAAAGATGTCTCTCTTGTACACTTAAGAAAAAAAAGAAATAATAATTCAGATTTAAAATAATTTAACATATTAGATAACCTTGAAGTTTATATTTTTTAAGTAGTCAATGGCAAGAATTCAAACATTCATATTCACTAACGGGGTTTAACGTTAGATCACATCTAACCTTGTTATAGGTTTAATTTTTTTCAAAATAGCACAGTTACAAAGTATGACTGTGATATAAGCAAATCATAATTGGCGAATTTGAAGTTTTAATTACCATGATAATTAGATGTGGTCTAATTCTTAAGCGTTTTTAGGAAAAAACATTAAAATCGAAGAAGAAAATACTACATAAAAAATATTTAAAATTTTCTAAAAAGATCTAAGAAACTAAAAAACTATAATTACTAACAGTAACAGTCTTTTAAATGGTGAAAAAAAATCTAGTTGTAGGTCAAATAGAAATATATTTCGTTTAAAGCATGTGTTATGAAAAACTTTTTATGAATATCTGGCAAATGCTCATATTAAGTATTATTCTAATTTATATAGAATATACCACTATGGAAGTTCTTACTAAATATTGTAAAATAATAATTATATTAAGAATAATAATTATAACTTTATTATAACTACATGTTCCCTAATTTCCACTAATAGGGAACTTATTGTTGCACGCTTTATAATTACAGTATCAGGTATGTATTTGCATATTAGAACTATAGTCTAGAATGCTCTAAATGTTGTTTTTGAGAACATATGCTATGTTATTTATGTTCCATAAAAGTACTTTCTTGCCTTAGGTTAAGCAAGGGTATATATTACGTAATCTAGGTCCATGGGGGACAGGGAAGTTCTGCACCATCATTCCGATGGTCAAGCTGCCAAAAAACGATTGTTGTTTGCCCGCCATATACGTATTCTACCCAATTTCTTACGTTTGTATTAATTTCATTCCCATAATATTAAACCCTATAACTGGAATGGCAGTATCATTTCCTTCTCATTTTGACACTAAAAAACTATTTTAGTGCAAGAATTTTTATAGTATCTGGAGCACGAAGTTATGCTAAATGAAGATGTTGCACAAACCACAATTCGAAAGAAAATTTAAGTATGTGCCCTAGACTCTACGATTTACCAAATACATTTATAGGACATACATAATTGCAGCACCGGATTTACCGTTGGCCCGAAAGGGCAACTGCTCTAGGGCCACGCGCACTGGTTGGCCCCGCCGTAATCAATGAACAACAAAAATTTATATTTATTGAATACAACTATTTATTTTTATTAAAGCTCGATGGAACAATTTGTTATTTTTCTAGTCTACTTCTTAACAAATACGAAACCAATATAAGTAGGATATAATAGAAAATATAAGTTTTAGCCTATAAGACATTTTTTTTTCTTTAATTATTTTTATTATGATAGTTCGCCAACTTAACCGTTGTTTTTTTTTTTCGTTTTAAAACAAACCACACCGTTGAAGTTAAAGAAGTTCCTAATTATACCTGGTTTTCAGGTTTTTTCAGTGAGGCTGGATATATCTTTAAAATGTAACTATAAAAGCATACATGCTATTGCAATAAATACCTTGTGAAATGTAAAAAAAAGTAATATATATTTTTTCAGGCACAATGGTTCGGGGTTAGCTTAAATTGGTTTTTAGATGCTTGGTAGTGTACATTTTAAATGTAGGATAGGAACTATGCTTTATTTTGCTTCATAAAAACTAAGTGTAAAACATATTACTGTCTGTTCTCAATGTAGTCCAGAATCTGCCAAAATGTAGCCCGATATCTCCGTAAATAATGCTCTCTGTATCCATTTGCTATTGGAAGCTTTAAATGCCCAGCAATTTTTTTCAGTATGCCACCAATAGTGTTAATGCCCATTAAGTAAGGAATAGACTTTAATAAGCTGTATATGCAGGTTGCTGTTACTTTCGAAAAATACTCAGGATTATTTCTCCTATAAAACCTTCACTAATCATAATGCCATTTGAAACATCTTCTTGTTGGGTTAAATTTTACTTTAAATACGCGATTTCTTCCCTGCGACACGCACCAGTCACACCCACAATAAGAACAACCTTTGCCAGAAGATAGTATTTATCTTTTGCTTCTCTAATAAATCGTTCCATATCTTCCTTTGCAAATACTCGGGGCTTTTTGGGCTTATATCCCGTTGATTTCCTTTTTAAAAATGCGATTACATTCGTAAATCTACTAATATCGATATTTATTTCAGATAAAGCATGGTTCATCTTTAATGTTTATTAACCGAATTTTAAGAATTCTTTACAAACCAGAAATTCTAGATTTTTAAAATTAAATCAATATACCTCTCCCCCTAGCCATAGCACTCTTGAGGTGCCTTCCAAAAATATTTCCAACTTTATTATTTAGAATATGAATAACACCCAGTTTTTGTTTTGTCTATCGAAAAAAGATATATTTTTATCTAAAATTATAACAATTTATTTTGATGTCTGCAGTTAAGAAAATGTCGAGATAACGCGTCAACTTTGCAACGTCTTATTAACCGACGAAGAAAACACGTCCCGAGTTAAAGTTTGTATTCTTTTGGTTAAGATTATCGGAAAGTCATAAGTTTTTTAATATTTTTGTTTTCTGATTAAAATGTTCTTTCCGTTTTCTTCTTCGTTTTACTCCTGCCATTACTACTATTGTCTAATGCATGGGAATATCACAAGAGTCACTATTAATTCTTGTTATTTATTTAAAATACTGGGCATTAGGCATGTTAAACCGATTCATTTAAGTAAGAATGTATCGAAATTTCATTCTGATCGTTACAAGAAGTGATTCTCTCATGCATCTCATTCATCTCTTCTGCATCTTCTGTCTTCAACTTCAAAATTTAGTTTGTTTACTAGATCTGCTCCATCCCTTTCATGTTTAATGGACGAGATTCCCCAGCTTTTTCTTCCTCAGATCTATAGTTTAGAAGGTTCGTGGGGCCGCTTCAAGTTACTTTTTTTTAAATGTTTATTCTTCTTTCGAAAACAGGAAATAGTATAACAAATTTTTGCATTTTATATATTAATCCATCTTTATAGTTGCAATATTTTTAACTGATTTAATTATACTATATATATATTAACTACTTACACATACACGAAGGGTCGGCTTACTTTGAGGATTGAGCTTTTAAATCTTCTTCATCTATAGTCGATACATCATTACTATTACTATGTAAATTTTTAGTTTGAATCACTACGCACATTTTTTGTCTTATTTTTATGTTAATAGTAAAACAAAAAAGTAGTAGCTAGTAACTTAAAAGAAAAACTCACTGTTCATTGTCGGCTGATGAACGATCCCTTCTGCCGTAAGACGTCAGACAGCCAGTTAACCCTCGGCGATTGTCACATTGTTGAAAGATAATTTTTTAAATTATTTACTCGCGTATTCACTAAAAAGGTTTAGGAGTTAAACCAGGTCTAGTTACTCATGTTAGCATTTTATTGAGATGGAAAGTTACTATTTATACTTTGGAATATCGATTATATAAAAAATGTGGTTTGAAGCAATGTTGTTTGTTTGTTGTTTTATAGTAGGTAGACAAAATAGATAATATATATATATATATATATATATATATATATATATATATATATATATATATTATTTTAGATATTTAGATAGTAAACATGTAAATGTATTGCTTGGAATGCATCAAACATATCTGTAGCATGCACTATTAAGTTTTTCAACACATTCTTTAAGAACATTTTGTTTTCACGGGCAAGGGCATTAACAGAGGCGCTATTCGCATTACTAGTCCTTACTTAGAAATACTGGTTATTATCAGTATTAACTTATCGAATGCGGTGTGTCACATTATCCTGAATATCGCAGGACTAAGAAAGGCTTGCATAGTCTTATAACTAGGATGCAGAACATGTTTAATACCCACAATCTTCCTATTCATGAACACCCGTATTCACTAAAGAGGTTTAAATTTCATTTCATTTTTATTTATTTAACTGCTCATTTGAACTTAAATACATAACAACAACAACAATAAACAACAGAAAACACATATTCAGATAAAACAATAAGCCAAAACAGGTTAAATTACAGTAAAATGTTCACCATTATTTCTTAAGCACAATCTTGCATTTTTATTTTTTTTATATTTTTCCGCATTCTTGGCGAAATTTTATTACAAGCCAGTCGAATCTTATGTTTCCGACCGAGGCGGCCACCTAATGGGACCATTATTACCGATGAAAAGATTTGGTAAAAAGTTATTTAAAAATCTGGTGGAGTCGCGATCACGATGTGCCGGACGGAGCACCATCTTGCTGTTGAATGTACCTACAATTTCTTAATCCAGAGGAAGATCATCCAGCATATTCTGAAAATCGTTATTTAAAAATTTTATGTACATTTCACCATTTAAGTGCTCTTATGATTATATTAATTCCAAATGTTTTCCTGTAAATATGTTGATGTCCATGCATCCATCAGTAGTGTATGTATTTATTAAACCCACCATTATTGCAAAACCTGCTTTCGTCAGACCACAATATTTTCTTACATAAGTTTGGGTCTCTTCTATATTTTCGTAAAATCCATCTGCAAAATATGCTTCTTTTTTGAAAATCTCTGAACTTTTCGGCATGGATAAGATTTAAATTTATTACGGTGTACATTTTTTTACTATTGTTTTTTATTATTCTTGTTTTTGTAATGTATGTACCCTACAAGTTTTATTTTTCTAGTACCCTAAAATTTTAGCGTGAATGAAAATATTATACCTAGCACATTTATTTCATTTTCACCCTCTTCAAATGATACTATTACTTTTCGAGTACTGAAAGATCTATTATCTCTCATATTTCTTTCTAGCTTGGCAAAATATCTAGCACTGGGCGCTGTCCTTTTGGGATACTAATTTCCATATACCTGAATGGCATTATTTGCGTTGCACATACATCTCGGACAGATAAAAATCAAACCTTTTCGTCGTTTGTAAATTCCATTTTCAATTAAAACGATCAAACAAAGTCTTAGCAGAGCAAAAATTAAAATTTCCACAACATTTACATATACATTTTGAAAGTATGACAATACACGCCATATTTAAGTATCCAGTTGTTTTAAAGCCACCGTTGGTAAATTCATAAGGAAGCGAATTGCCGTTTCAAATTAAAATCGTTGTGGCAGTGTGGCAGAATATGAATTAAAACATTGCATTCATTCAAATTCACTATAGTTTTAAAAAAGTCATATTCGTTGCGTTTTCTTACTAGTCCTGAAAATGTTGATGATCTGAAACGTAAGATTCAAGTGGCTGGTAATAAAATTTCACCAAAAATGCTGCAAAATATAAAAAATGCGAGATTCTGTTTAAGAAATAATGAATAATGGTGAACATTGACAAACAAAAATCTTTTTTGGCTTTTTCGCAACTGAATAAAAATATTTAACTTTAAATTAATTGAAGCAAATATTTTTAAATATTTTTATTCAGTTGCGAAAAAGCCAAAAAAGATTTTTGTTTGTCAATCTAAACTCAACAAATAATCTGAACACATTTTAAAATGGTGAACATTTTCAATATTTACAATAATAATGTAATATGTGTTTTCTGTTGTTGATTGTTGTTGTTGTGTATCCAGGTTGGAAGTTCAAATAAGCAGTTAAATAAATAAACAATATGTTTCTGTTTTGTTTCAAAAAAATCTGTATTTATTGAAACAAAAAATTATTTATCAGTATACATTTACATATTTAGTGTTTTGCAAAAAAAATTGGTGATGGCTATTTTTGTACGGAAACGTCGTGAATCGTATTTTACTTGTATATCATCATAAAGGGAATTAAAAGTTATAGTTTTATAATATGAAATAAAAAATCCAGGTCCGTTTTTAAAAAAATTAAGTCGATAGTGGTAGCCTGAAAACGAAACGTCATAAATAAAATTTGAAGATGCCATGTTGTAGAGCGGAAAAAATTATAAGGCTTTCGAATTTAATCTGCGTCTCGAAAATAAATAGCTTTTAAAATATTTAACTAAATTAATTTAGAAGTGTTTCACAAATCGCTTTGTATTTCAGAAACTATCAGGAATTTGGCAACACGGTAAAATGTCTTCGAAGGGGCAGCAAAACCTGCAACTTTTCTCTAATTTAACCGACCCCGTAACACTTACCGTTTCTGAGATAGCAATAGTGGTATCACTTTAAACGGACACCCTGTATATATTGGGTTACTTATTTATACATTTCTTTTGTAAAAATGGTATAACTGTTGAAAATATAATAAAAAATGTATCCCTATATAGCAATATTTGCTACAATAGCTTTAACGGTTTTAAATACACATTACAGTTCCTGTACCTTATCTAGGAAGATATAGTTTACAAAAAAATTGAATGTGAAAATTTCTTGGTTAGTTTAAATGTTTAAATTATATTAGTTTCATATACGCAGGGTGTCTATCTCGCCATGATTAGATATCAACTTTCTTATCTTAAGTAAGAACATTCTGTATATTGATAGAGATTATTGTAGATTTTTTAAAGACCAGTTCAACAATATATGATAGTATTGATCTGATGTGCTACGTTTCAGATATATTGGCATTTATCTTCAGAGTCTTCAGTATTTTTAATGCTAAGAGGTGCTTACAGCAGCACTTTTCACATAAGTGGAGAAACTGGTCAATCTGAAAGATTTGATTGTAATCGTAACTACATTGTTTATGACAATAATGATTCCCACTTCCTCTTTATGTGTACAAATCTTATAAAAATAATAAACACAAAGTACTCAATTCCTAAATTAGAAGTAGTTTGTATTAAAACTCCACACTGAATTATTGAATTTTCTTCAACAACCGAGTTACAAGGTGTTAAAAACTATTTCTTATCAATAAAATAATATTAGATTATGGCCTAAACACTGGAACCTGTGGTGGACTATAGATCAAAATACAAGAGTTCTAACCACACTACACCACAACTTGTTACGTTCTGGACGCGCGTTTCGCTAACCAAGTCAGCATCATCAGCAGATGATATAAACTGTTTATATCATCTGCTGATGATGCTAACTTGGTTAACGAAACGCGCGTCCAGAACGTAACAAGTTGTGGTGTAGTGTGGTTAGAACTCTTGTATTTTGATCGGAATATTAGATTAGATTTAATTTCATTGGCCCAATTTTTATTCAGTTATTTTTCATGCGTTTGGTATTATTCTGGTTTAGCTCAAACAGTACTCGAGAAACTATATTCTAAGGCTTTTCGTACACCTTGTTATTACCCTATAACTCCTTAACAAATACGTTTAAGAAATACAGCTTAAGAAAGAATGCATAATTGTAGTTATTCCTTATAAATGCAAGCTCCATCCACATGAAATGCAAACAATGTACGGTTATTTAAAAACGTTCTCCAAGTAGCTCAATTTCTTTCTATCGATACTTTAAAAGTCTTTGATAGCCTGAATTTTAATATGGTGTTCAAAATGATAATTAGTTTTAATTAGTTCTTGTTATATATAGGTTACTCTCGAGGAGCAAATGATTTGCGGTGCTCTACAAACTCTCAATGAGGAAGCTTGTGAAGACGTATTTGAAGAAACAGAAGAAACTAAAATTACTATGGATCAAGATCTGCCGCAAACATCTGTTATACCTCCAAGTCCAGATTGCCCTCAAGGTGAATCTCTTTTGCAATCCGTTTACAGAAAGCCCAGCATAACTTATGTAGAAAAAAATATTAAAAAAGTGACTTATGAAGATGATATTTCAAATATTGATTCAGATAGCACTCGTTCGTTAAGTAGCAAATCGAATCCTACTATATATTTGACTGGTGCAGATAGTTAAATTATTATTCTAAGAGATAATTTGCACATGGTTAAAATATTTTGATATATGATTTTTTTGAGTTTAGATATTAAAAATTTAGTTTATTTTTAATTTTGGGTTATAGTTGCCTAAGATTAAAAATCTTATTTTTTTATGGTTTCTGTACAAAAGCAACGGTAGTTGTTAAAGGTTTTTTCCTTAATTATTTAATTATATATGAATATTTTTCAAAACTGGGATTATACTTTTCCAACGTTTTTTATTATTATTACAAACCAATATATTAACAAAAATTATTTAGTCTAAGCTACTGTTCAAGATCTCAAAGTTTTAAAAGTATGCTTTAATTAAAATTATTACGACTTTTAAATTAAATAGATTATTAGAAAACGATTTTCCGCATTTTGTAGGTACATTTTTTGAGAATTCGAATGTGGTGTTATTGTAGCAAATGTTTTCTAGGTCTCATATTTGCGGGGTGTTGAACAAAAGTAGTATTTTTTACTCGAACTTTACCTCTAATAAGAATCTATTTTTTTTTATTTTTTTTAAGTGCACTGGCGTAATCGATAGAATGTTTTAAAAAAAACTAGTCTTTTATGTGTTTTATGTTGGAAAACAGTTTTTTTTTTTCGAAATACGTACTTTTTTTATTATATTTCTACCCAGATTAATTCCCATAGGTACTTCTAAAAATTTGTTTGTTGGGCTAGAAAATATTTTTGGGGAATGTCAATATTGTCAATATTTGGGCTATCTATTATCAATTTATTGAAGCAGATAAATAGTAACTAGTAATTTTATATTCAAAGTTATTTTTATCAACATCTTTACTTTTACTCTAAGTTAAAGGAGTATAGGTATATTATAAAGTGGTTAGTATAAATTTTGTTCACTATTACTGAATATTAAGCATTCCAAGTTGATGTAGCTGGGTCAAGGTATGTGATTTTATTTTTGACACTAACACTCATTACCAGTACGCTCAATCAAAACCTTTCACTCATTTTTATCTCTTCACTGTATAGGTCTTCTGCAAGAGTTTTGGCTAATACATACATTTTTGTATTAAACTGTAGATATTCCTATAAGGAGAAATATTTTTCTTCATATGCTATCATAGTTTTTGGACACAGTTATTGAATTCACAATATTCATATTTTATGCGGAAATTCATATTATACTGTATTTCTGTTTTATATGTAAATTTTTATGATGAGAGAAGTCAATCAGATTCTCTATACTTATGTATGTATAGTTTAAAGTTTAATAAGAATCTACACATACAACCAGGATATAACTTTATGTTAGTTGAGTTTGCATGTTAGATGTAATAGCTGCAATAGTTTGCCTCAACAAATGCAGAAAGACTGGATCAAAATCACTCGGTACTACCCATGTTTGTTAATATTATTTTATTGTAGGAATGTTTCAAATACTGCCTAAACAAATTCTCAAAAACGTGTCTTTGAATAAACTTGTATAATTCAAAATGAATATAAGCTGTAGTTATTATCGTAAGTCCCTGCTAAACTAATCATTTTTTATATTTGTTTTCCTGTAATATCCATTTTAAGAGTAATTCTGGATTCTAAATTGAAATGTTCCTAATGGTGTTTATCGAGTAAATTGTATTTTCCTAATTACAGGTTGTTTTATAAATACGAAATTTTTATTTTTATTTACACTCTGTAAGTGAAATACGATACTTCAGAATGTCCAATCGATAACCAATATTCCTTCTGATAAATAATAGGCAATAAAAATAATCCTGTATCAAACTTTTTTATCACATTTTAAAAACTTAAGGTAAGTATTTCAGCATAATATAGGCAGATTAATTGACGTTGATTTTATACAGGATATTGTAAACTTGTCACTCGAACTTAGTGTTGGAAACCGAGAAATTAAAAATTAAAAAATGGAAATACACAACAAAAAAATAAAACTCAATAAGAAATATAATTAAATAATCAAATGGAATATTTTAATAGAAGATAATTAGTAATAACTATGCCAAAGTTATTTGTCACCGGTCGAGATGTAAGAAAAGAATTTTTTTTTTGATCAAATAGTTTAGATTTTCTAGATCTTTAAAAAATATGAGTTTGTTTGATTATTTTAAGTATCTGATAAAATAAATTATTGATGAAAAACAGGCTTTTATAAACCTCTATTGGGGTTACTAAAATAAATTATTGGTGAAAACTAGATCTTGATAGAGTGGAATACTTCAAATTTTAGTTTTCTTTTTCCATTTTCTTAACAGAGGCTGAAGTTCAAAATATCATACTCAGTGTATTCTCCATTGTAATTTTATTTATATAGTTCTAAGAGTTTTATGTAGAAACTTTTTGAAAGTAATAAAATATATTTTAAATAAACTGAAAAGTATTATTTATTTGTAGGTACAATTTTTGTAAAATGTGTAAGCTCTGTCTCATTGTGTCGTCCGCTAGATATGTGAATTCAGTAACTGATAAAATTTATGTATGCATGTCTCTTAATAAATTAGTGTTTGCATGTTGTAAATAATAACAATGGTGTGGTGTTATTTAGGTCCCCGTATTCACTAAAAAGGTTTAGAAGACTAATACCCATAGCATTGCCCATAGCATAATTGCGATAGCAGTTGAAATTTTGATATGTGTTGCTTGTCACTGTCATTTTGTAATTATGATGTTTAGAAAAATTATTTGTTCTTAAGTGTTGTCATCTTGAACATATAACTATCAAGTTAGTTTAAATGTAAATCTCTTTAGTGAAAACAGGTATTCATGTCTTTACACATCTTCATATTATCGTGCATGTTGTGTGTTTATTGTTTTATATGACGTGATTAAATAGAACATTTTGAGGTGCCTAATCACTCGTGAATTGCTAAATGTACTGCTTGTATAAAGAAAATCTATATTGCTTTCGATTATTAGCACCTGTCAACAATGCAGCGCTTTAAATAGACCGATGGTAACTAAATTGTTAAAGTGGTCATTCTAATTTTACATTATTTTTTATTTCAATTTACTGGGATAATATTTTAAAAAACAATTTATTATAATGGAACCTGGCAATATTGTTCTGTGTTTATAGGTGTAAAAAGTAACATATAATAAAATGTCATCTAAAATCATATTTTAAACACACTTTGAAATATGGCAGCCTATATATTATTTTTCAGTATTTAACTCGAAATATGTGATTAAACATTGTTTCACAACTGCCGTTTACAATTTTTGTTAGATTTTTAAGCATATTGTCAAAATATGACATGTGATTGATAGGGTAAATTCTGATAAAAACAGAGTTAATCTTTAAAACTGTGACGCACGGTATAATAAGAAAAAGATAGTAGTCTAAATATAAAAAATGAATGGCTACATGCCAGACTAGATAATCGCGGTAACAAAAGGGCGAGCCTTATTTAGACCGTAAGTTCATGCGCATAACGATACAACATAAATTTGTTGCTATGACTTTACTTGAAAGCGGTTTAAATTGATTTGTCATAAAATGTTTTTATTCTTGTTTAAATTGCTTAGACACGTTAATCGTTCACAATTTTGTGTCATCATGGTACGGATCCATAAGACGTCTGTAATAAACTGCAATGAAAATAGGGATTTATTTTAAAATAAAAATGCTTGATAAAAATGATTTTAGTAGGTACAGTTGGCTTCAGATAAATCCGTACAGCCTAAATGCGCCATTGTAAATTGTACTTCGTCCTGCTTTTTTTTTAATTTCCTTTCACATTTGACGGATGATTAATTATTTTTGACCTTTATCCGTTTTTGATATTACTTTTGCTTTGTTATGTGCAAAATAATAGCATCAAATATTCCATATTTAAGTACTTCTACAAAAACTACAATAATAACTCATAGAAGAAAACTGGTTTCTCGGGAGACTGACCAATAATCTTTGGTATAACCAGGGGCACTGCCCAGATAATCGTGAAAAACGAGAAGGACATACCGTGGAAAAAATGAAAGGTTTGCAGAGATAATGTAGCCAAAATTACAATACATGTAATGGTATTAACCTAGTGAATCGATTTGAAACTGCTGTATTCCCTATAAACAGAATAGTTACCAGGCTCACATGGAACATCTTTACGTGCGAAACAATATTCCGACTTAGGAATCGATCAGCTGGCTGGCCCAAAACGTTTTTTTTAACCCTGTGATACGGAGCAAAGGATTGAGTTTGCTTCGGAAAAAACAGATTTTTAGGAAAATGTAATAAATTTCGCTTAAGCTAACCACCGCCGATTTGTATTACATTGAATGTTTGGGTCGGTGATCACCAATCTAACGTCAGATTTTGCGGGCGATGTTTTCTTCTCGAATCACTCATCATCAAATATTATAACTTTCCATTGTTTCTTCCGTCTTTAACAACTATTTCGCAAATTTTATAGAAATCCGGTAAAAAATACAATCAAAATGTATAAGTTATAAATATTTCTTTACTTAATATCATATATTTGATTCAATTGTTTATTATATAACATATTTTTTAATAGAAAGTATTTCAGTCTACCTATCGTTTGTTCATTATTCATCACGATAATGGCATTATCTTTAAGTTTTGGTAATGTTCTATAAAACCACTTTTCAAACATCTTGTTATCTATCCATTTTTTTTTGGATTCACAAGCACATATTTCAAGAAAGCTAAAGTGGTCTATATTGAATGTTGGCTAGTTAGTATGTTACGTTTTCAAGTAAATGTGTAATATGCATTACTTACATTATGGATTTATTTAATCCTGTCAAAAAAGCCTGTCTCGATGACGAAAATTCAAAAGCTAGATTTTATATAACCGGCATTTACCCAGGTCCCGCCTAGTTAATAAATTTTGTTGTTTTCATTTTGGTATGGTGCTTTATTTTCCTCTATAATTTTCTTTTTTTCATTGTCCATTAACATAATAGATACCGTGATTGCCTCAAGTAAAAAAGGGAAAGTTTATTGAAGAGAGATTTAAAGACTTTTAGGTTAAGGGCAATACCTTTGCTTTCCATAATCGGGATACTTTAGGGATAAAGGAGCGAGCGAAGTGGGAGTTCCTTTTCTTTGCAGTTCGATGGTGAAAAAGTGCATTTGAGTTGATGCTCGTGTCTTCATGACAGGATTGGCTAAGGAAGGCATAATGATAATATTTCAAAACAGAATATATAATAATATCTGTAAAACAGAGGCAAATCCACCACAAGTCGAATCAATCTTCATTGAGAGGGCTTAAATTAAATTTTATTAACTCGGCGTATACCGTGATAGACAAATGAAAATGTTTTGTATCTGTTTGCCAACCATGATACTATTTAATTAACTCAAGATAGTCAAATGTTAAAATTTTATTACGTTAAAAACAAGGAAGTCGAGCTAACACAAGTATTTAAAAAAATAGAATGCTCGAGACCAAACTACAGGAGTTCTAGTTAACGCCAAATTATACACTAAGTAATTAACACACAGTCAATAAACAGCATAATATGTACAGCGAATATAACCCCTGTTTAAAATCTTAGGTTAGCGCGTCCATCATATTACGGCCGCATTAGCAAATAGGTATCGATCCAATCAGTTTTGATTGTTTGTCAAATATGCATTCCAATTGTTTATCAAATATGCACTGCCATAGAATGAAATATATAATAATCTTTTTCCCACCTCTGGATTAATGAAAAGAATATCTTTACAGAAATTACACATTATCAATATAATATAAATCTTTCCTAGATCAGCAAAAGATGTTTGCCTTGCAGTGACCAGTGGCGGAATATTTGAGGCCCGGGCGGTCTTTCATTTTATGGCCCCGTTTTTATAACTAATAATTTTTTTTTATTATTGACATATCTGCTAATATAATAAAAATATATATATTTTGCTATCTTCATATTACCGTAAAAGTAAAACAAAGAGATAATAAGACACTAATTTTCGGTCAAATTCGTTAGTGGAGGGATTTTTCAACTTTTTTCTTTGAAATGTTTATATTCGAACAGAATTTCTTCTATATCCAATCTGTGCAGGATAGAGTTACTATATAATTACCTGTTCTATAAAATCAAAAAGAATGTTCTAAAGATATTTTAAAAACTGGGAAGAAAATAAATAAATATATGCTTATCTAAAATAAAATATAAAGATAAAACAGTTAAAACTACACACTCTTTTTTGGTATAAATGATAAGAGGTATATTCTTATTGCAAAGTACTTTACAGATACATTACATAACACAGGAAAATAAAATTAAAACAAAAAAAACCAAACACATATTAAAAACGTTGTTGTTGTTGCTTAACGTTTGTCATTTGTTATTTTATTTTATTTACATTTGATACAAGGTGTCTTAACATGTGTTAGCATCGGACAAGTGGTTCTTTTAACGAAAATTATTAATGAACAAATTCAAAATCTTAATAAAATTAATGAAAACAGAATGTAAACAAACAGAAGATAATCAATAAATAAATAAACACAACCAATCCGGTTAACTGTATTCTTAATTGCAAAGTGGTTAGTCTGAAAATGTCGTATTCTGGAAAGTGACGATTGTAATTGTATACTAGTCTGTCAACAAATGCGCCAAACCCATAATTTGCACGGTAATACCTTTCAGAAAATAGTGATTGTCTTGTTTTCCTAATAAGAATCCCTCCATTTAATAATTTGTACAAGAAAACCAGAAGTGTCTTTTTTCTCCGAAACTCAAGGATTTGTAGGACACAAATAAGAATTCTTGTATTATAAGACAGACCTTGATATGGGAAAATTAAATTGAAATAAAATATATTATTGTATATCTATAACCCGGGCCAAGAAGTGCAGATTCAAAGATCTTTCAATAAATTACGTAAAGACTTCACGGCGTTGTTTGTGTTTCATCAGTCTGGCGACCTAAGCAATCTTTGGTTTTCGTTGTCATCAACTTCAACTTGTGGCGTATGTTGAAATTTTATAAACTATGACATTTTAACTAAATGAATTCAGCATTTTTCGACTATTATAAATAAAAATAAAGATTAACTTGGAACTGTTTATTAATATGTTTGTTTTCCGAACTATTATATTTGCATAATGTGCAGTTTTTGTTATTTTTTTTTTAGTTGCAGAATGAAGACATCATAAACACATTTCTTAAAACTCATTTACAAATTTTTGAATATCACGGTGGAGGGGGGAATTTCGCAACTTTTTTGTGTGCAGGGAATTTGAGTATTCTCTTGATTGCCGGAAACAGAGATAACCACCTAGTCCTGCCATGTGACATAAGTTTTTTATTCTCAGTATTAGCAGCGTTATAAGATTCTTTTAGCTTTTTCCGTACTTTCTGTATAAACCGAGATGTGTGTTAGAGAGAGATGAAAAACGCTCTGTCAATGGAGTCGGTGAGAATACCTTGCCTCTTGGGGCAGGCTTTTTCTCAAATTTCTCTGGTACTTTTAGCGACAAAGATATCAAACAGTATGTTTATAATAAGCAAGAAGAGATACATTTGTTTGTCGGACATATATTATACAGGCTATTCCATTTAAAATAACAAATTTGTTGCTCATTTCGTTCATTTTCAATGTTCATTTGTTTTTTCTGGTAACGAATTTTGGCGGTACAGGACAATCCCTACAACTTTTACATTTAAGGTTTTTTTTCTGTCTTTTATAATAAATGTGGTAGACGCTGTCTGAATATTCGGAAAACTTTGTACCGTGTCTCACAATGTTGTGAAGAATATGCGCTGAGCATCTAACTTCTGCCAAACCACCGTTTACCTCTTTTTTTAAAAATGTAAAACAATGTTTTCTTCAGCTCTACTTATTCTACAAAATTTGGAATTGGTGTTATCTCCGACATATGCAATGCATTTATTTAAGCGAATATTTTCCCAGTGTCGTTATTAAGTACGCGCCCAAATGACTCAACGTCACTGGTTCCTTTTAAAGAAGAATTAAAGTCTTCCAAATCTTGCAAAATGTTTCTGAATGATTTTTTGAAACATCGACAATTTGTCGATGGTGAAAATATCGTTTTACATCACACCTAAACAGTCAGGGTTTCTGGGCTATTTTTTCTATAGGCTGGTTTTATTTAATTTTGACTAGGAGTAGATTTAAATAAAGCACTGATGACTTACTTAACTCTTCTAATAAACTTCACTTATACTACATTAGACAAATTAATTACAATTTCAGTATGGTTCTAGACAAAAAACAGAGCAAAACTGCTACAGACATTTTAACTAAATTAATTAAGCATTTTTCGACTATGATAAACAAAAACAAAAATGGGCATGAAAATGTTTATTATTATGTATGTTTTCCAAACAATTATAATTGCACAATTTGCGGTTTTTCGCCCCCATTATTAGTTTACAACTCAAGCAAGTAAAACTGTTATACTGTGCAACTTGTAACAAAAAACTAAAAACACACTCGCTAGCTTCTACGGCACATCAACTACATCGAGTGTAAATACAAGTATTTACAATATAGCCTTGAAATAAAAACTTGGAATCCGGTTTACGGTGAATATTTTGTGTTTGTCGTTTCGTTAAAAGCGTGCACTCGACTTGGATCTTGGAATCTCGGGTGGTGTCATCGTGAAGTTTCACATTAAAATTCGCTGTATGTAACAAAGGCGGTACGCGGTCTCCAAAAACGCTTAGCAGCGGGATTTCTAAAGCTAGTAGACTTGTGATTGTCAAGGCTCTTATTGGTTAGGAATCGCAGAATTTGTTGATATACGCTTTTCTACATTAAAACAAAAAAAGGCCGAGCCGAGGGCTAACCAGAAACACAAAATTACGGGTTGTGATTTAAAAAAACAAACTCAACATATGAGGTTTGAACCGTAGCCTTCCGAGTGACTAATACCCAGTCACAATGTAATCACTGCACCACGGAGGCTTGTCTAGTAATAAATAATCTCTATTCCGCCCAACCAAATGAATACAGCGATTCCTGACCAATAGGAACTTTGCTGTTCACAAGTCTACTAGGTTTCGAAATTAAACATCCAGACGGGTTGCGACTGCTCTTTGATGGCGTAAATATTAAAGGGATTTAACGTTTTATTATAAACGAGGTGGTGAGCTCTCATTAATGCCTCCATGGGTACGGTATTTGGTTTTCTATGTAAACCTATAATTTTGTATGTAGTCGTGTTACATAATAAAACAAATCACTTTAATATTTACACCGCTAGCGAGCAGAGTAGACGCAGCCCATTCTGGATGTTTCATTTCTAAACCTACTGAACTTGTGAATGTCAATACTTTAAATTAGTTAGGCGGAATATAAACATTTTGTTTATTTTCAGACAAGCCACCTTGGTATAATATGGCTTAGGGATGGGACATCGATGTTAACGACATATCGGATGTCCAACATCGATGTTTAAAGTAAAATTTGAGAAAGTTATTTTAATTAAATAATTATAAAATTTTTAAAAATGATTTTTAGAATCATTATCTTTATTAGTATTAATTGTAGAAGATCAAAAATACATCCATATTTTTCTCTAAGGTACTGGATTTTGTTAATATAACATTAAATATTGTCGACAGTCGTTTATTTGCTGCAAAAGATCTGTTTAATTGAAACGTCAAATATTTATATCAGTATTCCTAAAAATATGTCATAAACGGCTGAACGTGTAAAGGGCCTTCCAAGTGTTACGTAACGCTACATATTATAATTTTTTATCCCCTTTCCCCCTTTGTTACAAATATTAACCCTTTCAGAAAATTGTTGTTTTAATACAGGATAGGAGGTCACACACTCATAATGGATTTTATTTTATTTTTCAATTTGTCAGGAGAGGAAAAAGAAACAAATACTTGAATACAAGCGAAACAAAATATTGTGTACAAGTAGAATTCACGACAGAATTTACTCCTACAAAATAATTATATTGAAGATATAACTTAAAAGATTTCATAAATGTGTTATATTAGAAAAATGTCTGAATGATAGTGGGTTTTGTAATAAATGAAAAACCGTAATTTTAAAATGATAGTTACATTTGATCTTGATTTGATTGGCCTCATGTTTTCCAGTTACAGGGTGTTTTTTTTTTTCGTTTTTTCCATACACTTCATACATTCCTAGAGATATTTAATCTAAACCGGATGTTTCAAAAGAACCAAACTGTCAAATATATCAATAGATATCAAACTTAAATGTACCAAATTGGGCACGCGGGGCTTATTGATCATGTATGATCCAATGATGATATTGGCAATGTTGTCAAATTTACCAGTTTCGTATATCTTTTTTTTTTAAATACACCATATCTATTTTTATTGATTTCGATTGTCCCTGTCAGCGTTATTGTAACCTTTTAATATAAAATCTCTATTCTATCCTGGAAATACTAAACTTGGACACAAGAGATTGATGCATGGAGTTTCCTGCCAGGGAAATTAGTATTTTTTAAATATGACACTATGTATTTTTCTAATACCTGCGATTACCCATGTCAAAAAATCTTTATTTGACTTGTTTTTAAAAATATATCAACACACTAGTTTTCGGAAGAGGTTCCAAAGTGCTTAAATATTTTTTGATATACGCTCACATAACGCAATTACATTGCTAAGATGTCTAGTGGATATCTATCCAGAATATAGGAACTATCTCTAAGATATTTCATGACATCCTCATCATACCTTTAGGATATCCAAATTGGACCGATAGGGATATTTTGGTGACATCCCCAGAAAAACCTGGTAGGCCCGTTCAGGACATCTTTAGGATATCTTAGAGACCATTCAAGGCTATCTAATCAGTATATCATCAGAATATCTTGCCCACTGAAATTCAACATTTTAGAACTATTAATTAAGCGTTTACGATTCGATTTGATAAAGGTACAATTGAATTGTTTTCTGACTTTTTTGTGGTGCATATTAAACTGGACAACAAAAAGATTGACAAACCTAATTATAAGTACCATGTTCAAAGTGCTGCGGTTTGAAAACGAGTCAACAAATTTTGACAAGCTTTTCGGATTATGTTTCCAAATTATTTTGACGTTAGCGACTCTTGTCACTGTTTTTCAATAAAAGCCCTCTAGCTATAGATTTGTGTCCATATTAAAAAAAAAACATAATTTGAAGTATTCGGATTGCTTACAGATTGTCCCAAAAAGTCTGGATAAATTTAATAAACTACCAAATAGATTTTTTTGAAATTACGTGTTGTTGGGTCTTCTTTCTGAAAGTTGGTAATTTGGTAAGGAATAACTTACTCTTTTTAACTTACAAAATATAATTTGGACCACTCAGGTTATATACGGGTAGTCCCAAAAAACTAAATAAATTTAATAAAAGGCATAGTAGATTTTTAAGATTACGTGTTTATCAGATTCTCAAAATTATTGAATTTAGGGTGCTTTTTGTATATCGCCTTGTGGAAAAACATGAATTAAAAAAAAACAAAAATGATGTTAGACAAAAATCAACGTTTTTTTAATACCGACGTGGATTCTTTACTTCGTTTCGAAAATATCATATTTTAGTTTCAATAAGGAATAATTTTATATTTAAAAAATAGATACAAATAAATAATTAATTAGAAAGCTGGTACTTTGTGGGTGCACGCGAACACGCTGCACATCCGCAACCCTTCTTGGCATGCTGTCCACCAAACTTGCAATAAACTCTCGAAAAATAACGTCTTGCTCTTCCCGCATTACATTTATCACTTCATCCAAATTATTAAACTCTTGGTCACTTTGATTCAACTTTAATTTCATTCTACTCCACACATGCTCTATGATTTAATTATAATCCAACAAGATGAATTTATCCTTGAAGTTTTGTGCAAAGGGAATAGTAACTTCATTTACACACGTATCCCATTCATGGTTTCCCCTACAAAAAAAACTAAATCTGTCTTACCATATCTCATAACACCACCCCAGCCACACCTCCGCCTGGTTCTCTAGCGTCGATATTTTCCTCACGAAACCTTTCATTCCGTTCTTTCCAAACCAATATTTGCCCATCTGATTGAAACAAACTAGAACATTCATCCGTGAACATACATCTGCCCAATTCTGCTATTCCTTAATGAGCATGATCTTGGGCCCATCTTCTTGCAAGTCGGTGCCCAGCCTGTAAAAAAGGGCAGGTAGCACATCTTCGAGCTTCTAGCCCTGCTTCATGCAATCTTCTTCGGACAGTCTGTGTCGATTATGTTACACCAGTGGCTGCACGAAGTGAAACATTTAGTTGGGTGGCATTGAGTGTCCGACGACCATGTACATTTAATATAACCTGACGATTATTTCGAACGTTTTTCTCTGACGACCACAGTGCTGTCGGTATCTGTAATGGGAATCACCATTAGCTTGATATCTATCTAATAATCTTTTCACCGTTGATATAATCGAATCAGCTATATTGCTCATAGTTCGGCCATGTTAATACCCATTTCAATTAAATTTCTTAACTTACCGCAAAACGTTCTGTAATTAATTTTCGCTAAATCTGGCCATTTTCAAGCAAATTTAAATGACAGTGATATTTTTCATGACAGTCTTGCTTTTGGTTTCTATGGTATAAACCGTATAAATATGCCTGCTAATCCCTGGACATAAATGTTGTAGAGCACGTATGGAGTAGAATTGAGACGATTGGGACGGATTGGAGAATGTATTACAGCCAGAGGGGGACGCTATTTGTCAACAGTGTATTGTAACCTTGGTGGATATCACGCCAAGTGTAACGGATATGTAGCGTATACGCGATGATCTCACCAAGTACTAGAGTGCGCACTATTTATTTATATGTGTATTCTTTAAAATAAAATCTTTTTGTTGAAAATAAAATGTTAAAAATCGGTAAATTCCTTTACCCAGAACTTTCCTCCTTATAAATTATTTTTATTGGGAAGAGTGAAGTGTGACCCAAGTTAGTTCAATACATAATCAGTAAATGTATGTGTTACATATACTGTCTCTTCATTTTTATTGGGCGCTATAATTTGAAGTAAATTCAATAAGTATTTTTATTTTTATTTTTTTGCAAAATTTCAAATCAATTGACCAAGATTTTTTTACGTTGATTTTTTAAAAATTTTATTTGACTGATAATAACTTTCTGAATGCTTTTCATTAACTATCCTCTTGTGGTTATGATAGAGTGATGTATTAGTTGGGGTTAGGATCCAGTGAAAAAACAAAATCCCTTTTTTTAAATTGCCTACGTTTCGCCAATTTACGGTTGCATCCTCAGGAAATATAGATTTTATATCCTGTATGAAACCCATATTATTCTTTACCTACTCCATTCGTTCGCAAATATTTCCTAACCCCAAATAATACACCACTCTAATATAACAACAAGAAGATCACAATTAAGTTGCGAAACGTCGATAATTTAAAAAAATACTTTTTTTTACTGGATCTTAACCCCAAATAATATAGCACTCTAACAAACATTTTTTAACATTGTTCCGCCATTTTGGATTTTTACTAAAATATTATCAGTCCATCCCCATATGACCCTTAATTTTTGGTCAAAATTTGAAGTCAATCGGGTAAGTAGAATTTAAGCAGTGTCGCGAACTGCGAACTGACACACAGACCGATAGACGTTCCGACGGAATTGATAAAACATGTTTTTTTGGCATCTAGGGCCACTAAAACGTGAAGATATGTAAATCCTGAGAGGATGATTTTTTTCACGATTACAAAAATTTTATTTGGCCGCAATTTTGTTCCGCCATCTTGAATTAGTAACACAATTTTACTAGTTGATCCCTATACTACAATTAGTTATAGCACGCAATATGAAATCAATCGGTTAAGTAGTTTTTTCAGGCTGAATTTTTAAATATTTTATTATATCGCCATTTTGTTCCGCCATCTTGGATTCGTACCAAAATTTTACTAATTGATCCCAACATAATACTTGATGTTTTTGCACAATTTGAAATAAATTGTATAAGCAGTTTTCTTTAAGCTATGCCGCGAACTGACAGACAGACATACCGACGGAATTGATAAAACATATTTTTTTTGCATCTAGGGACGCTAAAATATAAAGACGTGTAAAACCTGAGAGCGTGATTTTTTAACGATTACATACTTTTTGTTTGGCAGCCATTTTGTTCGGCCACCTTGAATTAGAACCACTATTTTACTAGTTGATACCTATACCACAACTATGGCAGACAATTTGAAATCAATCCATTAAACAGTTTTTTCAGGATGAATTTTTAAATATTTTAATATGCCGCCATTTTGTTCCGTTATCTTGGATTCGTACCAAAGTTTTACCACCTGATTTCAACATAACACTCGATGTTTTTGCAAAATTTGATATAAATTGGATGAGTAGTTTCGTAATAATAATTTTTTTGCCACTTCACTAGGCCGCTATTTTGTTTCGCCATATTACATTTTTGCCAAAATATTACCATGTCATCCCCATATGACCCTTAATTTTTGACCAAAATTTGAAGTCAATCGGATAAGTAGTTTTTTAGCTACGCCGCGAACAGACATACAGACAGACCGACGGACTTGAGAAAACATGTTTTTCGTTATCTAGGGACCCTGAAACGTGAAGATCTGAAAAAATTTCGGACAGTGATTTTTTCACGATTACAATACTTCACTTTTACGAGGGAAGTAAAATATTACGTTTTTAAAAATAAGTAAAGAATCCAGGTCTGCATTTCAAAAATTACGTTGATGATGGTGTTCCGTGGTTTAATTACAACGATAGCTGAAAGTAATCAAATACTGCCTATTTATAAAAATTACTATATTAAAGTGAAAGAGTTGTCTATGAAAAATAATGTTCTTAAAATCACTCTTAAGCAGTTTTAGATTGGCACACATCATTATGTTTGCCTAAAATTAGCTTTGTTTTTTTTTATGCCACAAGGGGGTAAAATTTTTTACCCAAAATTTAAAATTATTGTGAAAAATGCCGTCAAAATTAATTTTTGATTATCTCATAAACACGTAATTTAAAAAAATAGATTGGGCCGTTTTATTATATATATTAAGTTTTTTGGGATAACCTGTATGCAGTCTGGGTACTCCAAATTATGTTTTCTTTAATATAGATGCAAATATATCGCTACAAGTTGAAAGGAGTATTTCACTCATTACCAAATTGCGAACTTTTTTCAAGCCAGAGGCTTTTATTGAAAACCGCCGCGAAAACGTTCCGAGATATTACCCTAAAATTTAAAATTCTTGTTAAAAATACCGTGAAAATTAATAACCATCTATTGATTAGTTTATTAAATTTATCCAGCCTTTTTGGGACAACCTGTATGCAATCTGGATATTCCAAATTATGTTTTTTTTTTTAAAGCAACGCATGTATCGCTCTAAGTTAAAAGAAGTATTTTAGTCCTTACCAAATTGGAACATTTTCCGAAGAAGGCTAAACAACTGGCTATTTTTTAAAAAACCATTGAAAACACGCCAAAAACGTTCCGAGATAGTACCCAAAAATTTAAAATCCCCTGAAAATTAATTATTGAAAATCTTATAAACACCTAATTTAAAAAAAATCTATTGGGTAGTTTATTAAATTTATCCAGCTTTTTTGGAACAACCTGTATGCAATCAGTTTTTTTTAATATCGATACAAAGGTATCGCTATTAAAAGTCGTATTTTATTCCTTACCAAATTTTCACATTTTCCGAATAAGTCTAAACAATTGGGTTTTTTGAAAAAACGGGTTTTTCAAACCAGAGCGCTTTTATTGAAAAACTGCCGAAAGTGTTCCGACATATTACCTTAGTCTTTCATTTTCGAGTATTATGGATTATGGACAAATTGCTGGAATTATGGACGAATTGTCAACATCCAGAAAGTTTTGGATTTTTGCACCATCTTATTCAACATTCTAGACAACCGTGTTGAGAGTCACTGACGTCATACATCATTTAAAAAACTGAATTCTCATGAAACGGTTTCTCAAAATATGCTCAAAAAGCTCATCAAAATTCTTTGACTTGTTTTCAAACCACAGCACTTTCAACATGGTGCTAAAAATTAGTTTTGCCGATCTTTTTGTTTTCAGGTTATTTAAAATCGCCATTATTTTTATTGTAACTGAAAAAATTTAATTTAGGAATAAAAGATCTTCCTTATATATTGGAAACCCGTGACAAATTTTCTTTGTATTATACAATTCCCTACACAATACGCAAACATTTTTCATGATGGGTGGCTATAATCTGAAAGTAGGTCATTTTTGCCTTACCTTGAACAAACGGTTAAATCAATAGTTAAAATATGTGATGGGTAAATTGAGCGTTATTTAATAATTAAATGACTATATTAATTATACTGAAAAAAAGATTTAAATATAAGATTTAGATAATTACTATAAACATAAAAGCCATGATTTTAATATTTTTTAGTTATAGTGTGTTTTAAACACGCAAGCAATTCAGAAACCAACATTTTAAGGAGGTTGAATTGCTTTTTTTTTACTTGGATAAAATGAAGGGAAATAAAATGATCAGTTGATCGGTAAACCAAGTCTTTCAAATAAATAAAACATTAAATATTGTGAAAACATCTTATGGAAATAAACGAATAAGGAAACTTCTTCTAGATGAGTCAAAACACTGGCATATGACTAACTTTTAGATAAACACAATTTTTATAATGTATTTAATATTCTGCTATACGTATGATGGGAATTTTTAGGAAATCGTATAATTTGTCAATAATATTTATGTAAATAACGTATTACTATCAGTTATTAAGCAGTTTTATTAATATATTAAGATAAGATTAAATTGGGTATTAATTGTAAGATAATTTTTTTTCTTCAGAAGCCAACTTTCATTTTTCGGGCTGAGAAAATATGAGGAGTTTTTTATATTCTAGATAAAGCCTCATAAAAATCAATTCCACTCATGAAACAAAATAAAAGTAAAAATAGAGGTACATCTTGGTGGAATAAGGATTCTGAACATGTTATAAAACATAGGAAAGAATATTTTAAATTATATAAATTAAATCCCAACATAATCAATTTAATTAGTTATAAAAAAGCTTACGCACTAGCAAAGAAGACCATAAAACATGTAAAGAAAGGAAACTGGAAAAAATGCTGTACGTCGCTTAATCAACATACTCCCATTAAAACAGTCTGGGAAAAAGTAAACAGGTACAAAAATAGAAAGCAACAAAGTAGGCTTCTTAACATCTGATTCATGGATTGAAGAATTTCATAATAAGCTAGCTCCACCATATGTATGCTACGCCCCTTTGGTTAATCATAGAATTTATTACGAAGATCATTTGCTAACCGGGCCTTTTAGCCTAAACGAATTAACCAGAGCCTTAAAACAAAACAACAATTCTTCACCAGGAAAGGATGTTATTCACTACTCTACACTATTTAACTTACCAGAATCAGCCAAAAACCCCTTGCTAAGCATTTTCAATAACATTCTGGAAACGCACCCAGTTCCGGAAGAGTAGAAAGAATACATCATTGTCCCCATTAATAAACCAGGCAAAACAGTAAATAATGCAGCATCATACAGACCAATCGCTCTAGCATCTTGTGTCCTAAAAACATACGAAAGGATTATAAAAAAATCGTTTAGAATATTGGATAGTGCAAAATAAGCGCTTTCCGAAGACCCAATTTGGTTTCAGTAGAGGTACTTCAACACAAGAAGCTATAGCCAACTTAATATCAGATATCCAGTCAGGATTTACCAAAAACCAGTGCACTCTAGCAATTTTTTTGACATACAGGAACCATACGACAATGTTGTATAAACCATAATAGCCGAAAACATGCTTAAAATTGGAATTCCTCAAATATTGGTTAAAAATATTTATATCTATCATTCTCGCCAAGTGTTTATCCGAACAGATGAAACCTTAACTGGAGCTAAAGTAGCAAAAATGGGTCTTCCTCGGGGCAGTATTTTAAGCTCAATTATTTACATCATATATGCGTACGACCTAGAAAAAAGATTTGAATCTGAAGATACTAAAATTTTGAAATTCGCAGACGATATCTGTATTTATGCAACTAAACAGTCACAAGAAAAGTGCGTTGGAAAACTTTACGGATCATTTGCTAAATCGGTACAATGGCTGAAGACACATGGACTCTGCCTATCAACTGAGAAAACAATGGCACGTAATTTTTCAACAAGGCGTAAACAAGAAGCTAATTACATCAAATTTGGAGAAGTAACAATTCCTCAGAAATCAACAATTAAATATTTGGGGATTTTTCTTGACAGGAATCTAAATTGGAGAGATCAAATTGAATAGCTTATTAAAAGGACCGAAAAATAATTAAATATTCTAAGAGCTTTTAGTTATAAAAATGGGTAGCGGACCCAAATATATGTCTTATTTTGTACAAAGCCTTTTTTAAGATCAATTTAGATTATTCATGTACTTTTTATGAATCAGCAGCTCAGACACAAGAAACTGGAGACAATTAAAAGTAAGAATTTGAGGAGAAGTACTAGCTTTTTAAAAAGTACCGCAATTGAAATCATGAAAGCTGAAACAATTGAACCTCCCCTAGAATCACGACAGTTTTTATCTGATAAATTTCTTCTAAAAATAATATCAAAAAATAGCTGTTTAGTTAAGAAAATGAATGGTCTTACAATTTTATGTTACACAGTTACTGGAAAGTCCTAACACTGGAACCTGTGGTGGAAGATCAGAATACAAGAGTTCTAACCACACTACACCACAACTTGTTACGTTCTGGACGCGCGGTTCGCTAACCAAGTTATCATCATCAGCAGATTATATAAACTAAAGTAACTTATCCTAAACGAGACTATTTATAGGTAAATGTGGTCATACTTGGTTGCACCCGACTGCACCGTTGTCAAGCAAACAATAGTGGGGACTATAGGGAATAGGCCCTCTGTCTTTATTTGGTGCTTTCTTACCACATTTAACTATTTCTCTACTCTCAAATGCATCCAATAATCTATTATTAGATACATTTTTAATCGTCTTTAGATTATTTATTCCTATTTGGAGATTGTTTTCCAAAGCATGTTGGGCAACGCTTGTGCCATGTGTTCTTTAAAACATTTTTTCCAAGGAGATTATAAAGACTTTTTAAACTATCGAGCTACTTTAAAAAAATTTAAATTATTAGATGGAACGTCCATATATTCTGCGGAGCTCTGGGCTATCTTGTTATTTGTTGTTATTTTCTCTGATAGTAAAAGCGCCCTAATGAAAATTTCTAATAGTGTAAATACTTCTAAAATTAACTATATTGTTTCTAATATACTTAATAAGTATCAACTTCTAAAGAACGCTAATAATTATTTAGTATTGATTTTGTTTGGATCAAAACTCACGTCGGTATAAGTGAAAATAAGCTTGTTGATGAATTGGCTAAAGTAGCTACAAAAATCAACGAATACTGCATTAACTCTCTTATTCTGATATAATTTCCAAAGCTAAACAAAGATTAGTTCAGAATTGGCAAGCGCAATATGAAAATTCAAACAAGGGACTTAATTATAAAATCAATTTTCCAAATATAGATAAAACAACATGGTTTCACTGAATCTAATAAAATTTTGATCAGAATAATATGCGGTATTAGAAGTTTTCATGCGCTATACCCTAAGTATATGAAACGAATTGGTTTACAGAACGACGATATTTATGAATGTGGTGAAATGGGAGATCTAGAACATTGTATTCTTGACTGCAGCAGATATAGAGATCTCAGAAAGACTTTATTTGATAATTTGATAAATTTTATTGACTTCCCTTTTAATTTAAATTGTTTAATTTCTCAAAATAACATTACAATATATAAAATATTATACAATTTTTTAATTAACTCCAAATTCAAATTATAGGAGTGATCCATTATTTTTTTTTTCGGTGATGGCCAATAAACAGGCTTAGTTAAAAAAAACAGTTCATGAAATGTAAAAAAACAGCGTACAGCAAAATATTTTGTAATTAAAAGAAATAATAATAAAAAAAAACAAAAATAAAAAAAAATAGATATTAAAAAAACAGGAGAAAAAATTGGAAAAAAAACAGAAAAATTAGTTTTATATCTATATCCAGTTTGGTTTTTTTATTCATCCTAATACCATATTAAATGTATTGTGTATTGTAAAATCGTATAAAGCTTGTCATACTTTATAATTTCGGAGGATGCAATATATTGGGAAATTTCAACACAAAGACAGATGCTGGTTATTTGATTTTTTCTTTCAAAATATTACAAAATAATATCTTTTTTGCTAATGATAATTCACCTGTATCTACATAATACAACATAATACCTTCTGCATGTAGAACATTATTTAAAATTTAAAATGATAGCATTATTTCAGTGTCTAGTTTTCAGACATGGATGAAACGGGCCTCTAAATACCGAAATTTGATCATTTCAGCTTTCAGCTATGACATATTTTAAGATATAGATCGGCTAGAATGAAGTTTATTGACTCCTCATTGTTGGTCAAAATATTGTTATCTTTAAGATAAAAAATGTACTATAAATGTTATGGCTGCGATCCACCTTATTTTTCACGACTTGCTTTTATTTCACTAAACAATTATATTATGAAATATTTTTTAAGGTATTACAAATCTATTGGAATATATTATTTAATGACAGAATAATGGAATTTTTTTATACGCCTTACTAACTAAACGATATGTATTTTAGAACACATTAGATAATAATTCCTCTTAAAAGTGAAAATCCTAGAATTATTTTTTTAAAAGTTTGATGGTTTCAAATATTATATTACAGGTATGGCATACGTCTATAAGGATACATTTCTTAATTGCTCAATGGTTGCATGGCAGTTAAAATAATTTAATTATAGATGGTTTGATATCTATCGGATAACTACGAAAATACAGTATACATGCTCATAATTGCAGTCTGTCATGTCTTTGATACATTTTTTTGCTTTCTAACTCAACATGAAATATTAAAATATAGCTATTTTCGTTCAATCTTTCGACTGATTCCTGAAAAAAATGTAAATGTATTAAGATATAGCTAATTTCTTAAGAGATATATCAATGCAATTACCATAAAACCACTATAAAAACGTTGATTTTTAGTATATTTCGTAATTTGTTAACTTGAATTATTTGTAAAATGTAAAATCTCGAAATCGGGGGTTTGTGATTATCTAGAGATAAAAAAACGAATTGAATACTTATAATGGATTTTTTGCCTGATGATGAGTGATCGAAACTTCGAAAGAAGCAATGCAATATAGATAAAAAATAACATAATTTTTGAACTTAACTCACCATTACGTGTATGTTTAACAGGTTGGACTTTTGATTTATTTAATGAAAAAATGTGTTTCCGGCGTTTTTCTTCTTTTTAATGAGGAACTTGCCCAAAAGTCGACGGTGGGATACTAATAGATATATTTGATTAGATAACTGACAATTTCTTATTACTTCGGTTACGAGATATCAGCGTATTAAAATTGGGTGAAGCTTTTTAAGGGTTATAAAGGAAAAGCCGAGGGCCCGCACTCAGTTTATTTGGGTCTATAACTGAACATTTTTTAATTAGTTTGGTTATCTAAATATTTGCTTTTTATAAAATAAATCAGACGAATGATAACAAAGTGAGTAGCCCGATGAGGAAACGTTTTTGCCACAACGAAAGTGTCATAAGAAATCACCATTGATGCCGAAGGTTTTGTAGTTTGAAGGGGAGGATTTTCTAATTTATTTCTTCGAAACATTGATCCATTTACGGGCTTCTAGTACTTTTAAAGTTCAACACGAATATGTTTACTATGGAGTATATGAAGTTATACGGTTGAATGTAGTTTCATTCGGCACTTTAACATATTCGGGGAAATATTTTTTATTTCTTCATAAAAAAAGTCGGTAGGTACATTTTAATTTTTTAGTTTATTGACCACTGAAAAGTTTTAGGCAATTCATAGATCTAGTTATTATTTAAAGGTTATTTTAAAGTTTGTAAATTTACAGAAACATGCTATATGTCTATTTGGTGTAACTAGAAGCTCTAAAAATAGTTGTTTTTTACTTGGCTGCTATATTATACTTGAATTTCTTAATATACGTACGCAGATATATTCATGATTTTAAAATTGTTATTTTTTTGCATTAGTTTGGTACACTACAAACAAATCTTAACTATTTAGAAAGCCTTTTCTATATTAAACCTGCATTCCAATTAGTCAAGCTACGGCTATAGATATATTTGAAATTCTTGCGGTTTCACAAAAAAGAATCTGGCTTCCAAAATACAAGTGTTTTAAATGAGACAAAAATGTGGTCAAAATACGAAAAAATCATAAAAGCGTCTTTTTTTTTGCAGTAGTAAACTACAAACAAATGTTGGTTATTTAAAGGGGCTTTTTTTTAATCTATATGAACCCCCTTCGTTTGGTTGGTCTAAATAAGTGATTATGACATGATTTTCTCAACGCTAATTTTTATATACTAATAAACATATTTTATCAGGTTCCCAATCAGTTGTTATTGACAGTCCGTAGAAACAATCATCAGACGATTTGTGGTATTCTTTAAAAGAGCTCCCAAATACGTATTTTTTCCCACTTGGATATTTAGGAAACACATGATATTACGGAGCTATATTTTTTTAATAGAAATTGTTGAAAACTGACAAAAATTGCAATTTCGTGCTTACCGACATTTTATACAAAATTAAAGCAAATAACTACTCTATCAGTAGATCCAGCTGCATCTGCTTTGGCCGTATTTTTAGCTTGCCGAGCTTTATCTGCTTTCGTCAGATGGACTTCTTTATTGATTTTATTGTATTATTTAGCTGATCGCATAACGTACATGTATCTGTGTAAGGTCTATGGAAACTGAGATTAAAGCGGGTATTAAAGATTTCGCGATAGTAGCTGATTTTTATAGGTTCTTTATTTTTCCCCTACAGAATTCTTTATATAGCTCATACATTTTATTGACATTTAAAACGGAATCCAGATATTTTCTATTTGGATTATGAAGAATCGTATAATGGCTCTTATATTTGGGAAATGAGTCGATATGTTTAATGACAAGGTTTGCTACAAAACTTTTAAATTTATTGGAAGGTATTACATTTGTTTTTCATATCATTAGTAAAACCTTTATTGCTTATATCCAAAGTGCGCAAAAAACGGTTTGCAAACATATTTTCCAGTCAAATTTATTGTTGTGCTGATCCTTTGATGAATTATCGCTACTTGAACTCTACGACGAGGAGCACATACTTAAATGCACGAGTGTAAAAAGGTAGTTTGAAGATGCCTCTCCCTAACTCCCAGTTTTTTTTTAAATATTAGATCTGTCAGTTTCGGAAAATTCATTGCATTTATACGTACAGGTATAGGGATAATGTTGCACCTAATTAGCAACATAAGTTTCTCCTTTTTGTCCCACATACTTCATATCAGTATTTCTTCTTTTCTTAGCCTGCAAACGTTTCCATTGTTCCGGATTTCTTTCTTTTTCTAGGTTTTCTGGTTTCTTCTGAAATGGCTGAACCAGTGTTATCCTCATTGGGGCTGTTCTGCATAAAAATCTTATCACGATCTGAATCATCTCGTTCCTGATCAAATAGTGAATATGAATCTCTTAAAAATACATTATTTTTTTTAAGATAACTACCCCCCAAAAGACAAACCCATGCTACAGTCGGCTATTTGTTATAGCAAAATCTGTAAAAGTTTAATTATGTGCCTGCTACTTCTATTTTTGTACTTTTAATAAATGCACGTATATTAGGTAACCATTGCGCCAAATAGAAAAACATATTTATTCAAACCTTACTTCTTATTTCTTTTAATAAAAACAAGAAATATGAACCCTGAGAATATCTTAACCTTACTTTTTTCTACTTTCTTGTTTTATTACACTAAAACTCATTTGAAAATCGTAGTTTCTTAAAAATGAACTAAAAACTATATTTAAACCAGTGACGGCTATTCAGGTGAAGTAGGTGAAGTGCTACTTCACCAGGAAAAATAAACAAGCAGACATCTAACTATATTTATTATATATTTCTTAAAATTTAAGTTTTTACATTCATTTATTCACCTAATTAGCAAAAAATAAACTGTACATCTCGAATAAATATTTTACTTGACCGTTGGCGGCATGTCTTTTTAAAACTTTCAATCGAACTTTATTATAACAACTATAACAGTAGACGCAAACCGCTTCGACTTTGCTGGACGTGCTATATTTGGTTTACGATTTTCCTACAACGTTGCTATGACAACGCGTTCGCGATGACGTCGAGCACATGGAAGAATAATGTTAACCAGCGCTATACAACGCTGTCGGTGAATTGCTCACGCAGTACACTACACTCACGGGTCGTTCAGTTTGGGGTGGTTGTTTACTTTTATTTTCGCGGATTTCGCTGCAACCGGTTAGTTCCTTTGCAGTTTACTTGACTGTTTTGTGTTATATTTATTTATGGTATTGTTACAACTCTATTTGGTGTCGGGTTTACTAATTTACATTATTGATGAATTCGATCACGCATGTGGTTTGCGTTTTGTTGGAAAATCCCTTTAATCGATGGAAGGAACAAGATCAGAGTTTTAATCATCATCCTTGTTTTCGGCGTAAAAATGGTTATGTAGTAGCCAAATATTACAAAAATTGTTTTGCTGGCCTTGTTTACTAGTTTCCAATAAATATTCAGTGTGGAATAAGGAAGGATTTGCAGGTATGTTAAATATATGAAGGTCTTTACATAAACATGGAGATTCGGCGGAGCATTTAAAAGGCGAATTAATGCTAAAAACATTTTTAAAAAATCAAAGCACTATCGCTGACAGTTTAAAAGAAAATGCTGAACTATATAAAATACATTTTAACGAAAACGTCCGATTAAATAGACTATTTATGCGCTTGGTAATTGACACAGTTTTGTACCTTGCAAAACAAGAGTTAGTCTTTCGCGACCATGATGAGAGTAGCGAGTCAATAAATAGGGGGAATTTTATCGAGAAGTTCCCAAGAACTAAAAGATCATCACGAAAAAATTAAAAATGTTTTACTGGTGACTCAAAAACTATTCAAAACGAAATAATTGAATGCATTTCTGATTATTTAAATGATCACGTAAAAAATAAAATAATGAACACACAGTTTTTTTCTGTGCAAGTGGATGACACCACTGATATTACGCAAACCTCCAAGTGCTCCATAATTTTAAGATACGTTAATTCAGAAGGTTCAGTAGTCGAGAGATTCTTAGGATTTCATGTCAGCTCCGATAGAACGTCGGAGAATTTATATTTTCTATTGGATCAAATTTTGGACCATTTTTCACTATAAACATAAATTAATAGGGCAATGTTACGATGGCGCAAGTGTGATGTCTGGTCATCTAAATAGCCTTCAAAAAAAGAAAAAGCGCCGTAGGTCGTTTTTGTCCATTGTCTTGCGCATTAACCTTATGATGCAGCAAAGTTTAAAAATATTTCTAACTGTCTAATTTTTTTTGCAAGTCTTAGTGGTATTCCCTCATTTTTTCATCACTCAGCGAAACGAACGTATGCTCTTACATCTGCATCTACGAGGCGTATACTAACAATTACAAAAACTCGTTGGTCTTCAAATTCGAAGTTAGTAAATGTGATTGTTCAAGGCTGGAATAAATTAAAAGACCTCTGTGAATTTATTACAAAATGTGACAAATCTGATGAAAAATCAATCCGGCTTGCGAGAGGATTTTAGGTGAGATGAACGGTTTTGAATTCACGTTTCTGGCATTAGTGTTTAATGACATTTTTGCATATCCAATATAAAACGCTGTCGTGAGACGCTCTTTAAAAAAAGAAATGAACATTTTTTTTAATACCATGTTTGATAAAGCAAATTCTATTACAGAAATAAATCATTGCAAACGTGAGCTTGCTAAGCTTTCACCTGAAGAAATTAGGGCTAAGTATAGAACCCATTTTTATAAAATATTGGACCATATTTTAATGGAAATGACACTAAGCATGTTTGGCAGATTCTGCTAAATTTTCCGAATATAGTTTAAATTTTCCGACTAGCTCGTTTGAAAATTTGTTACAGTTATATGGGGAAATATTTTCAAAAAGTCAACGACTTAAAAATGAGCTTGGTCTTATTTTTGCCAATGACAGTAATTGTAATATATCGCTGCAAGAGCAAGTGAAAAAAATTAATGAAAATAAAGATATTTTAATCAAAGCATATAAAATGTTTTCCCTTATTTTGACAATACCGTCGACAAGTGCTTCAGTGGAAAGAAGTTTTTCTTGCCTCAAACGTGTAAAAACGTATTTAAGAAATAGAATATCTCAAGAAAGACTTACTTCTCTAGGCAATATTTCAAATTCAAAAGGAATTTCTGGAGGAGATTAGGGTAACTCATCCATTTTATGAGGATGTTATAAATAAATTTGCTGCTATGAAGGATAGGAGAATTGATTTAGTATACAAAATTTAGATAAGTCGTAAAAAATATTCTACCCCTTCCACATATAAAAAAAGTTCTGGAAAAAAAATTATTGCGATATTTTCTTGCTTGATTTGCACTTCACTTACTTTTTCACCCACGAGCCGCCACTGACTTAAACAATAATATAGAGATACTTACTTGAAATGTTTCTTATTATTTCACTCATTTTCACCACTCTTTTAAGAGCTCGATTTGCAAAATGTTTAAATAAATTATTCTTGTACCCGTTTGACACGAACGAACCCTTTTTACATATTGCTTAGGACTTTACGAGATGGCCTACTAGTAGCAATATTCACTTGCATCTCTTTGCCACAAAGTTTTGATTTATTTTTTGAAATTTTCTGTTAGCATCTAATCCCCTCAATTTTATATCGATTTTTATTGGTATAAAAAGATTATACATTTTTTATTAGTCTTAAAATTTAAATAAGGCTATTTTATATATATATATATATATATATATATATATATATATATAATATATATATATATATATATATATATATATATATATTATATATATATATATATATATATATATATATATATATATATATATATATATATATATATATATATATATATATATATATATATATATATATATATATGTATATATGTATATATAAGACCTAATATTACCCACCCATATTAATTTCGATATTCAAATATTCTCCATACGTTATATACGACTTTGGGGATATCAGATCTTCACATAAAACAAAGATTACTGATTACCGTGTTTTACCTGTGGATTTCTGGCACTCTTAACAAGTACTACAAATCGTCTGGTGATTGTTTCTACGGATTCTCAATAAGAACTCATTAGAAACCTGGGAAAATCTGCACTGAAAAAATATCACTTAGAATAGCAAAGAAACCATTTAAAACTACTATACAATACGTTGAGTATAGGCAAAACTTATAGTCATAGGTGCAGATTCAGTATAGTTAAATAATTAACGCATAATAATAATACAATGTTTCCTAAAGATGCTATACATTTTAAGCGGATTTAAGATAAAAACGATATAACATAGTTATGTATGCCATATAAAATTCCACACGTTTTTAGGATACGGGGTGATAATTTCCTATTTTTTTGTATGTCATGTTCTATTTCTCACAAACATCGATCCAGAATCCAAGGTTCAATGCAGTTTCCAAGCCATTCTAAAATATCTGCAAGTTTTTCATCTGAAATTTCAGTCTTCATCAGTTCCTAAAAATCTCATTGTCAGTTGAAACGTATACAGCTGGAGAAAACTTTTTTTTCATTGTAGTTATAGGGATCATTTTCAAAAATAGGTTTTGTAGGGTTTTCATAAAGGCAAGAAACAATGCGGAAAAAAATATATTAAAAAAAAGTTATTACTATCTCAAAAATCTAATCAAGATTCAATTGGACTAAGTAACAAAGTACCTTTTTTGAATTACCTTAATTACACATGTTGTGATTCCATATTAAAGAAACTTGGAGCTATTATGTAGTAGGTAATAAATTGTAATTAAAGTAATACTTTTTGTATTTATTATTTTGTTGGTTAAAATATAAGTATATTATTAAACTTTTTGTTTTTCCATAAGCTCATAAAAAAATGTGGAAACCATTGTAAATAGGTTTTTTACATATCATTGATATCTGTATCAGTATGGCATCATTTAACAACCACACTAACCTCAGTGAATACCTTTTATTCTGGTATTTGTCAAACAGCTTTCCTCTGGCGCAAGCCTATATTTTCCTTTTAAATCAAGAACGTGTGCAGTATATTTCCCAATTCTCTTGGGAAAATAACTGTTTTACAAGTTTTGCTGATTGAACGATTTTTTCAGTTGATGTACTAAAATAAATAAATTGAAAATGTACTGCAAAGTTATATAATGTTAAAGAGTGGAACACAAAGCAAATTACGTCATTTGTATCCGTCCATTTAGTTAGATACTTTATTGAAATATGGGCTATAAACGGTTAGATTTAGTTCCAGCGTAAAAATAATTACACATTTTTGTACCACAAATGTGTACTTTTTAAGTTTTGTTTTTGTAGGCTAGTTTTTACGTTAAACGGTTACGTTGTGTTTCAAAAAAATGGATAAATATAGGTATTAACTACTCTAGGAATTTCAATGTCGTATATCTGTGGTTCTAGATATGAGACCTACTCTAAATTTAAGTGCATTAAATTAGGGCCTACCAAGAACATAATTTTTAAAGTTAGAATTCTTTAAAAAATTGCCTGTGGTAACACTCGAAAATGTCGTATATGTGGTCAAGGTTCCAGTCCTCCAATATTTTCTTAACCTTCACTATTTGCCCTTTTCTATTCTGTGACATTCACTACACTTTAATATTTTTCTATTTAACACAACACGAAGAAATCCGGAAACGGGCAAACAGCAACACACATAATTGACATAATAAAATGGCCAACCGGCGACGTGACTTGTCGATTGACGCTATACCTACCCATCTGACACTCAAATTCGCGTAACTAAATCGCACAGCAAAATGTACCGACAACAATTGTTGTCAGGAATAGGGGTTATTATAACAATATTAAATTGCAACTATGACGCAAATATATCGTTAAACATATTTAACTATTTTATTTTTAATAATAATCTTTAATAATATTTGAATATTGTTAAATTAACTATATTTTCCATAACAAATGCGTATTGCCAGAATTTACTGTACTAAATTTTTCAGTGTGATTATTTTTATATAAAAAATAGCCTCGAGAAAATGGTGTTATAACTATATATTTAGACCAATCAACGGCGGGGGCCTATAACTCATCTCTAAATAACCAAGATCTGCTTGGTTTACATAACTAATACAAAAAAAAAGGCAATTTTATGATTTTTCGTATTTTGAGAACGTTTTTCCCATTTAAACACATGTGCTTTGAAAAAACGGATTACTTTTGCGAGTCAGCAAGAATTTTAAAAATATCTAATAGCCGTAACCTGATCAATTAGAATGCAGGATTAATATAGAAAGAGCTTTCTAAATAGTCAACATTTGTTTGTAGTATACAAAACTACTGCAAAAATCGACAATTTTAAAATCATGAATATATCTGCGTACGTGTATTAAGAAATCCAAGTAAAATATAGCATTCAAGTAAAAAACCACTGTTTTTAAAGCTTTTTGTTATGCCAAATATAAATATAGCATATTTCTGTAAATTTATGAACTTTAAAATAACCTTTAAATAATTACCTGCTCTATAACTTTTCAGTGGTCTCCACAACAAACTTAAAAATGAAAATGTAACTACCGATCTTTTTTATGAAAAAATTAAAAATATTTCGTCGAATGAAACCACTTTCATCCGCATAGCTTCATATACTCCAATAGTAAATACCTCCCTGGTGAACTCTAAAAGTACCCGTAAACGAGTGAATATTTCGAAGAAACTTTCGTAATGGCAAAAATCTTTCCTCATCGAGCTACTAACCTTGTCATCATTCGTCTGATTGATTAAAATATCTAGGAAACGAAATTAAATAAATAATGTTCAGTTATAGAACAAAATATACCTATTAAGTGCGGATTCTCTGCACTACCCCCGTTTTAAATAACTTTTACTGTTTTCTTTATGACCTTTGAATAAACTTCACCCAATTTTGATACGCTGATATATCGTACCCGAAGTAATAAAAAATTGTAAGTTACGTAATAAAATATATCTTTTTAAATCTCGAAGAAAAATGCCGGAAATCAATTTTTTTCATTAAATAAGTTTATAGTCGAAACTGAAAAATAGGCGTAATGGTGAGTTAAGTACAAAAACGATGTTATTTTTCATCAGACTAATCATCGGGCAAAAATCCATTATATGTATTTAATTGGTTTTTTTTATCTCTAGTTAATCACACGACGTAAAACTAATCCTTCAAATTACAAAATATACAAAAAATCAACATTTTTATAGGGGTTTTATGGTAATAACATTGACATATCTCTTAAGCAATTAGCTATATGTTAATACATTTACATTTTTTCAGGAAATATCAGTCGAATGTTTGAACGAAAATAGCTGTATTTTAATCTTATGATGAGTTAGAAAGCAAAAAATGTATCAAAGACATAACAGAGTGCAATTATGAGCATGTATTTATTTTATTATTTATTTATAGATATCGACGCATCTATAATTAAATTATTTTAACTCTCACGCAAGCATTGAGTAATTAAGAAATTTATCCTTATAGACGTAGGTCATACCTGCAATACAATATTTAAAACCTAAAACTTAAACAACAATAAAATAATTTAAAAACTTAAACAATAATATAATAATTTAAAAACTTAAAACAATAATAATAATTCTACAATTTTTACTTTTAAGCGGAATTATTATCTAATGAGTTCTAAAATAGATATCGTTTAGTTAGTACGGCGTACAAAAAATATTCTTATTCAGTCAGTAAATAATATATTCCAATAGATGTGTAATACCTTAAAAAATATTTCATAACGTAATTCTATAGTGATATAAAAGCAAATCGTGAAATACAAATATACGGTGGATCGTATTCATAACAACTTATAGCACATTGTTTATCATAAATAGATAACGATGCAATGCACTCAATATTTTAAACAACAGCGAGGAGTCACTAAACTTTATTCTAGCCAAATAAAGAGCTGAATGCTGACATAATCAAATCCCCATATTATAGAGACCCGTTTTCCCCATGTCTGAAAACGAGATACTTATGTTGTATTATGTAGATAAAGGTGAATTATCATTAGAAAAAAAATTTTATTTTGCAAAAATTTGTATCTTACGATTTTATTAATACCTAATTTAATCAATTAATATATTTATGAAACTGCTTAATAGCTGATAATAATACGTTATTTACATAAATATATTGGTGGTATCCTAACCATTTAAAAATATAGACTAAGAAATCAAACGCTTTCTTTAAAATTAGTATCATACGTATAGCAGAATATAAACACATTAAAAAAAAACATGTGTGTATTTAAAAGCTATCTAGAAGAAGATTCCTTATTTGCGAATTAGCTAAGATGCTTTTACAATGTTAAACGTTTTATTTATTTGAAAGACTGGGTTTAATGATAATTTGACTCCACGTCATTTTATCCTAAAAGAAAGCCAAGCAAACAAATCCATTCAATTCCCTTAAAATGTTGTTTTCTGAATTGCTTGCGTGTTATTACTTACTATTATTTCTTACTATAACTACAGAAATCAAGGCTTTTATGTTGGTTTTATGGTAATTGAACCGATTTCTCTAAGTAATTAATTACATCTTTAAATAAACCTTTTTCAGTATAATTACTATGTGGGCATCCTTAAGTCATTTAATTATTAAGTAACGATCCTCGCGCAAACGGAAATCTTCAAACGCTCAATATACCTATCGCATATTATTTTAACTATTGATTTAACCGCTTGCTCAAAGGGAATTTTATAATACAATTGGTCACGGGTTTCCAATATATAAGGTTACCACATATTCGGAGATTCATTGATATTTTGACTTCGCTTCCTTTGATCCTAAGAGTAACCCAATTGAAAAAATCTACAATTAATAAGAAATCATAGTTCTTGAGATTAGACCGTGTCGCCGAATCGTGACCCTGTGGTAAGATCGGTTTCCACGTGTGATATAGACCGTTGCCCGTATCTCTATTAAAGTTTTTTGTATGTTTAAAAATTTCAATAGATTTTCTAATTTTTCGGTTGTAAAATCCTGGAACCGATGCTAGAACCGAGTTTGTTTTACCATTATAATTTGGCCAGTGGTATGCTGGTGTTCAGCTACAGCAGATTACATATGTTTATTTTTAATACAGGGTTCATGTTCAAGTTTAGTGGATATTGACCGTCATGTTTCTCTTATATACACTTCTCCACAGGAGCAAGGAATTTTATATACTCCTTCTGTTTGAAAAGGTGCAATATCTTTCGGGGATCGCAAGCATTGTCCAATCTTCTTATGTGTATTGAAGATTGGACGGATGTTGGACCCCCTAAGTAATCCTCCTATATTGTCTGTAGTACCTTGGGTGTAGGGATAAACAACACTATCAAACGATGGCTCCTTATCATTCTCCTTCGCGGAGTTGGATTACTACATATTTTAATTGAACGCGTAATATCTTCAGTATAATAGCCATTCCCTCCTGAACTTCGCTCAGTTTCGATGTTTCCTTTGTTAAGGAATCTTGATCAGAAATCGAAATGGCTCTAAATAGTAGTGAGTTCATAACCGATTTCTTTTGTGCTGACTGGTGGTGGGAATTTACATTTAAGTATTTATTTGTATGCGTCGGTCTAAAAGATTAATACCCTGAATTCAGGACGTCTAAAAAATTTTATTATGAAAGTAAATAAAAAAGATATTAACAGCTTCATATAACCATTGTACCCATGTGTATTACGTAGTATATAGGTATAGGAATAGTCACAAATTCAATATTGTTTCAAAATTATACAAATAGATATTATCATTTAGTGCCTTAAAAAGAATGAAATTTGCAAATGGCATTATGCCATTATGCCCAGTGAAGATATAGTTGGCCGCTAGCTTGTCTATTAGGATGCGTTTTATAAAAGTCGTATGAGACACCCCGCCGATCCGTGTCATATATATAACCCAAAAAATATTTTTCTCCAATATAATACTTAAAGGAAAATTAAATGAGATTTAAAATAAACAGAAAAACCTCCCTGAAATTTGGAGAAAAAAATGACTTGATTTGTTTGATATAGTATAAAAAATAAAGATAAGGTGGATACGTCATTAATGTGTTCAAAAACGAATGCAACATCTACAGTTGGATATACCAAATTGGGTATAATGACCATGTCTTAACCGATGATTACATTGGCAGTGTTGTAGTACCTAATACCATGCGCGATATGTACAACTGACGAATTCCGAAGCAGATGATTATATACAGTCAAAAAAGTCCTCATTCTGTGCTCGATGCAAAAGTACGGTTAGTGATTTTTATGTCAATAGCATGAACTTAACTTTATATCCACCAAGTGTGGTAGCTACTACCAGAACTAGTTTTGGCAGGCCATAATTGATATCCGAGGGACGCTCAGCTAGCTTACAAAAAAAAATCTGGCCTCTGCTCGTTGATTTCAGAAGTAAGTCTTGGTGGGACAACGAGGATGTCAGATGTGGGGCTGAGCAGGATCCAGAGGTCCGAGTTTCAGTAATGGTGGGGACCACAGCCCAGGCTACTCTACCGAATTTGGTACCAACGTTACCAAGTATTTTCGATTGTATTTTGAATAATTTGAATAAAGTAGGTATTCTTACGAATTCGTCAAACCTTTTAAAAAGCTAGAATGTCAGTTGCAAATATGCTGGATAGGTGGCCCTATAAATTCTAAGCCTTGTCCTCTAAAGGTAGTGTTTTCAGGCTCCTAGAGTCACGTCATGCCTTAAGAATAAGCACAAGCTGAAAGGTCTAGAGTTCGGTTGTTACAAGATCTCATGGGGAATAATTAAATGCTGCTTAAAGAATTAAATTATAGACTGGCAGATAGTAAAAAAGTCTTAATGATTAGATACAGATTTATTGTTCCATATATCACTACTACTAAAAGGGATGAGCGAAAGGCTCTACCAAAAAACGACTAATGTTTATTTTCGAAATCTCGGAAGCATACGTAGTAGACTGGTTGAACTTAGTAGAGCAATTAATGTGTGCAATTATGATGCCTTAATGTTTGTAGAAACTTAGCTTTCAGACGATATTCAGAGTAGTGAGTTGAACGTACATGGATTCAACTTATATCGATGCAATAGGAGCTCAACCACCAGCATTAAGCAATGGGGTAGTTGTGTATTGACTACTGTTCTTAATATTCTCGAATGTTACTAATTTGAATGTAAGCATTGCACTGAATAAAATGAGTATGGATCATATTTCATATAATATAGAACTCCCCAGATATAAGGTTCTCCCTAGAGTTAAAAACAATAATTACAGAGAGGCTCACAGACGATACAAATTTTCTGATCGTACTCATTTTTCGTACTGTCCAGAGTTGCGTTCACTTCTCCATCAACAGTGTCATATGAGCTCTATAGCCACAAAATTGAAAATGATTTACAAAATAATTTTTGGTGACAAGCACAGTAACCTGGCGAGTTAATTTGTTCGCACAATATTTCTTCTTTATCAGGATAACCTTATTGTTTCTCTAGAAAAAATCTTGCAAACGAATAGCATATATACTGATTTCTCTAAAGCATCCGACCGTGTTCAACATCGTTTACGTTTGTCTAAATTAGAGCTAATGGATTTTGGACCCGAATAATTGCTTGGCTGGAAAGTTTTTTGAGTGATAAGAGTCAATGTGTCCGAACAAGTAACTTTCTTTCAAACCGATTTGTAGCACCATCTGGCGTGCCACAGAGCTTCCATTGCAGACCACTTCTGTTCAAACTGTTCGTGAATGACATAGTTATTTGCGGACGATCTGAAAATGTACCGTGTTATTGAAGGTGAATCTGAAATTATTGTAAAATGATTTAGAATATTTATGTGATTGGTCCCAGAAAAATGAACTATACCTGAATGTAGCTAAATGCTCAGTAATATCTTTCTCAAGGTCCCGAGATCCTCACATTTTCCCCTATACCATTGGTGGTGAAAGACGGCATGACCGACCAGGTGAAGGATCTTGGTGTGTCACTGGATTCGAATTTAAATTATTTATTCCACGTCCAAAAAATTGTGTCGATCTCTCTTCGTCAACTTGGTTTTGTACTTCGCCACAGTAGGATTTCTCTAAGTACACTCTGAAAATGTTGTAGTATACTTATGCACAGGGTGATCCCCTATAACGTTATCCCCTCTAACTTTCTTATTATTCAAAAATAAAATTAATAAATTGATATTTAGGGTTACTACTCTAGTTTTTGCACACACATAGAAATCAAGTATACATTTATAAATATACAGGGGGGAGCAAAGAGTTGCATATTTTTAAATGGAACAGCCTGTATATAGATACATTTATGGATTGTACTGAAAATTCTATGAATATTTTGTATTTAAAATGTATCTTCAATTATTTTGGAGATATTGACAGTTGAAAGTGAAAAATTTGACACTGTAGAAGGCTATAACGTTACCCCCTCTAACTTTTTGTTACGAGTGTTCAAGGTAGAATAAAAAAAAATTGGCATATAGGGTTATTACTCTAGTTTTAGCACGCATCAAGAAATCATGTTTATCTCAATTAATATAGGGGGTCCAGCACTATGTAATACCTCAGATATTTTACGAATTGCTTTATTTGGATTATCTTCGACTGAAAGCGAATGCAATACTATATTCATATTTACTTCAACATTTTCTACTGTTCTGTTCTTCTTTTTCTTTTTGAATCCGAAATCTTTTTCTATTTGTTGCAAACTTTTTGCCGGTCACTCTAATACAACCTACACTCCTTTCAACCCCCTTTGAAACATAGTTCTAAAACAAAAATGTATCCCCTAAACAGAGTACACTGAAAAAGAACGAATCTGAAAAAACAATAGTGTGTCTCGAAAAACAAAAGAAACATAATAACCATTGTACTTATTTATTATTGTTGGCTATCAAGTGTCAGTTTTAAACCGCAATTAATTTAATTTATTTTATTTATTCACTTAGAGAAAAACAGAAAATGTTAGTTTCGCATATAAAAATAATTATAACTACAGGGCTTTGCAACAAGACCTTACAGCTAATAATTACCAAATGCATGTTCCATGCAAACAAACGTTCAAGAGATTACACGCAAGTTTCAAGAAACTTCGGATTTAAAAAGAAAAAGACGAACAGCGACAGTTGATAAAAATGCTGAGATAAATATATTACTTTCTATCGAAGAGAATACAAATATCTCAATTCGAGGAATTAAAAAATGGACTGGACCCACGTAATACACCCTATGGAAAAGTTCAGAGCAGTTCAGCAAAAAGAGAAGAAATTTGTTAGAACTATTGTATAACAACAATAAATATTTACGGCAAGTGCTTTGGATAGACGAATCAACATTTTCGACCAGCGGTACGTTCAATCGGAAAAGTACACGACAATGGGCAGCAGTAAATCCACACTGTTATCTGAAATTTCAGTTTCAAAGGGGCCAATCCGTCATTGTGTATTGTGGGATATTCAATAAGAAGGTAATTGGACCATATTTTTTTGGTAATATTCTCAACGGGGAAAATTATTTGAGTTTTCTGCAAAACGAGTTATAGGATTATTTAGATTAATTGCCATTAAACAATATTAGAAACGTATTTGAACAAGATGAAGCTCCACCCCACTATGTTTGTGCAGTTAAAACCCATCTTAGTCAACCTTTTCGTCAGTGGATTGGAAAAGATGCTCCCATTAAATGGCTAGCGAATAGCCCCGACCTTACGCCTATGGATGCGTTTTTATGGAGAACAAAATATACGCATTACAAATAATTAATATCGAGTATCTAAAGGATCTTAAGGACCGAGGTGAATTATTTGAATGGAAATTATGCCGAATCGATCACAGAAGCCATAGAGAAACTGCGAAAGACATACGTTAAATCGGTGGCCCAGTGGAATAATTTTACATTTAATTATAAATATAACTTGTTTTTGCTGTTACTTTAGTTATCGGTATAACTTGTTTTTTTGCTTTTACGTTACTTTGCCTATATGAATATTATCAGTCATTTAAATTGTAATTAATAAAATTTAAGTGAAACAAATAAAATATCTAGGAGCTATTTTGTTTTCTCTGCTTTGCAAAGCACACTATTAGGGAGCTTAAAAAAAGGGTCCCTCAAAATATCACCAAATCTCATTTGAAAGAAGGGGGCCAATACAAATCTTACGTCAACCTTCATTTAAGAGAAGTGGCACATTTTTATAACATTTTGAGGAGGGGGGGGGCAGGGCTCACTACCCTTTTGGATGACTGTGAAATATGTCAACGGATTATAAGAAGTTATAATAAAACGATTTGCACTTTTTGGTCTACATTAAAAGACACTGGACACGGATCGAATGGAGAATGTCAAGCCTTCTACAGTGTCAAATTTTCCACTTTCAGCTGTCAATATCTCCAAAGCAATTGATGATACGTGAAAATTTGAAATTCAGAATATTCATAGAATTTTTAGTAGAATCCAAGTGCATAAATATACATACCTATAAATTTAAAAAAATGCAACTTTTTGCTCACCCTTGAATAATAATAAAAGTTAACTTGATTTCTATGTGTGTGCAAAAACTAGAGTAGTAACCCTATATATAATTTTTTTTCTCTTGAATAATAGGAAACTTAGAGGGGGTAACATTATAGGGGAATGGAATCATTATTTTGTAATCCTTGTCTACAACCTGGAGCGGCTATAGGGTAGATTTTTGAGATAATTACTGTTTGTGTTCGATATTGGCTACTCTGACCGTTGACAGTTACTGAACAACAGGCTAGTTTTTTTAAGTTAGTAAATGGTGCAATAGACTGTCTCACTCTACTAGGCCTTTTGAACTCTAGTACGACTACGAGGCTTCATAATACTAGATACAAAAACCACTTTAAATATCCACATCGCAGAATCACTTATGGTATGAACGAACCAATGTTTAGGATACAAAGAATAAATAGAATCTTTCGGTGCCTTTGACAAAATTTCAGCGCTTATGCCTAGGCTTATAGTTAATGTGATAATTATTTTTGAATTTAATTTATATCATTTTTTCTTCACGATTAAGATGATTAAGATTAAAATTATTTTAAAATATTGTTGTAAAAATGGCGTTACCGTTACGCAACATTTTTCGTAAAATACCAAATTAATTACTTTTTACATTTGTTTGATTTCGTACTTTTTAGCATAATTTTTTACGCACCCTGTATAACACATTCACGATTGAACCCCATAATATTGTGTTGTCATCAGGTTTATCTATGTTTCCCAAATCTCAGTCAATTTCGATAACGGGAACTGTTATATTTTTAGCATGATTTTTTACGCACCCTGTATAAGACATTTACATAAAATATAATCACGCAATATTTTTCATAAAAGTACCAAAACTGTTAGATTTTTTTTATAATAGATACTTTTTTACATTTATTTTATTTTGTACTTTTTAGTATTATATTATTTTTTACGCACCCTGTATGAGAAATTCACGATTGGACACCATAATATTATATTGTTATCAGGTTTACGTATGTACACCAAATTTCGGGCAATTCCGATAACGGGGATTACTTCAAAAGTTACTTGTAAGATTTAACCCAAATACTAACTAAGTAACATGTAAATTATGTTAAATAAGAGTTTTCCTAGAATTCGAGAGACTTTGATAAATCTTCTCTGGCGAATTCCAATCGTCTCTTTCGATTTTTTTTCTGAAATTGATGGTTTAATTTCTTCTTTCTATGCGTCTATCATAACCAGCCATATGTAAGCAGTTTCTAACCATTTGTGGGCTAACATTTTTTAAAAATTCTTCTTCGACTTCTTTTGCAAAGTTTTGGTGCGTTTATCTTTTTCATATTAACTATTCATCTTCCTAAAGCGACCAAAGCGAGTGCGTATTTTATAGGAACTGGTATGTTTGTATTGATTAACTGAACTTTTCTGAAGGTTTTATATTTTTCCATAGTTCCGTTATTAATTTTATAACTGAAATTTCAAATTTATTATCACTAATTGCGGTGTTTTTTACAAATTATTTACATAAGGCACCCTTGACAAATTATTTACATAAAGCAGAAGATATGATTCATTCAAGTAGGACGCTTGAATGACATGACAAATGCCTACTTGATAAAGTACTGCCTTGTTTTATAGCAATAGCTGGCATTTTTCTGTAATGTATGGAGACTTTTTGAGGTAATTTTAGTTCTTGTTTTAATAGCCAAATACACTTTTCCAAAATGTTGTTTTGATTTTTACTCATATTTAATTATACTGCTGATATTTAATTTTAAAATTCAAAAATTGTAAAATAATTTAATAAATGGTACGTGTATGGAGACTTTTTTGACTGTATAACTGTACAAGTAAGTATAATACATAATAATATGACCATTTTAATACTTTTACGAAAGTGGCTGTTTTGCCATATCTTGAATAACAAGCGAAATAAAGATCTGATATTATGGGGCCACAATAATATTAACAGGTATAATCGTAAGTAATAAAAAAAGACGTAGAGTAATATTTAATAAAAAGAAATTTACTTATTTTCTGAAATACTAGTAAACTTGGCAACGTTGTAAATATCATCATCAGATCAGAGAAGATAAAAATCTCCATGTGTAAAGTTTAGTGTATATAAGTCATGTAAGCACAGAAATATTTAACCATTCTGAAATATGCTTTGTTGCCATCTTTAAAAATAAAGATAATAGAGATTTGATATTAGTAGACCACAATAGTGGTAGCAGGTATAATCAAAAGCAATAAGAATATGTTTGGAATTACATTGAAAAATAGTTATTTACGTAACAAGTTCGCAAAGTGGTACTACGAGTAGACAGGCCACAGAGGTTTGCGAATGTAGTGTTTCTTACTTTCGTAGCACATTACGTACCATATTTTTTCATCAACCATCTAGTATACAATGTCACTTTCCATGGAAATGGCGCAGTATGGCTACTTAATTAGTTACTGGTATTTTGTTTTTCGGGCCCGTCGAGTCGAAAAATAAAGCTACATTTGCATTCAATTTCAACTCGAATTTGTTATGAAATTGGCTTGCTTGGCAAATGGCAATAGTATGGTGTCATTTACATTAGACAAAATTCGAAGTTCACTTCCAAGTTGACTTCAGATTGAAGCAAGGAGCTTGCCGATAGCAAGCAAAAATTCAATAAATGTCAAATTTTCAGGTTATAATTTTTATTTTAGTTAATTCTTAATACTTTTACATATTCAACTATTTAAAAATATAAATGTTTTTTATCGCTTTGATGAAAAAAACCCTTTATTCGAATATTTTTGGGTTAATTCTGAAGGTATAGCCAAGATTAGCGTAGACATAAACGCCTAAAACCACAACTAAAAAGCTTAAAAAAGTTACTAAACAATCTTCTTGCCCCAGTATCCGTGTATTTTACATTAATATTTTGGAAAAATAATAAAATTAAATTACAAAATCTGATCAGCTGTTCAGGAATATCATTTTCAATGTAAATGCACTTTTACGAAATGTCAGTTGCAACTTGGACTTTGAAGTGAATGTGAATGTAGCTTAAAGCTACATTTTTACATTCAATTTCAACTCGAATTTGTTATGAAATTGGCTTGCTTGGTAAATGGTAATAGTATGGTGTCATGGCAAGCAGAAATTCAATAAACGTCAAATTTTCAGGTTATAATTTTTATTTTAGTTAACAAAATTCTTAATACTTTTACTCATCCAACTATTTAAAAAGATAAATGTTTTTTTAGCGCTTTAATGAAAAAAAAAAACCCTTTAATCGACTATTTTTGGGTTAATTCTGAAGGTATAGCCAAGACTAGAGTAGACATAAACGCTTAAAAACACAACCAAAGAGCGTAAAAAAGTTACTAAACAATCTTCTTCCTCCAGTATCAGTGTATTTTGGAAAAATAATAAAATTAAATTACAAAATCCTATCAGCTGTTCAGGAATATCATTTCCAATGTATACGCACTTTTACGAAATGTCAATTTCATCTTGGACTTTGAAGTGAATGTAAATGTAGCTTTAGAGTATTTTTCCGTATGAATATAAAAGTTTGTTCAAAGTAAATAAAATTAAATTTATTAACTTATGATATACTTACGATGTTATTTTTCAACTTAAGTAACGTTTTGTGTCAGTTAACAGTATAAATAGCACAAGGAAAATTTTAAATTTGTTAAATATGTTTTATTTCTTTTAGAAATATGGTTCAATTAACAGAATAATTGAAAAGATTTGACTAGAAAAGTAATTGGATATTTTCTCAAAATATGGAAAATATTTTTTCAGTGTAGTTGATCGATTAACTGAATAATCTTATATTATCACTAGATTTTTAGTGTATTTTCTTAGACTAATTTATTTTTCTTGATTTTTACTTAGAATATCAATTAGCAGTATAATTGATTGTTACAAAAATATCAATTCGCAGTAATTGATAATATATTGAAAAGTCGTAACAGTTTTAGTTAGACTTGAATATGTTTTGCTTTTTTGCAATAAAAATATGTAAATATACCTAAAATGTACGAGATGAATAGTAGTTTGCTTCCTTTTTGTCTTGTTCTCTAACAGGGATCGCTACCAGGGGCTTCACCAGGTGTTCCTCATCTATAGGTCTCTCTCAATTGAGGACTCCAAGGGACGAAGGGCTCTTCTGATCAAAGGACTGTAGTCCACCGTTGCCAGTTAGTATACACGTGTTCTCGCAACGTATTCAGATCCGAACGACGAAAGCGAATTTGTAACGGGTGGTTTTTCACAACTCGCTTTTTAAAAAATATATATATTACTTAAAATTGTTACAAAGGGTGAGGATCTATAGATCCCACCAAAAAGTACTTAGAATATTATATAATCTTAAAAGAATGAATGGTGAGTAAGAACTGACGCTGCTAGGCCGGGTCTTCAATTTATATGTTCCTTGTTTGCTGATTCAGGATCACGAGAATCTTCTACTGGATTCTGATGTCGAAGTGTCAGGTGCTGTTTACTGGTAACGTAAATATTGCAGTGACGTTGGGTAAAAACTCATATAACATATATATATATATATATATATATATATATATATATATATATGTGAAAAATCTATCGCAAGACAATATGATATAAAAATATTCCTGTTAGACTAATTAAAAAGTTCATAGTGAATTCGAGAAGTGGAACTGTTATGTATTAAGACCGATAGGAAAATTCGATAAATTGACAAATATTAATGCCACAAGTTAGCACTAACTAGCACCAGTATATGTTTGTAGTTTTATCTAAAATACTTTTAATTGTTAAGTCACGTCTAGCATTTGTTTTATTCGTAGTAGAAGTAAATCACCAGCTCAATATCGGACAGGCTTTTTATTGCTGATAGTTTTAAATTGTTGCGAATGTTTCTGTAGTATGGTTTCTATCTTCCTCAGGGCTGAATTGACCATCAGCAGTGTCTAAAGTTTTCCTTTATTAAAAATTCCATAAAATCTTTAGGAGACAAATCTGTAAATAGAAGTGCAATAGACACCAAACTAGTGAAGGTCTTTCTTGTTGTCTTGGTCTTTCCCCTTATTTTCCTTTTCAATTTTGTTTTAAATTTAAATGTAGGTTTGTTTACTTTTTATTATGATGCAATTAATTACTAACTATTTTTTACTTTAAATTGACTATTTCAATACTTGTAATCCAAGTCTTATGAAATAAAATTAGTTGATTTGATCTGATTTGAAAAAAAAAATACCTATTTAAAATTCACAGGACTGTATGTGCGAGTCGCTCGCAGTACACTACAAGTTGTGAAAAATAAATAACAATAATAATATAAAAATAAATTAAGAGCAAATAAAAAAATCGGTAAATTTCCTTCACCTAGAACTGCAATGAATATTTCCTTTTATTAGGAATAGTGAAGTATGACCCAATTTAGTTTCACAAATAGTTATTTAGTAAACACACGGTAGCAACATCCGTTTTCTAAATGAAATGTCATGTACATTATTGCATTTTGTATTGTTCTGAACATTCTAAACGCTTTTTGGTGTTATGTTTTCTATATCTAAATTTAATTATTTTCGAGAAAATAGAAAATTGACATTTTGGATCCGTTGAAGCCTGTAACTCCCAAACGATTTAACTTGCAACAAAATGGATTTCACTTTCCTAGCCCAGTTTTTAATTATTTATTTCCTCTTATCAATTTCTAGTTAAACAGGAGGTGTCAAAATTTGACATTTCCTGTTAAAATAGAAATTGCTGTCAGGAGATAGATAGCTAAAAACCAAGATTAGAAAGTGAAATCCGTTTCGTTGCAGGTTAAGTCGTTTGGGAGTTACAGAGCTTCAAAGAGTCAAAATTTTAATCTGGCTACCATTTTGTTTTCTAGATCTTGAATTTGTACCACAATTTTACCAGTTTATCTCTATATCACACTTAATTTAGAAATTAAACTAATACGTAGTTTTTTTAAGCTGATTTCTTAGACATTTTGTTAGGCCGCCATTTTGTTTTTCTATCTTAAGTTCGTACCAAAATGTTACCAGTTTATTCCTACGTTGATTTTTGTGCAAAATTTGAGGTAAATTGGGTAATTAGTTTTTAGTAACTTTTTCAACATTTCACTAGGCCCCATCTTGTTTACCACATTGGATTTTTACCAAAATATTACCAGGTCATCCCCAAATGATCCTTGATAAATAACGGATAAAGCAGTTTTTTAGCTATGCGGCGAACTGTCCGACAGACAGTCAGACCAAGGGAATTGAGAAAATATATTTTTTTTTTGGAATCTGGGGTCGCTAAAACCTAGGAGGGAGGTTTTTTCACTATTGCAAATATTTTATTTGTCCGCCATTTTGAATTCATTCCACAATTTTACCAGTTCATCTATTTCTAAACTACAATTAATTCTTGCACTTTTGAAATCAGTCTATTTACTATTTTTTCAGTCTTAATTTTTAAAAATTTTATTAAGCCATTATTTTGTTTCGCCATCTTGGATTCTTACTAAAACTTTACCAGTTGATTCCTAAATAACACTTGATTTGTGTGCAAAAATAGAGGTAAATTGGATAAATGGCTTTTAGTAATAATTTTTTAACATTTCACTAAGCAGCCATTTTGTTTCGCCATATTGTATTTTGACCAAAATTGGAAGTCAATCGGATAAGTAGCTTATAGCTATACCGCGAACAGACAGACAGACAGACCGACTGAGATGGAATTGAGAAATCATGTTTTTCGCCATCTGGGAACTGTAAGTTCTGAAAAAATCTCGAAGGGTGTTTATTTCAGGAGAACAATATTTCCCTTTTACGAGGAAAGTGAAATCGGAAAATTTGGCTTTCTTTGTACAAAATTACGGCTATACACAGATAACACATTTTATGAATCCATATACCAAGCTGTTTGGTAATAACTTAAAATTGAAATAAATTAAAGTTTGTTTTTCGCAGGTATTTCCACCCTTTTCATTATTTCGAGCCACTTTAATAACATTCTGGTAGGCAGTGATTTTTTTATCAAAAATATATTAGATATGTGGAAATATCTGTTATTCTACAATGTAGCATCATAGGTCTTTACCGCCATTCGAATTCCAAATGTTACATCGTACATTCTGCAAATTGCTCAATATTAATCTCCTTTGAGCTACAAATTATACCAAGAGCACAACTTCATTAATATCTTCAAAAATACCCTAAGTGCATTTTTCAAGTTCGGTACATACTATATTTGACAAATGTAAACTTAACTTATTTTTTTGAAAAATCTTACTTATTAAACCAACATTTTTTTATATAAACTTACCTAGATCCCTACATACATAGTTATTTATAATAATATTTCAAGTTTAATAACTACAAAATAAAATTATTACATTCAAACCTTTGCTATTTGTACTTATTTATTAAATAAATATGAATTTCCTGTTCTGCTAGATTTGTGTTTTGAACCACTGGGCGCTAAGCTACGCCGGTCGCAAGGTAGGTTATAATTGGCCAATACGTCACGTGAGCCCGTTGGCCAGTTTGAGATTTTGATTGACGGGTCATTTTCAAAATGATAGCTGGCACTTCAGAAGGCCACATTAGAAGGCATATTTTTAGTATGTAACGTTATATGACTGTTTGTTATTTCTTATATCTTGATGCAAGATTTATGTGTTTTTATGAATGACACGTTCGTAAACGTATTAAAAACTTGATTATTTAACAAACTAGTTTCTTATTAGTCATTTAATCTCCTAAACAATTACAGATGTATTATTTTCACGAGTAAAATTAGAAGTTTTAAGATAGTTTTTGCTGAAATGGCATAACAACCGGCAATGGTGCAAATCCAAGTTAAAAGTTCAAGGTCAATGAGAGCCAAGGCAAAAATCGGTTGATATCTTGACGGGTGTTACCTGCTCTTTGGAGATACTATTAGTGCTTACGCACTATTTCTATACTTACTTCCACATTTTTTGATAAACGTACATTCGTGTACCAGACTTTACCAACGTAAGTTGTCAGTTCACAGCGTTATACGAACGTGTTGTATGAATGGTTGCTAGACCTGACGAAATGAATGAATTTGAACACAATTACAAGTCGGGGTATATTTTCTAACCGAATAGAGATTAAAATAACCACTTATCAGAAAATAACCAATGACTGGATATTAATATTGATAAAATGTTGACATGGAGGGGGGTGACAGGAGAGTGTAAATATGGGCGTACAGATACAAATCCAACTCTTTTATTATATGACAAAGATTTATTAGTAAGTTTAAAATTGTAGATTCAAAGGTATTAACATTTCATTGCTGTCATTCATAACACAATATATTCAGAGAGGGTGTTAGTGACACATTAACAGTATCAGATGTAACGCGAAGTCACAGTTGTTAGTTAATCTGTGCTAAAGTCTTAAATATTTGATATTAAAAGTTTTGATACATTGTCATTTTTATCAACAAATCAAAAAACATGTTTCGAAGTTTGATATAGGTACTTTATTTCATATAGAAACTAAATTTCTTAAAGTAAATTAGTCTGTGAGACGCGAGTTTCTGTTGATTCAAAAATATAGGCGACCCGGAAGCTTCCAAAAAGGAAATATTTATTGATTCAAAAGTATAGGCCACCAGGAAGCTTCCAAAAAGGAATATTTATATTAAGGTACATATGTGCTATCAGGAAGAATTGTCAAACAACAACACAGTTTTATGATCTGTTAAGCTTGTTTCACAACATTTGCATGAATAGTAGTGATGTAATGTAATTTTAATTACTTAAATAAGCTGCCTAAAGTGGCCAATTGGAAAACTAATTTCACAACAGCTCTGCTTTCATAGGTTGTCATTGTTTGAACATCGAATTAAGTATTTCTCTCTTCAGTTGTTTGTACCAGGTATGGTTTCATTTCATTCCTTTTCTACTACATTATTTAATTTGGACTTTGTTTTTGTTCTAAAAACGGTTGAAATCGTATTGAAAACTGTTGTATTCTATACAGCTACTGCCGTACCAGAACGTTCTTGTTGTGGAACCTCTTATCAACATGTTGTGTTTATTATATAAATTCGAGAAATATTGAATATGTTTATGTGTCTATTTATGCTTTTAAAACGATATATGTATAACCAAAAGTGTAGATTTAATTTTCTACCTGTACCCAAAATGCACATAGTTTTATTTTTTTATCACTGCCGAAATACTTAGCCTCTATGCTTTCTCGCTTCCTTTGTAGACGTTGAAGTTGGACTCTCTCGTGGCTGCCGTTCTCGCACTAACAGCTCTTCAGGTATAGGTGAGACTGATTTTGTGCTTTTGCAATCTTCGCCTATTGGTCACATGCATTGGCAACCAGTTAGTATATCAATAGCCGGGTACTCCGAGAGCCTTAGCGATCACAGTTCGAGATGTAGCTCGCAACCACCTTCCCCAGGTAAGTTAGTTGGAAACCGGCCCTTTACCGATTTTTGACAAGGTTAAGGACTTCTTTCTGCAAAAACCATTTAAACAAAATATTATGTGCTGTTCTTAGAACTAGTTATTTATTCCATTAAGAAAACATAGTTCTTGGGATTAGATCATGCCAAAAATGTCGTCGATTACACTAGGCATCTTCAGGGATCTTTACTGCATGGGATCCGAACATTGGAATGAAGTAAAAATCCCTGAATAGATGTCGTGAAATTGAACTCTCTGGGCAACTCACGAAGAAATGTTACGAATTTAATCATAATTATAGATTTTTAAAGTTTTAGCTCATTTTTTTTTTATTATTATGTTGTTTCAATAAATAAAACTTAATTTATATAGTTTCATAGTCAATAATATTTTTTTAATGTTCTATTAATAATTCTTCTCACCTTCTAGAATTTTCTATATCATTCTATTCTTTTCTGAAGGCGCCGAAAGTCATTTTTTTTGGATCACTTGGTTTGAGATTTGTTGCCAGAAGTGGGATAAGAATCTAGCTAAAGTCTTAATAGTGAGCAATAGTTTCTAGTAGCAAAAGCAGAGTAGTCTATTATTGAAACTCGTTTAGATTCCTTTGTAAACATTATGGCCATATAAAGTAACATGAGACAAACACATAAATTAGAAAACCTGATAAAGATTCAAGAAGGCCTGGGGTGAGGGGAGATTTTGAAAACATAAGTAGGCACCAGGAAGTCATAAATCAAGAAATTTAAGAGCTTAGAAAGAACTTGGAAGATGTTGAACAAGAAACTCAGAACGTAACATAGAACCCAGAAGCCATGAAAATAAGACAAAGTACAAAAACACATAACAGTTGTTTCGCCACCACTGTGGCTTCATTAGAAAATAGATCTTAAATTTTTTTGAAGATTTTTAGGAGAATTTCTTTTAGTTCTTTAGATCTATCCTCTGATAAAGTTACAGTGTTGGCGAAACAATTAATTGTATGTGTTTTTTCTAAACTAAATTGTATGAAAATTTTAAATAAGTATTTTTTTTTACTTAATTAAAATGGATTTCTTTCAAGTTACGGCTAGTTTTGTCCAGTTTAAAGCAATAAATACAAGCTTTGAGAAAGAAGCAAGAAAAAATAGGCAAAAAAGTAAAGAAAACATAAATTAGTACCAGGAAAAAGAAACAAGAAATGCAAGGGATGATAAAGAACCAAGAAGAAATAACCATATAAATGTTCGTGGGATTGGCAAGAAAATTGCAAAAGAACAAATTGGTCAAATAGAAATGCATGTACAAAAGCAATTCTAAGAATTTCATGACGAATGCAACATGAAATTTAAAGCTTACGACTCAAGATGCAAAAGTTAAGAGATCAAAGCTCGTCAAAATCCGAAGTCTACTTTTCATGGTTCTGTACCTTAGCTGACCGAAGACAATTTGAAGCTGTCACAACCTGGAATTCATCAAAAAAACTGTAGCAGATATGTACTTACGTGGTGAATACGCTATGGGCAAGAACATTTACATCTGGTTTATAAAATTCGGCTTCTATCTAAATATTAGGAAAGTCGTCATGTCTATGAAGTAGATGTCGTCAGACTAATCGACTTATCTTATTCATTTTATCCCAAAGAGATCAAACAAGACTTGCCAGTAAGCAACTTTATCAAACGTTTTTTCTCCTGATATGAATCAAAGCTAGGCAAAAAAAAATATTTCAAATGGTCTCACAGATGCCCTTTACTTTGAAATGGCTAAGCAAATATCCAGGAGTTAGAAAAAACTGCACCAACTACATTATACTTTAGAACACTGAACTACATATGAAATCACTAAATTTTTAAAAGAGTTAGTTAACAAGAAATTATTTTCGACAAAGAAAGGGCATCAGCAAGGTGGTTATGAAAAAAAATAGAAATTATGACTTTAGAATTCATTCAACATTCAACTCAAGGATAAAAAAGATGAAAATTAAAAATTAGCTTATCGAAAATAAGTTAAAAAGTCTACCTTAAAACAAATAAAACATGTAAAATATATAAAACTGGCACATACAACTACATAACTAAACAAACACTAACACGAAGTTGTTGGAAGACATGCTAAACTTATAGGCAGTAACCTGTTATACGAACGAGGAAAACCGGTCCCGCGTTATATCGGAAAGATTGACATGTGTACGTGTTAATCTGTGTCATATCTAACGAATAGACACTTTTCTGTAGCACTTGACTTGACTTACTAAAAGAGCAGGTATAGTATTAGTCCCACAAACGGTCGGTCTCGCTCCGCTTCTCCTTAATATTTTTACCCATGATATTCTAAAATTCAACAAAAACATATCTTTATATAATATTAAGCCAAGGACTTTAAGATACAGCATCTTAAAATCCTTGGCTTATTGTTTTAATATTTATATACCCTTTACGTTTTCAATTATTGTGTTCAGACTACCAGTGGCGGCTCGTGAGTATATTGAAGGGTGAGGCTACATGAGGTTAATTTTGTTTAAATGTGAATAAATTTCCACGTCACCCATGAGGTATTATTCTGCGACGCGTTGACCTTTTTTTTTAATGGAGGTCATCGCCAATAGCCCTACTAAACCATTAAAAACTAAAAAAATAAACTCTAAAAAAAGTAAATAAAAAGTAAACAAAACAAGTAAAATATGTACACCTATCACTAAAATGTAGCGGTGATTGCGATAATAAAAACATAATTTAGTTTATTAAAACTTAAAATAAATAGTTGTATGAAATAAGATAATAAAACTACTTTTTGTACATTAAATCTATACGTCTGTCTTTTAAGGTTGCAAATTTATCTATAATTTGGTCGTAACTAAGTTCACTAAGTTCTCTCAGTAATTCCTGCTCTATTGACATCATTGCTAAACCCGAAAGCCGTTCTTGTGTCATTGTGTTTCTTAGGTAGGTTTTGATCCGTTTAAGACATGAAAAATTTCGTTCGGCCGATACACTTGTTGCGGGAATATTTAAAACTAAATTAAAAAGCTTATATGCTTCCGCAAAAATTGCTTTAAAATCTTTAAATAACAAAGCTAGACTTTTTTCGACATCTAAATTTGAAAATTGTTCATCCCTATACAATACAGAAAGCTCATTCTTTAATCTATCTCTGTCAAAAATGTTTGGATAATTTTTTAATAAATTATTTAATAAGTCGTCTGGAATGCATTTAACATATTCCGAATATTTTGTGCAATCGACTAAAGCAAAGAAATTTAAATTATTTAAACTTTCAAACCGCGTCCCTAATTGAAGAATTATACAATCTATTATTTCGAAATATAATATTTTATATTTAGTAAAAATATCAAAGTCGCTAGAACATTGCCCTCGACGTGTGTTAGTTGGCAGAATAGTGGCTTTTTTAGCAATATTGAAAAGTTCTTTGAAATGGTCCTCGTTTCTAAATTCAATAATTCGTTGCTTGGCAAGGTTTATTTGCGAAATGCAGTAATTTATATCTAAATGCTTTAACTGTAATATTTGAAACAGTACATCAGTGCAACTAAAAATTTGTTTATAAATATGCGTTAAAAGGCAAAATTCGAAATCATTAAAATGCTTTAGAAATCCTTTTGCACCATTAATAGATTCTGTTCCAGAACTTAAGTCATTAATAATAGTTTCAAATACTATAATTAAATTGCCCCATTCATTAGCCACTAAGTTTAAAATTTTAGACCGTGTATACCATCGCGTTTCTACAGCTCGCGGAATTCTTTTACCTACTATCTGATTAAGCACGAAAGACCGTTTTGGTGATTGGTGGAAATAATTTGGTATTCCTAATAAAGTGGCAAAAAATATACGACTTTGGGTAATCAGTTTTGTTCCCTGTTGTAAAACTAGATTTAATCTGTGGGCGCAACAATGAGTAAACATAGCTAAAGGAGCAATAGATATAACTTTTGTTTGAAGCCCATTTATTTCACCTGCCATAACACTAGCCCCATCGTAACACTGCGCGACCAATTTATTTTTAAAGTCATAAGGCTCTAAGCTGTTTTGTATTAAATGAAAAAGGCTCTCTGCTGTTTATTATCGTTAACGTCAAAAAATCCTAAAAATCTTTCTTTTAAAGATCCGTTGGTCACATACCTAACTGTTATCGAACACTGTGATTTTTCTGTTATATCAGTACTATCATCCGCAATTACGCCAAAAAAACAACAATCGGTGTCATTGATTTCTTTTTTTATATATTCTTGAATATAGTCATGTATGCAACCAATTAGTTCATTTTGTATAGTCTTAGATTGTCCCGTAAAAATATTACTAAATTTAGCACAATGTTCAGTAAGTTCGGCATTTCTTTTTATTAAGCATGCAAATATTTCCTTAAAATTGCCACGGTTAAAAGAATCTGTTGTTTCATTATGACCTCGAAATGCCAAGTCCTGTTTACCCAAAGTAATAGTAACATCAATTAAATAATTTAATAATAAACGGTTTTTTCGAACATTTTCATTATAAACAATTTTATTAAGACTTGCATTTTCTTGTAGTGCATCCGCAATAGTCGCCCTATTTTGCTCCAGTCTTGTAAGTGCTACCGAATTTTTAATATGCTCTCTTGAATTTTCATGCGATTTTACTGCTCGTGAAAAATTTTTTAAATCCGAATATCCGCCCCCTGAACTCCAATTATTTTTGACGCAACCTAATAAAATACAAGGCCAACAATATAAGCTTTCTTTATAAATACTTCCGCATAGCCACCTATAAGTTTCGTACCAAGATATTTGAAAAGTTCTTGAATATTTTTTACCTTGCCTCTTATCGTTAAATATTGCTAAAATTTTCGGCGTCGGACGGCTACCTAATATCTGTTTCTTTTCAGTTTTCTTCTTCTTAAAAAAGGCGTTTCAATTAATGAAGCAATAATGTCGTGAATAGGATTCATTTCAAAAGCAAAAAGCAAATACAAAAAACGGAAGGGTCCAACTTACCAAATCAAAACAAAACAAAAACTTACTCACGCGTATTTATTCACCTTAAAAGACAGAACGCCCTCAATCAGCGATTATCGCAATCTATTTCCTATTTCTTTCTCAGCCGCACGCACCACGTAAAAAGAAGCCGTTGGAATATTTCGCTAGTCATGTGATTTAAATAACCAATAAAAGCATATCCAAGCTACAGATTTATCGCCTCAAGAATGCAATAGAAAACGCGTGCATCGGCAATCGCCATCTCGCTCTGTCGTAATCAGGTGACTCGCCGGCATCGGCACCGGCCGTTGATAAATAGGTCAGAAGTCGAAACTTTCCAAGCTAAAATTATTTCGCCTCATTCGAGAGCACTTTCTTTAGGAATGGGTTTGCACGGATTGCACGGTCGGTTTTTTGATGTGGTCAGAATTTATTTTCTAAAATATTTATTATGGGATTATATTTTGTTTTTTTTTAATGTTATTATGTTGTAAAACTGTTAAAAAGTATATTTCTAATTGGTAATAGATAAAAAGTTATATAAAAAAATTCTCTTTTCCTTTATTTTGGGGGTGAGGCGCGGCCTCAGAGGCCTACCCTGATGAGCCGCCACTGCAGACTACAAAGACCTATGCTGGAAAATACAATGAAAAAGTAGATATTACATTAGAAGATACGAATCACTGCCACAAAAACCAAATGCCTTTTTTTTTTCGTCTGGTACGAATGTTCCCTGGTCAAATAAGGTAAAAGAACTTGGACTCCAATCGACTGATTCGGAAGACAACGAATTTCTTCTACTAGAAGTACTCGATTCCATCCGGACCAGGAGCTGCAAAGTTCTTGTGTCTTGATGTTACTGGGCCCAAAAGCAATGGCCTGCAAAATTTAGTAGACTGGAGTATTTATGTTAAAAGAGCTTTCAAGATCATAGATAGGGTTTGGCAACAACGTGCACTGAATCCTTAAGAAAATGGGAGCGTCGTTTAGAATGTGTTACTATCACGTATTTCCCTCATTTTCTTTGCCAAACTGCTCTTGGTTCTCGCTATTGGGCAATTACGGTCTGTTATATTATTATTATTCATTATCATCATAAAGAACACCCTGAATGAACGAGTTTTTTTTTTGAAGAAGTTTTCGGTATAAATATTTCTATATATATAAAATAGCAATCTAAGGAACTAGACTGATGGCGAATTAGGAAATAGAGTTCAGCAGAAAAATCATCAATTTTATTAATAAAAATATTGTGCCTAATAGAAACATGTAAAACTGTTATACATTAAATAAAAACTAAACTATTTCAATGTCAATAAGGGGGTTAAACTCCGCGTCCTCTGTACGTGGGAGTGATTTCTTTATACTGATAAATACACTAAGCATATTATAACAAGAATGCTATATGTTTACCTATTTGATCTGTATAATAAAAATATTTTACAAAAGTTTACACGTAAAAGTTTTATTTCAGTTTCTAAGATGAAATTAAATATCAATGCTAAAACAATTGAAAATCATGCTTAAGGGTGAAAAATGTATAGTAAAAAACTTTAATAAAACATTACAAGCTTTTTTTTTAGTAATAATGTTTTTAACATTTCACTAGGCCACCATTTTGTTCCGATATGTTGGATTTTACCAAAACATTACCAGGTTATCCCCAGCTACATAACCCCTTTGGTCAAAACTGACAGACAGACAGATAGGGCGACAGACATACCAACGGAATTGAAAAAACATATTGTATGGTATCTAGGGACGCTAAAACGTAAAAACGTATAAAACCTGGAATTGTTTTCACGATTACAAACATTTCATTTGACCTCCATTTTGTTTCGTACCACAGTTTTACCAATTCATCTCTCTACCACAATTAATTCTTACACAAAACTTGAAATCAATCTATTAAGCAGTTTTTCCAGGCTAAATTTTTAAAATTTTTACGGTTGGATACTACGTAATACTTGATTTTGTTAGTAATAATTTTTTTTAATATTTGACTAGGCCGCCGTTTTCTTTTGCCATAATGGATTTTTACCAAAATGTTCCCAGGTTATCCTCATATTTTATTTTTATTTTTGACCAAAATTTGAAGTCAATCGGATAAGTAATTTTTTAGATATGCCGCGAACAGTCAAATTGACAGCAAGACAGACAGTCCGACGGAACTGAGAAAACATATTTTCCGGCATCTGAGGATCTGAAGGTGATTTTTTCACGATTACAATACTTCCCTTTTACGTGGAAAGTAAAAAATAATACTATTTATAACAACGCTATCATCAAATATATACCTACTTTTCTATGTTCAGTCCTGGTTGAAAATTACCACTTATTACAACCAAAAAGACCCGCTATCTGCAATTCTTTTGAAATTTTGTAAACTTGTTTCTCCTACGATCACTTATTAAACTGACAAAAAATACTTGCTGGTTAGAAAGTGCCTTATATCACACGTGAGTTCAAAAAAAATTCAATACAAAAGACTTGAAAAAGCAAAGCCTACTTTCAACTTATTTTATTTACAATTAAAATTACTATAGTTGAAATGTAAATACATATAAAAGCCCTACTGAAGATTATTTGTGATCTTAAAAATAGTGTAAATTACTCATATGAAAGTGATGATTTTCAAACTCGCAGGATTTCTGCACTTCCGTTTTCAACCCCTTATTGTTATGTAATATAAGCTTCATTGGAAAACAACCTTTATTCAACAGAAATAATTACCTTTAGATAATTATTAAACTAATTAGTTTTTATATTTTTATATGTAATTAGTAAAATGTATAGATTTTACTTTTTAATATACTATATAAGAGATAATTTTATCTTTCGCAATTTTCTTTATGAGTATCTGGGAAGACGCAAGACTCTGTATGTCCAAATCATGGTGTGAAAATTATTTTACAAAAAAAAATTAATTTCGTGCGACTTCTCGAAAATGCTTAGTTTTGACATGCAATGTAAGGGTAGGCACACATAGAAAGCTGGTATTCAGGGCGCCGACAAGCTTCAGCAAGAAACTAGATATTACCTTTCTTTAAATATATACAAACATCAGTAGTGGGTTTACCCAATACCTACTAAACAACGAGGCCTACGCGCTTACGCGTGACGTCATCAAATTTAGGCCTATTGTTATTTCAATAGCTTCATTAGAAGAAGAATATGTCCCTGTAAATAACAAGTTATTATAAATATTTAAATGAGCATGTTTTTAATTTCAGCAAATAAACATCAATTTATAGAGTTTATTTTATGAGTTTTTCAATCTGTCAAATTTATTCGGTTTCGCTATAGAATTAAAATGCCAAAGGCGACTCTTAAGCGATTACTCGTTTTTTTTTTACATGACGAGGCACTCCAGAACAGTGTGGGACTAGGTAAAGGCCCTACCCACTAAACTAAACCCCTCCGTGTTCTTACCCGATAACGTTTGCCCGGATAAAATTTCAAACAGATGTCGGTATGATTTTTTGCTTACTAATTGTCCTATTTTAGCCAATTAGTAAATTGTCAAAGCCGAGTTATTTGTCAAAATCGGGTAAGGTTTAAAGTCCAGGTAAGTAGTATAAACCTGTGGTGAGTCCATATGATCAAGAATATAATAGATTATTTTATATTGCTAAAATCGGGTACGGTTTCAAGTTTGGATAAGTAATGTATGCCTGTGGCGAGTCCTTATGATCAAAAACACAATAGCTTATTATTTTAACTTGTCAAAATCGGGTATGGTTTCAAGCTTGGGTAAGTGTATATGCCTGTGCTATGGTGAGTCTATATGATCAAGAATATAATAGGTTGTTATTTGCTAAATTCTGAAAAAGATTGTATTGATGATACTTCCTAGCAATACAAAAATGCGAAACTTGTGCTAGGTTTTAATTTCATAATTACCTATTTATTAAAAATCTGTAGTTTCCATTTTTGTTTTTTTTAATTAATTATGATTATGTTTAGAGCAATAATGATTAAGAAATTTATTTGAAATGCTACTAAAAAGGATTTTTGAAAGATTAATTTTTAGATGGCTTTTACAACTTTCAAAAGGAGTTAAAAGTGTATTTTTATTAAAATAACTTAAAACCAACTCACAAAGAAAAGATTTTTTGTTGGAAATATCCAAAAATATATCTTCAAATTCATCAATTAGCTTTTTAAATATAATATATGCGGTTGAAACTACATCTACTACCTGTTCTCCAGGATATAAAAGAGCACCTCGACTTAAGGAATTAATTAAATTATAAGAATCCTCTGCAACACAGGTTTCATTGGGAGTTAAGTTTTCTTTGCAAAAAGTACAACTAATTTTTTTTAAAACAATATAGCAGCAATATCCGCCTAAATAGGTTATTACTGGGAGCTCTGATTATATAGCTTCGGTATCAGACTGTGTAACTATGATTTTAGATAATAAATTATTAACATGTTCAGAATTTAAATTGGTGTCTAATAACTGTGTTTCAAATTCAGGAGGTTCGAAGAACTGATTTATATTAATGTCCCCATAATGCCTGGATTTTAAAGATAACATAGACTGAATTCTAAGCCTTTTTTCTGATTCATATAGCTGTCGAACTGAGATATGATAATGACCACCAGCTAATTGCCTATATTTTTCAAAACGCCTTTCCAATGGGTCTGTTTGAAATTTGCCCAGTAATACATAATTCATATTAAGCTCAGTTAAACAGTATTCAGTAACTTCAAGAAGCCCATTTGGTTTAATGCAGTGTGAGTTTGTCGAGTCAGTGTATTTGTAAAATTAGTTGGACTCCAAGTATCTAGCCAATCATTTTTAGCAAAAAACAAAATTTGGGATCATCATTGGGGCCTGTTAGTATTTGTTTGGTAAAAGACTCCTGATATTTATCTAACAAATGTTTTCCCTTAAGGGGAGTTTTTGCGTTCACAATTTTCCACCATGTCAATATATACTAATAAAGTCTCCGGTATCTTGTAATTGTGACAAATTTTTAACAAAACCTTTTAGAGCCTCTAATAAAGGGATTAAAGATTTTAAGAGCTAATTTTACATTTTGTCTTTTAAGAGATGATGGAAATAGAGCCTTTAAACTAAGTGAATAACCATGCTTCAATAGTTTGTCTTGTTCTAGTTCGTATAGGTTTTGATCACAGAAAAGGAAGCACATTTTTTGTTGTTGCCTCAAAATCGGGATAAGAAAATGTTTGGTCAGGTTTTGAACTGAGCCAGTTGTTAAAGATACATTTCGGTAAATGAACAGTGACAGAAAGGTAAAATAAGGGTCTTACTGGGTCAATAGGATGTGGAAATGCTATACTGAGTCGATTAAGGGGTGAAAAATTACTCATTGCTTTCCTGTTTACTGCATTATTGTCACTAACTGTATAAAATACTATGCACCCAATTTCTTCTAAATTTTCTATAATGGTCTTGATAAAAGTATATAATATTTTTGAATTAAGTTTAGCTACATATGAATGACTTCTGTAAGGCTTGAGCAAGGACTAGTGATCATAAATGCTACTGCAGATGATACTAAGGTATCTTTATTATTTACTGATGTTCCTACGGCATTGCCTGCCTTGTAATCTAAATAGGGTTCGATGTGAATTTCATCAAAATGTAATGTAAGATATTTTTCTTTATCTGTTAAATATTGAAAAATGTTACGAGCATAGGTTAAAAAAAAATTCTTTTATCGATATGAGGATCTGTTAAATAGATTTTACTGTGTTAGGATGCGGTAAGATAATAGGAGCATGACTTCGCAAATATTTATAGCAATGGTGGCTTATTGTAAATAAAATTGAACATAACACAATGATGCTTGGTGAATATCGATACCTTTCTTTTGAGGTACTTAACAATGTTAACTGTTCTCAGAGAAATTTTAGATTTTGAGTGAGTTCGTCAGAACTTTTAGGTTTTAAAGAATATCAGTCACAAATTTAAAAAAAAATTATATTGTCATTGTCAGACTCAACTTTATCTGAATTGGGAGTTTCTGTGGGAGTTTCACTAGTACTAGGGAGTTGACTTGACTCGGTATGGTATAAATCACGAGTTTCACTAGGATCAGGAATGTCGCTATCAAGATTTATGGGTATTGACATCATCATATTGTCAAACTTTCTATTTCATCCAAACTGCTAGATAAAAATGGGGATTTTAAATTTGTTATTGGAACACAAACAGATTGGCCATATAAAATATATATAATTTTAAATCGCTATTTATAACAAATGCCCAAGTTATTAGGGGACCAGGAGTATATTCAAGTTTAAATAAAGTTATTTTATCTGTATCCTTTACCGAAAACCACCCTTTCCTTAAACTAAAATTTAGAAATTCTTTTAAAAACTCTTCAAAACTTTGAAAACATGTAGCCTCTCTATGTAAATTAAACTCTTCTTTACTTTGCTCTATGGCTTGCAAAAAATGTAGTTCATCAAGATTCTTATTTTTTCATCTTCACTTTTGCCGTCAAGAACGTTTTTTGACGAATAATTGGGGCAATTTGGGAAAACCGTTGGTACAGAATTTTCTTTTAATCGGGGTTTTTTTTAAATGTACTGAAATAATTTTACCTGTTCTCGGATCCTGTTCTGAAATATCCCAAATTATACTACCTTTAGAAAAATGTAGCTCACACATTTGTGTTTTTATTGGGCACTAAATCATCCCGCGGAATTGCTCGTAGCCATTTTTTTTGCAAATCACTGTCTTTCGGGAAACTAAACACGTGAACTTTTGGTCCGATTTTGTAATTACCCCGGCAGTTAGGCACATAACACTTAAACGGCATGTTTATTTACGTGAATTTAAACGTACAAAAACTAATAAATATAATTAAATTTTCACCAAAAATGGAGACAAAACTACTCTATTTACTCTAATTCACGAACAACGACATCATGTTTCACCCTGTTTTGTTTTTGGGTTAGCAAGTGCCGGTGGTCGGCCAGTACGTCTAATGGTCAGTTATCACGATTCGGCATAAGCAAAACTGCATTGGTCTATGCTTTAATGCATTTCTTACGGAGGCGACTGCCGGCCTAGATGTCGTGACGCATGACCTATTTTAATTTCAGCTGGTAGGCCTCGTTGTTTAGTAGGTATTGGTTTACCATGGAAGCACCTTAGCACCGTGTTCATTGTACATATTGCAATAGTTTCGATACATTCGTTTCAGTTGTACGAGTTTTCTAAACGAAGGATTATTTCTTATTATTTTTTAAGTTTACTTTACGCTAATAGGAACCTACATCTCTTATTTACTGCATGTTTTTTTTTAATAAACTACTAAAGAAAAACGATTAATAGGTTTAAGGAAGTCATTTTTTTATTCTAATTGCAATATTTATGAATTTAGAAACATCTCTAACCTATAACTAGTTAAGATATTTTGAAGTTGACGCTAGTAACATGTTTATAAAAAGCGGGATATTAGTAGAGGTATCAAGAATTTCGTCTCGTTTTTATATATATTTTTTATTTTTTAGTTCAAGAACGTCGATATTCAAACGGTAACAAGCCAACTCTCAAATTTTGTCAAGAAATTCCAAGCAAGGAAAATAGAGGTCGTCATGTAACTATTAAAACCGATTCCGATGCTCACAAAGTTAGTATTTCTTCGAATAACTCTACTGTCGTTTATGAGAATCATTCACATAAACCCACTAGTAGTCAAAATCAGAATAAGTCTAGACCCAGCTCATTAACTTTTGCGCAGAAAGAAGCAAAACCGCATAGATTAGCTCTCAGAAATAGATCTAAAAGCATCGATAATAGCAATAATTATAAAAAAGACCGCTCGACGGACAAAATGGTAAACAGGGATAAGTTACAACGTTTCAGAGAAAAATTGCTCCAGTCTAGCCCTGATCTAAATGAAACCAGTGACAATGAGAGTACTCCTCTTGTTTCAGAAGTATCGTCGCCTTCTAACAAGTCAGGCCAGAGTTTGGATCCTAAGACATCTAGTTCCGATAGTTTTCCGGTATCTCCAACGACTCAGAAAAGTTTAACGCCTGATAAAGAGCTGAAAAAGCATACTAGAAGTGAACAAAATTTAACTGAGACTCCAGATTATTCTCCTTTTCACCCTCCATTAAATGACTTTGGGGCTTATGAAACTGACAAAACAAGTAATCATGGGCCAAGAAATGTCCAATCCCCACGACGTTATAGACTACGATCTAGAACTTTATCCGGTGATTCGGATAGCTCTTTGACAGGTTTCTTATCAAATATTTGTATGAGCGAAGATGTCACTAATAGCAACTCAAGTTTGCAATCTCATAGTTCTGGCCATTTATCCAGACAGAATGCGATGGATTCCGAAGAAAATTTAACAGATGTTTATTGTAATCCAGCCAGAATAAATTAAAAATTAGGAAATTAGAAACATGTTAAAATAGTTGTTTCCGTTCTCAAATAAATATTAGAGACATTTAGGTAGATAATAGTTGTAGATTGCTGTTGGAACAAGTATTATGTTTACGCTAAGAAAACTGAAATTAGACATACAATTGCGTAATATTCAAATTATTATTAAGGGATATTTTTTTTGTTGCTATTCATCTTTGCCTAATTTCATATGCTCTTATAAGACAGAGATTTTAGATTTTGTTTGTAATATATATATATATATATATATATATATATATAAACGTGACTATTGATTTATTTTGAAATCATTTTCTTAGCGTATTGTGATGTTACCCTATAAAATATATACATATTCCAATAAATGCCATGTTTCAGTAACATAAGTCTTTTTTATTTTACATGTTAAATTTACCATCTATTGCAGACAAAGCAATATTTCATCCAAAACAATAAAGTTGTTACGCCTATAGAAAAATTAATAATGGCAACGTCTCTGATATATATCTTTTAATTGGGTGTATCACATTAAACCTATATAACGAAAATTATTACAATAGCTTAAGCGGTAATAAAGAAAATTGACACTACCTATACTTTCTGCTCAACATATATAATTTTCCATGTAGGTACATTAAATCGCAAGAACCTGTATCAATGGCTATGAATAAGTCCCTGACTGGTACGCTTTAAATATACAATTTCCTTCATTTACAACGCAACCAACTTAAACTCTATGAAATTTACAGCTCCAAAAGTTTAGGCTTCACCATGTACAAGAAAGACTATTAAGACATTATTACTATGCTCTAAACTTTCATTTTAATTAAAAAAAAATGTAACAACGTTCCTAAGATATGAACTTGGCGTGTCACATCCCTATATAGCTAAATTTGTTACAATAGTTTAAGTCTATTTAAACTTGTTTAATTTCTTATGTACCTGGAACTGCAAGTACCTGTGCCAGTAATTACTATAGATATAAGCCCTAACTTAGGCACTATAAACCCATAATGTTTATTGTCATTGTTTAAAAATCTGCATGCTTTAGCAACACCCCTAATTTAATAGAAAAAATTATTAATAATACATTAAATCAATATTTGGAAAATAAATATGTACTGTTTAGTAAACAATAAGGTTTTCGAAGATTCAGCGAATGGGAAACAGCTGTTGTGAATGTTAAAACAAATATTTAAATTAAAGTTTTAAAAATTACCTAGGCAGAAAATTTGTAGAAATAAATAATGCAAAAAGTAGTGAACAAGAAATAATTTGTGGAGTACCACAGGAATCAGTACTGTGGTCAGTTTTATTTTTAATTTATATAAATTCAAAGTTTGATGACTCAACAGTTAAGGTAAAATAGTCCAACATTGAAATTGGTTTAACTTTGACACAACTTGCAACAATAATTACAACTTTTCAAATTCGCCACGTAAAATAAAACCGTAATAAGAAATGAATGACGCTGTACTTCCACCATTTATCGTCAAAATTTGCCACTCCCAATACGAGTTTAGGTTTGAGCTGTGCGATTCGAGTGTGCCGGTCAACAAAAAGCTTTGAAAATAAACATTTTTGTTTGAGATTAGGTTCAACAAAAAAGGTAAAAATATTATAATAATTACATTAGATAAGTGATATTACACAAAATCTATGAGAATAAATAAAAATCTGTGATTTTTGTGTCGCCTAGATATGAGTACTGTAATGTGTTAATAATGTAACCCTACAATACAACATTGACAGTGTCAATGTTACTCTACAAGACAATATTGACAGTGTTGCTTGGCAGGCAAAATTGACTAACTTACAATATTCTATTTTCAGATACCTCAATCAAAGAAAGCGAAGCAGCCTGATGTCAGACACTATAAAAATTATAGTGATGACATTATGCAGAAAGGTAATAGGCGGAAGCTAAAAGATATGGCTTAAATCGGACCACTTTAATAAACCACTGTAAAGAATTTAAATGCGGTAAAGTGGGCCGGCCAACTGTTAACCGTAACCGAAGTGATGTTAGTTCATTCCTTAGTGAATCTGTGTGAGTGGGGATATGGGTTCGACCGAATTTAACTGCAAAGATGTGTTCAAGATTACCTACGCAGAATAGACAGAGAAAATCCGTTTAAGAATAGCATGCCTGGTGTTGAATGGTGCACGATGTTTGAAAACAGATGGAAGCAACAGTTCAGTCGCAGGATCGCCCAGAATGTACCCAAGACTAGAGCTATTGCAGGGACAAAAAAAAGTTATGGAGGATATGTACGACAAATTAGAGAATGTTCTAATTATCTGGATTTGAAAAATAGGCCCCCAAATATATTTAATTGTGACGAAATCGGCTTTCAAACTGACGCAGGTGTACAGAAAGTGCTCTGCAAGAGGGGGAGTCGCAACCCAAATGAACTAGCTTGTTACTCGGTTTTGATGTGTTAGACGACTTTTTGCCAATATTTATAAATTATAAATTCTTGCACCTTTATTCGACATGGTGTAATAACGGCCCCGATAAGGCACTCTATAACTGTTCGTCTTCTGGGTGGATGGAGGCAGCTCAATTTTTACACTGTTTTTAAAATGCTTTGTAAAGGAAACTAGTAATTTAGAGGCAGATAAACTTCTAATATTAGAGGGTCATAATTCCTATATTTCCTTAGACCCTATTGAAACAGCAGCTGCTAACAACATCGACATTTTTTGTTTGGTGGCACATACGTCTCGTTTGTTGCAGCCCCTAGACGTGGGTGTGTATAAATCAGTTAAAAACTCCTGGAGACTAATTCATAGGCAGTTTTATCAAGAAACTGGATATAAAAACGTGGACAAATTAATATTCCCGTCATTGATGAAGAGACTCCGAATATGGGGCCGTGTCGGGAGCTAATGTGATAGGCGGATTGGAGGGCAGTGGGATTTACTCACTATAAAAAAAAATGTTAAGAAAAGTAGAAATGGCCAACATTTGCAATGAGTAATTACAAGAAGATAATACCTACAGGGGCTCACTAATATCAAATTCACAAAATGATATTGAGGCTCCCTCTACCTCTACATCAGGTATTCCATCTACTTCATATTTGGATCTGGAAGAAGGATTTAGAACTAGCTATTATATCAGTGTTGACGACCAACAACAAAAAGGAAAAAATTCGTCGATCCGTTGTAGTGCGGCTAAGTGAGAACAAGAAATCCGTAAAAAGGCACCCAAAAGAAAGAAGAACAAAGCTGAATCAAGTTCATCGAGAGTGAGGTTGAAGTAGTTTGTGATGACGATGACGATATGGATGATCTTGGTGCGCCTCAAGTAACTGGTGAAAGTGAAATTGATTTGGACGATCCGGTTTATGAACCTCAAGTAACCAACGTGGAGCACAACTTAAAAGATGGATCGTTTGTTCTTGCGAAGTACGGTAATTATCACTATGTTGGGAAGTTCTTACAAATTACTAACAATATCGCCGAAATTGATTTCTTAAGAAATAAAGGTTTGTACTTCGTCTATCCAGATGTTAGTGATAAAGAGAACATTGCGCTAACTGATACTAAACAAGTATTAGAAGATCCTCATATGTAAAGGGAAAAACCTTATTTCAAGATACGTTTCCAGGCAGGAATAACAGTATGTTCAGTTTTGATTTAAAGAAACAGCAATTTCTTTTATTTAAGTTTCCGTTTTTTCGTATGTTTTTAAGTTTATATGAATTGCACATACGTATTTTGCAAAGTTTGTTTACTGTACTTCTTACAGTTAAATGATGTTCAAGTGTATGTGTTTTTCATTGTGTAGGTTTCTAACTGTGTCAATTTTAGCATTATGACGTTAAACAGTGACATAAAACGATTCGTAAAGGATGTTGTATCAGTGTTACACATCCTATGGGGTAACATTGACACTTGACCAATTAAAAAAAAAAAATATATATATATATATATATATATATATATATATATATATATATATACATATATGAACGAAAACATTTTCATCAAAAACATTTCCAAATTAATTAGCAAATAACAGCTGCTAACTAAAATACTAAAACAATTAATTTCTTTCTTTATTAGATAATTTTTTACTGACAAAATTCTAAAGTTATGTCAATGTTTGCCTCTTTTACCTTACTTATTTTGCTCATAATTTAAATGAATTATTTGCTATATAAAAAAATAATCTACAATTCATTGGAAGCGGAACGCGTTCATGGATTTAACATATATATATATTTACCTTTTGAATTTTAACAATGAGATATACATGGATTGTCATTGTTAGACTAATCGAATCTCTCAAACATTTAAATAATGTATTTCCCAACTTTCCCTAAAATAATTCACCACAAATTTGTTCCTGGGCTAAATATAACAAGCTTAGTTTAAATTTTAGTAAATCTTTTATGATAACAAGTAAAACAAATATATAAATATCTGGGATGTAGTGAATTGAAATTTAACTGCAGAGTTTCTACAAACTATTTATACTCTATTACAAACCTATTAGCATTGGAAAAAATGTTGCAATTTGAACAAAGTATGTTTGTTTTTAAAATAATAATTAACAAAAAACAAATTGTGCCCTGCTCCATGTTAACAGACTCCACAGACAGAAACAGGTGTCTAGTGGTTACTATATTTAATCTTTTTTTGCGGAAGGCCCACGATTATTTCCCTTTTCTTTTTAAGAATTTATCCGCACAATCATTTCTCTTTTTTTATTGAATCTCTATCACACGCAGGTCGCTAATGCTACCTAGAGAAGTCAGATCTTGACCCTAAATTTTGGGCTTTTCTGGGCAAATTTATAAATATATGACTGTCTCCTGTCAGTGAATCCACGTTTGTTTTTTAATTTTTCTCCAAGTTTCTTACATCTTATAACTTGGTTATACTGCTACTTGAAGACGTCTAATGAGACACAAGCACGTGCTTAGTAGTTACCAGTTGAGATATTTGTTATTATTATTATACTATTATTTTAATTTTGAGAAGAATTAAATATCGTCCGTATAAGTCTACTATTGTTCAAGGTTTGATAGAAACAGACTGCCTAAGGCGATTAAAATTTTCAAACTGATTTGTAAGGCAATTTATTTCAGAAGATGTAGAAGGGATGCCATTGCTTGGATGTTGAATATGGTTATTACATAGACTGGTAGTGTCATCGAAAAAGATATCTGCAAGGTTACCTGTGAATTCAGAAAAAAAAACAAATTAGTATTTTCACCAGTATTATTTTGGTTTATCAAGTTATTTTCCCTCAAAGGTACGGACTCATGCAAGTGTACCTGATGAAGATGAGAAAATCCAACCGAAACGTCGTTTTGTACGGCGCCAGATGAAATAAACGTTGAATTATTCTCTTTAATCATCAAGTCTAATTAGACTGTGTATCTCGAAGGTATCACAGTTAACTTGCGTGTTGCGGTTGAAAGTATTTTACGCGGTGCTACGGTCTGTAGACACAAGCGAACTTTGACTTAGATATTTAAAATATAAATCGTCATTTAAGTTTTTATATATTTTAAGCGAGCTATCCCAAAATACTTGTATCTGAGGATAGCGACGTCTGCTGAGTAGTAAGTTAGACAAAATTAGTCATATTTTCATCATGTAAAGCTTCCCAACTGAAGGAGTTTGAAAACTCCCTACGGGAATAGTCGTTTGCTATGTCGATTAGACTATTATGTTTCGTTTGCGGATTCTCACTCTCATTTCAGTTGTTATTACTATTATTATAATTACAATTATTAGGTCTATGTCTAAATATGCTATTTAGAATTTTTTTAAATCAAATTTCACAACTGCAAAACACGTTTTGAGAGTAGCGACGGGAAGGTATTATGGAGGAAAGTAAATGGTTTTTTGTTAAAATGTTCAATGACACAAAATTTGGTTTACTTTCTGAAAGCCTACGCTTTCAAGGGACCTGTGATTTAGTTCTTTCTTTAAATTTAAGTTTTTCATTTCACTTCACAATTTTATAATTCGAAAAACAGTTCAACTAAGCAAGAGTTTATTTCGACTGGTTATGGTTAAGCACAAAACAATAATCGTTTGTTTTGTATTAAGTTAAAATTGTTTTAAAAATGTTCTAGAAACACAACGCTTACCCAACAATAACTCTTTTGATTTTTATTGAGATATAGGCTAACTACTACGTCAGGTAGCGAATCAAAAAAATTTATTCTCGAGAAAGCGAATTTTTATTTTAAGGTTTGAAAATTTTTCTAACCAAGTATCAAAAGAATTTTACAAGGAATTTAATTTAAAAAAAAACTGTTGAACAATTAATAAGCAAAGGTTTTTACAAAATGTATCAACAATAAAATTCTTATTCCACCAAGACGTCGGCGAATAAACTTATGTCACTTACATATACCACAAATACATGCCCAGTCAATTCACTGCACTAGTTAAGTAAAAATTAAAACAATCAATATTTATAAACGCACGGGTTTCTAATGCACTGACTCCAGAAAAGCCTCTACTGTTAAGAGAACTCGTAAGTTTTAGTAGCTTTGCGAGCCAGTTAGGCTGATAGGATAAGTAAAAAGCGTAATTTTCGAAGCTACACTTAAATTCTACCTTATATATTTATACATGCCCTATTTGGGAAAACCCTCAGTACATATATTTACTCTACCATAGTTTTATGTGATAAGAACCAACAAAGTCATAAATCGGTTTGTCAAAATTGAAAAGTTCGACACAATTAAGGTAGAACTTGTAAAAAAAGTAAACTTAAGGCTTAAAGAATACTCAAAAATTTCAAACTCTTAAAGGGGACAAAAACCCTACCGGAAAATTTCTTAAACACTTATAAAGAATACGGCTAAAATGGATTCTACACAGATAAGGTCAATCAAAGACCATTTAGAAGCTTATGAATGCGTGAGGCACACTATTGACACATACCTGGATAGCTTCGCGAAAATTTAAGGTACCCACTTATAAAGAATACGGCTAAAATGGATTCTACACAGATAAGGTCAATCAAAGACCATTTAGAAGCTTATGAATGCGTGAGGCACACTATTGACACATACCTGGATAGCTTCGCGAAAATTTAAGGTACCACTCAAAACTTATTAGGTTTCTTCAGATTGACCCCTTTGAGCTGTGTACATACATGGTTATTATGACACACAACTAAAAGGCGTAATCCACGGACAAGCTCATACTTGCAGCGTGCAAAGAAAAATTTCAGGGGCAAGTCTTCTGAAACTCTTTTGCTTCTTTTAATTAAGCGAAAAAATAAAATGGCCGTCATAAGAAAAAAGGAAGTTGATGATGTTATCTCAGAACCTAAACGTAAGAATTGAGGACTGACTACACGAATGCATCGCGCGCAAGAAGTTGTGTTAATAATGTTTTTACAGATTTTAAAAATATTTTAAAATAAAAAATACAGCTCTTTTTATTGGCAACTGAATGTCCTACAACTTTCCTCATTTAACCAATTTTCTAGCCCTTATAGTTTTCAAGTTACCCATACATGTATACCCAATTTGGGCTACCCTGTAAAAATATATTCGTACGAATCAAAATTTCGAAGCTAATAATTGTAAATTAAATTACTGTAACACTCCTAAGTTCTACTCTATCTATTAATCTTGTTCAGACGCCACTTTAAGTAACTAGCTACCCAATTTCCTTACCCTTAGTAGACCTCTTCATCTAACCGTGTCGTACGACTAATTCTTTTTCTTAAGCAGCTAGGCACAGCTAAAGGTTCGTAGCAGCCAGGTACCACTTGAGCCTTTTCTTTAATTGTCAATTTATTCTATGGGTAACCACTAAACTTCTACTTATTCCCCGCGCGCTTATAAATTATACCTTTATAAATATTAAAGTATGTTAGATCGCTGAGATATATTCTATTACATGCGTTTAAGTGGTTATCAATTATGACAACACAATTAATTAATATTGGTAAGATGAGTTGATGCCAACAATTAACTGCATGTAACATGAATATACTACCTATCAGGGGCGTGCAGTCCATGGAAGCAAGGGAAGCAGTGCTTCCCCAAAAAAAATTACAAAACATCTTCTAAAATGTAATTTTTGAAATAGGAAACCATTCATTTAGTTTATATTAAAAATGCTAAAATATTATCTTAATTATCAAGTCCATAATAAATGCGGCCTTGACTCCGACCGAGCCACAATAGAAATCGAATAGAACCTATGCGGGCCGCTAGCTTCTCTGCAGCCAAGTCCTGTATGCTTGAATTCCTGTGAATCGAGCTAGAGGTTATTGAACTTTCCACCGGCGTGCGGCGGTTTGCAATTTTTGCATTTCAGTCGCGTGCGGTCAGTGGGGGCGGAAGTTATCGTTGGAGTAGGTTCTTTATTTGAACGGCTATCCGCGTGTTGTGTGATACGTACGTCGCGTCGTGCATGGTGCGATATGGAAGACAATAATACGGACGTGAATATGCAAATACCGTCAACTGCGGCTGTCGGTAATAACGTTGAAAATGTTGGAGAATTTAGTAAGAAGAGTGTGTGTGAATGTGTGGTGTGTGTCTTAATAATAAAAGGATTTTCAACATTAAATTTCGCTGATAAGCTTCAAATAATTTCCAAAGGAAGGGCAAAACCGCCTATGAAAAATTTAACCACAAAAATGAAAAACTGTATTAGTCATTTTTATCCGGAAAAACAATACGAACAATTTAAATGGCTAACAGGGTGTGAAAATATAAGTAAATTATTTTGTTGCCCATGTTTACTTTTTGAAAATGAAAAAGGTCTCTGGAATAAAACTGGTTTTTCCAATTTAAACAATTTCCATAAAGCTGTAAAAAAAAGACACATTATGTCCAAAGCGCATTTGCAGGCCGTCATAAAAGAAAAAGTCTTCGGCAAAACCAGAATTGAACACGCCCTTAATAAACAGTTGGAAATTAGTCACCGCCAACACAATGAACTAGTCGATAAAAATAGGCAAATATTAAGAAGACTTATCGATGTTGTCGGACAGCACGAATTGGGATTTAGAGGTTATGACGAAACAAGGGTTTCTTCAAATAGAGGAAATTTTCAAGATTTACTTAGTTTAATGGCTAAATATGATGATTGCTTAAAAAATCATTTAGAGCACTCTAGCGTTTTTCGCGGAACATCTAATCGAATCCAGAATGATTTAATTTCCGCTGTTGGAACCATTATTCTAAAAATAATTAAGCAGGAGATTGGCGAGGCTCGGTTCATTGCTATTGTTCTGGACGAAACAACTGATATCACTAATTTAAGCCAATTATCTATAGTAATACGCTACGTTAAAACAGACGGAAGTATTCAAGAGCTATTTTTAGGTTATTATATATCATAGTTTATAACGTTACTAAAGAAATTAATGGAGAGAAAAAATTAGTTGCTCAAAGCTATGATGGAGGTGCTGTGATGGCACGACAATTAGGGGGTCTGCAAGCTAAAGTTCGAGAAACTTTCCCAAGTGCTGGGTTTGTCCATTGTTTTGCTCATAAATTAAATTTAGTTTTATCCCAGTCCATCAATCACATTAAAGAGTGTAAAGTATTTTTCGTTACTTTAAGCGGCATGGCTGCGTTTTTTTCCAAGTCAACAAATGTACACAAGCTTTGGACTCCATTGTCCACAAACGATTGCCCAAAGTAGCTCCTACTAGTTGGAGCTATAATGGAAGACTTGTGTTAACAATATCTGAAAATCGTGAATCACAGATTGAACTATTTGAGAATATAATAGAAAATAATGAAACGTGGGACTCAAAAGCAATAAATAGTTCGAGGGGGTTTTTGAACTGTTTGAAACGAAATTTTAATTTTAATTATTTGTTGAACATATTATCAGAAATATTTCCATTCTCGGACAATGTTTTTAATATATTACAAACTAAAACAAAGATATTGCTTTTTGCCTAAAAAACGTAGATGATTTTAAGTCCATGTTAAGCCAAAAAAGAGATGACTTTGACCTATTTTGGGAGAAAACGATGACGTTAAATGTAGAGCCACAAGCCAAGCGTCTTCGAACAGACAAGGTCGGAGATGTTCAAACATCATACAGACGCCTCGTTTTTGAAATAATTGATCAAATTCAGCAACAAATAAACTATAGATTTAACGGTTTAAATGATTTTAAATTCCTCGAGCTCTGCAATTTTGATGCATTTAAAGGAAAAACTTTTCCAGAAGATGCGTTTAAATCTCTTCTTCTTCATTATGGCCAGTTCTTCGACCGAGTGTTACTGCGATCTGAACTAAAAGTGATTTACGAAACTGATGACATTAGCGCAAAAAATAATGCTAAGGAACTAATGCAATTTTTAAAAGACAAGGAGCTGGAAGATGCCTACACCAAAGTGTTGAAATTGTGTGAATTAGTATTGACAATACCTGCCACAAATTCATCAGTAGAACGCAATTTTTCAACACTTAAACGTATAAAAAATTTCGTGAGAAATTCAACGGGGCAGGAGAGACTTTCGCATACATCGCTGTTGTCCATTGAAAATAAACTTCTCCAAAATATGTCGAAGCATCGACGTTTTTATGATGACGTCATTGACGAATTTGCAAAAAATGCTCGAAGAATCGAATTACATTACAAATAGGTAAGTTTCTAAAAATTGCTTCCCTTTCTTAAAATTTCACCGCACGCCCCTACTACCTATTTACATATATCAGCAATTATTCATCCGCAAAATTATGCAATTTGCTGATAAAACGCTGGAGTAGTCAATTCTCTCCAAAGATATAATCACTTGTTATTCTTTAATAAAAGCTGTTAATTTTAATAAGCGACGTAAAGGTAACTGTTTTAAGTTACGCAAAGTATTGAATACGAATTTAATTTGTATATAGTTTATAATTACAAAATATCAGTTAATTATGACAACAATTAATTAATTTAAAACATTGTAAGCCGCAATGAAGTAAAAATTAATCGGATGTAACATAAAAGCTAACTTTCTACATATGATCTCAATAACCATTTAATTCCATTCAAAATTTAATAGTTATAAAGTGTTTAAAATGCAAGAATAATTAAATCCAGTTTGACTAATAAAAGTAATCACTCATACCTCTAAAGTAATAAGTGTAAGCATATTAAATAGAGTGAAGGTACCTACACATTTAGTTCAATTAATCAAAATGTTAGTATACCCTTTTTAGCACACCATTACAACATTAAAATGCCGCTTGAAATTACGCACCTGCAGCAAATTGTTGCCTCTTGTATCTTAAGCTCTCTTTATAGTATTAATGACATTTGAGAAATTTCTTCTATTTATCATCAGTAATTAAAAACTCTTTTCCTGTGTTAAGTATTGGGCCATTTCTCTATATTAAAACCTTATTATCTCGATTTAATTACTTAAGTTTCTTTGATTCCTTGGATCTTATTAACTAGATCCTTATATTATATTTATAATAACTGAAGCTAAACACAATCAGTCGTTCTTAAAAATTATTTATTATATAGTTAATTCTCAGAATTTACACTAATACAATGGATCCTATATCTATTTATAGAAACATATGCTTCTTAACAACAGAATAATTCCTGGAAGTTTAAACCCGCGATCGCACGGTCCCGATAATATAATATATAATAATTGATGCTTCGATTGAATTATTGCTACGACATACCGATAAAATCCGACTTGCGCCCGTTGTAAATACTTTCCGACGGTAATTACCGATTCTCGCGATTTCTAAATGTCGACATATTTTGATATTTAAAAAAAAATTTGAATGGTAGTTTGAGGTACAATCCATCGGCGCGATCGTCCTGCTACGACAGAGCAACCGATTACAAGTTGGTTATTTAACCCATTGACCTAGTTTCCGCTTAAGCGTCAATACCCGAGTGGTGCTGCCTTGTATGCATGCAATAAAGGTTTCTTCTTTGCTAATGGAAGTAGCACTTAGCAGTGTAATGATATGCACGAGCTCACCCCCTCTTACGTCCGAGCCCCGCTAGCCCTGTAACGTCATATGACCTTGAGGGCGCCCCGCTGGGGTTTGCCTTGGAAGTTTGGAAGGTCACGTTGACCTTGAAGATGTTTTGAAGGTCAACTCTAATAAGTCACTAAAATATTCTGAAAGTGCCAAAACTACATTTAAAAAAAAATGCGAAGGTCACTTGTATAATACATGGCGTCATTTAGCTGTGACTTTTGTTGGTTAAAAAGACGTCCTTTTTTGTGGTAAAAAAGCCAAGAGATTGGCCCAATATCAGGCTGTCTTAAGACGTCAGGTGCTACCTGGAGGGTGAGTTTATAGGAGACATGACTGGCGATCTCAAAGTATACGATCCTAGAAGTTATATTAAAGAATTTGCTAGTGGGGCCCTAAGAATTACGCTCACAAAGTTTTTGCTAGAGCAGATGAAAATGAAAAGTTTGTATACAAATTGAAGGGGATCTGTTTAAATTATAACGCCTCGCAGTTAATGAACTTTGAGAGCATTCAGTTTTGAATTTCGACGAATCATGATGAATAGCACAAATATTCGAAAGACGAAAAACATGAGGTAGTTACCGGAGTCGGTATAAACCCAATTCTTTGAAACGTAAATTCTTAGACAATCACGATTTCGTTCCACATGAATATAAAAATTCTGTTTTATTTTGACTTCAAGGTGACATTTCCTTGAACGAATGTTCTAGAACAGGTGTTTGTCACCATTGGCGATGTTAACCGCTGGTAACTACTGTTTTGCTACTATATATATATATATATATATATATATATATATATATATATATATATATATATATATATATATATATATATATATATATATATATATATATATATATATATATATATATATATATATATATATATATATATATATATATATATATATATATATATATATATATATATATATATATATAAAACCTACCTAGGGAATTGAAAAAATGATCTACAGTACTTGTTTCCTGTTTGGATGTAATTGTTTTGAATATTTAAGATGTGAATAATAAATTACAGGATATAAATAGCTTGCAATGTGTGTGTGGAATTTTAAATATTAGTAACATACTGAAAAATCAATCTCTCAGGAAATTTTATAGAATAAACATGCCACACTCACAACCACTCAAGGTATAGCTATCCATTACCACTCATACACGCTCTCAACCATTCATGCCTATACAAACACATTAAAAATATGTAAAGTAGCATTTTGTTTTTTCCTTTCTGCGACGCTATTTTACATGTTTTTGGAAATATTTTTTCCCTTGTCGATAAAAAGCGTTAAGATCTATCACATACCTCAAACAAGACCTGCTACGTCACTTCGTTAAGGTCCTAATGACAAAAAAAAACTGTTTCTCAGGACCGGCTCAACCGATCGGACAGGAGACTTTTGACAATTAAAAACGAAAGGAGACCATGACAAATGATGTAGCCCACGTGGACGAAAAGTGTCTGACGTCAGAGATGTTGAATTAAGAACCTCCCCCGAGGGAAGCAGGGCCCAGAAGCGATATAATTCTTCTACTATGGACATTCTGTATATTATACGTATACCAGGTTTGATACCTTTATCTTTAAAGACCAGAAAATTGACAAAAACCGTGTCAACCCCAGTTGCTTCTAATAGCTCAGCGATGTGTAAAATTTCACATTGCACTTTTGAAATTAAACATTTTTCTACTACGCTCTATTAGCTCAGGGGTCGAGACTTTTACAATTAAAATAAATTAATATTTAGCTGTCAATTTTTATGATGGCGTTGGACATTTGTTACCTAAAATGTCATAGTTTTTTTCGACGACTGCCGCCTTTGGTTAGGCCCTTTGTCGCACCCCTTTGGTTAGGCCCTTTGTCTTATTCTGGTTAGCTGCCATTCAGGAAGAGTTCCCGAGGGATAGGTATTTTGGCCCAGTGGGATAACTGTTCCCACGGCCAGGTGTTACTTTCCGATGTTTCGGAAAAAAGTACCCCCCGAAGATGGACGACTAAAGTAACGGAATATCTACTACGGTATTTCAATAGGTAGGTACTTTGTTTTTGTTACTATTCTTAAATTAATTAATCCATTCAGTAGTAGTTCAGCATGTCTGGCGTTCGGACATGCGCCGTCTGCTCTGACAATTTTATAGTAAACCATAAATAGATATCATGTATAAATTGTAGCAAATATTATCATACAGTTTACATAGTCAAACAAATAAACACAAAATCCCCAAAGAGAATATCAACAATGCATGGAGTGAAAAAAAGCATCCTTTGAAAATAAAAGCAAAAAATATATCTCAAAGCAGCAATAAAACAAAATCGGACGTTATGACAAAGATCGATCCAGCTCAAATAGATAAAAATATTGTAAAGCCTGCGTCAAAAGTGGTATTCAAAACGAGTGCGAGAATGACGAATCGATGCAAAAACTTCAGGAAGCTGTCGGGCGAGTACGATATTCAAATTCCTAAACCAAAAAAAACTCAAGGTTAAAGAATGTAAACAGAGATAATATGGATATCAGGTTTATAAAAAAATTAAATACGGGAAAGTCAAGCATTTTAATGTTATCTTGGAAACATCACCAGAAGCCTTTAGTTATTTCATTATTCAGGGAAACGTACGATTGATTGGGATTGTTTCACGGTGAGTGAGTTTTTCAGCATTTTACGGTGCTTTAAGTGTTGGAAATATGGGCATATTGTAAAGGAATGCCGCCAAGAAGACTTTACTTGCCAGAAATACAGTAAAATCATATTAACAATTAAGGAAATCTCAACACTTCTTTGTCAATTAATATACAGGGACTGACTCAGAAACAAAATTAAGGAATTACGACAGTTAGTGCTAGAACAAAAATCCATTGAAAGTTTGTGTTAATGAGACTCACATTACAGAGGATTTTCAGGATAGTGAACTATCAATTATGGGCTACACTCATTTTGAGTGTTATACAAATAGTCGTCACACGGGAGGAGTGATAATTTATATAAAAAATTATCACTCCGGTGATGGTTAAAAACGTTGTTGCCCCGGGTAACTATTGAGCAATGTGAATAAAAATGAATTTGGAGGCGTAAAATATTATTGTTTGCTCACTCTACAGCTCAACAAATGGAAATTTGGAACAGTTTTTGGACGAGGAAGTTATTTCTAGTAAGCGATCTATAATATTAGGAGATTTTAAGATACGTCTAAAACGTGAAAGTCCAAACAAAAACAGACTAATTAATATTTCAACGGACGCAGGATTTACTCAGATTGTACAAGAGTATCATGTTTAATCGATTTGATTGTTTCGAATGATTTTGACTTACTAGATGCACCAAGAGACTTTCCGCAAATTTCGGACCATATGATCATTTTTTAAATAGATTTTATAAACAATATTACTGATGTCGTAGATAATATCGCACCAATGAAGAGAATAAAATGTTATGATACACCATGGATGAATCCATTATTAATTTAAGCGCAGAAATATCGGGATGTTGCATATAAAAAATTAAGATCACCCTTGCATAACAGAGATTCGAATTTTTATAAATTCAAAAGAAATAAATTGGACCGAGTATCTAGAACTGAAAAGAAGAAATATTATGAGGAAAATATAGATCAGTGTAAAGGCGATAGCAAAAAGTGTGGAGGACATTAAAAAAACTTATTAGCAAAAAAGATAAAAGCGGCTCATCGGCTAGTTTTTAAAATCTTAAGTTTGAAGAGTCGTAGGTAGTGTTCAAGAAAATGTTAATACAAGTCAACATCCGTTACTGTGTGTGATGCAAAATTTGTGAAGACTGCGTTCTGTGTGATTGGTTATCCTCTATTACATCTGATTAAACATCTCTAGCAACCGGAAAAATTCACAGAGATATCATGACAAGTGTTATAATACCCGTTCAAATTCAAATTCAAATTCAAATTTCTCTATTTGCTCAAATACATACAAAAGATGTTTAGCATTGTCAACAGTGGTGTTAAGATTAAAATATAAAAAAAAAATAATAATAGATTTAAAAGTTAATACATACATAGATTAAAAAAGTTAATATATACATAGATTAAAAATTACAGGTATTAGGTAAAACACACTAAAACAAAAATATACATACACTAAAACTAAAACTAAATAAAGCTAGTAATCTTTAGAATAAAATTATAGATGCTAAGACAATACAGTTACTAATAAATAAAAACTAAGTGAAGTATATTATCACATACAAAGGAAAGACAAAAACTCTTCAATAGTGTATGAACAGATCTCCAAAATTAATTGTTTTATTTTTGTTTTGAATTTATTGATGGGTAGAGCTCTTAGGTCCCCAGGTATGGAACTATACAGTTTAATAGCAACATTTATTACATTAATAGCACTTTTGTGTGTTAGTGTAAGTCGATGTTGAGGTAGTAATAAATCTTCACCATACCGAGTATTGTATCCATGCCTACTATTAACTGCTGCATAATCTGTTTCATGTGACCTAACAAAAGTTAGGCACTGATAAATGTACAGACCTGGCATGGTGAGCAATCCGTACTCTTTAAAGAGTGGTCGACAACTCTCTGTTGAGGATTTTTTTCCGAGAATCCTCAGTGCAGATTTCTGCATCTTAAACACCCTCAGCCATTCAGTTGAGTTTCCCCAGAGGAGAAGCCCATAACATATTTTGGTCTGAAAAAGACCCATATATGCAGTTCTGGTCACCTCTAATGGAGCCATCTCAGCAATTCTACGGAGCAAGAATAATGTGGACGATAGTTTGCCTGTTAGTTGATCAATATGGCTTTTCCAGGTCAATCTATTATCCAATTGCACACCGAAAAAACGAACACTGTTATTCTCTAGTTCTTTTAGAGAAAAGGTAACTTTTTCAGTTTTATCTAAATTGAGGCAAAGATTGTTGTCTGCAAACCAGGAATGTAATTTTTGCAACGTATTATTGGTTCTTATTTGAAGCAGGGCTGGATCAACATGATGGTCAAGTAGGGTGGTATCATCTGCATATTGGATGGTTTTAAGTTCGGAGAAGTGGGCTGGAAGTTCATTAACATACAAGATGAACAATAGAGGGCCAAGAATTGACCCCTGTGGTACTCCTGCAACCACATGAAGAGGTGGAGACACACTTCCCCCATATTCAACTCTCTGTGTTCGCTCAGAGAGGTAAGATTTTATAAGATGATAGGACTTACCTCTGATACCATAGTATATTAGTTTATCGAGTAGGATCTGATGTGACACACAGTCGAAAGCCTTTGAGAGGTCACAGAATACTGCAGATACAGTCTCCCTCCCCTCAAAGCATCCGATTATGTGACCCACCAGCTCACTCAAGGCATCTGCTGTAGATTTCTTCTTTCTGAAACCGAACTGAAAATTGGATAGTAAATTGCTCTTCTCTAAGAAGGGAACTAGTCTTTTATTGAGACAGATTTCTATAGGCTTAGACAAGACTGGGGTTATTGAGATTGGTCGATGATTTCCTGGGTCATTCTCATCCCCTTTTTTATAAATGGGAACAACTTTACTTAGTTTGAGTTTTAATGGAAAAGTGCCAGAAAGAAAGCATTTATTTATAATTAAGGAAAGTGGAAACGCGATTCCTTCGCTGCTAATTTCCTTTAAAAATTTATTGCTTAAACCATAGACATCACGAGTTGTACTGTTACTCATACTTTCTATTATTTTAACAACTTCATCTGTGTCCACTGGATCGAGAAAAAGGGTATGATTGTTGTGAATAAACCTAGATGTTATGTTTGATGGGTCTTCTCCAGTTTTTTGCAGTGAAGTAGTTATTTTGTCTGAAATGCCAACAAAAAAATTGTTAAAATCCTCTGATGTGAGGAGAGTACTATTCTCAGCCTTCTTATTTTTGGAGTTCTTAATAATGTTCCATATTGTCCTAGACTTATTGATACTATTTCTTATCTATTCAGAAAAATAATTATTTTTTGTTTTTAATATTTTATTTTTATATTCTTTTTTAAGTTCATTTATTAAATCAGTGATGTCAAGATGTTCATTTTGCCTATTAAACATAGTTAGAAAGTTAAGGGTATCTCTGCAGGTTTTTAGTTCATAGTTGAATCACCCATTAGCTTTGTTTCTATTATGTATGGTTTTTGTCTTTTTGGGAAAACAGGATTCAATAATTGAAAGCAGTTCATTTAGAAAAATATCAAATGCCGAGTTGACATTGTAAGCCCCTAAAAACATTGACCATTTGACATTTTTTTAAATGTCAATGCAACGAACAATCCTTTCTTTACAGAAAGGTCTAAAGTGTATAATAGAAGTACTGTTATTTGTTCTTATATTTGAAAAAAATCTGTATGTGTTTGATATTGCCATATGATCGGACAAGTAAGTGTCCCATAGTGAATATTTACACTGATCAAATGAATTAGTGATACATTTATCCAAGCAACTATTCTTACAAGTCTTTGATATCCTAGTTGCCTCATTCACCAAAAACCTAAAGCCGTATGATGTAAGTAATTGGGAAAACTCAACTGAGTCCCGTTCTTTCAAGAGAATATCAATATTAAAGTCACCATAAATAAAGGTGGGTTTATCTTGCTTTGAGAGAATATCAAATATTTTGGTTAATAATTCAAAAAAGGTATCTAATTTACCATTAGGAGATCTGTACATACACAAAATGATAATATTTGTGACCTTAATTTCAATCGCAGTCACTTCACAATGTGTTTCCACTGAGATATTGTCTATGGCGAGTATTTTCTTTGGTTGAAAGTTATTTTTGGCGTAAATAAGTACACCTCCACCTGCTGACTGTGTACGACAAAAATGGCTAGCTAAAACATAGTTTGGTATATTGTAATTCACAATCGCTGGTTCTGATAGCCAGTGTTCACATAAGCATATAAAATCATAAGTTTTGTCGGTGATTAGAAATTCTAGTTCATCCAGCTTTCTTGCTAGGCTTCTCACATTAAGGAAAAGTGTGTGTACATTAATATAGTCCTCGTACCTGGATTCAGCAGACCTCAAGTATTCTTTTTGTGTGTTTTGATTTTCATGCTCATTTTGGTAGCCTATGAAATGGAAATTGTCTGTTGTTGTTGTTGGTAGTTTTTTTGCTTTTTAAATTCATATCGTTTGATGCCTACATTTTTGGGCCAGAAATTGGGATCATATAGGTTATCCTTTTGTTCAAAAGGTGCCGTTACCAAAAAACATTTGTTTTTGGTTGCTTCTGTATGAAGTTCAGTCACAGAGATGGGCATGGATTCAAATCCTGGTTTCTTCTTAATATAATTCTCTACCTGCCTTGCATCTACATTTCGTTGAACTCGATAAAGATAGATCCATAGGCGTTTTTCGACACCCACGAATCCGTTTAACGTATTTTCCGAAGTTCCCAGTCTTTTTTCTTTTCTCCTAAATCCATTTTGACGTTGTATTTGCCAGTTACTGTTAAGTTCGTTATTGTCTAATACTTTTTCGACAGCATGCGAATTTTTTAAAATTTCTTGGGGGTTCTGATTTTTTATTGGATTTGTAATTTTGTTCTTTCTTCTTTCTTTCTTCTGTTTTACGGCCTTGAGCTGCTAGGACTATATGGCCACTGTGGTGGCGGTAGGATCTCCGGATGGCGAGCTCTAAACTCCCGGATTTCCTGAATCTTTCCAATATTAATTTATATATAATTCCAATTTTTCGTCTTTTTAGATTCTAATATGCATCTTGGCTTCCACTAGGTGCCCCTTGAGAGTACTACTGTATCACGAGATAACCCTTTCTTTCAAGCTATCTCCTTACCCCTCCCACTCCCGCCACGTAGCGGCCGTTACGCTAGTATTCTATGTAGAACTGCGGCAGACGAACGGGATAGAATGCAGGAACTAGGCCTCACACGTTCACAGCGTATGCTCCCTTTCTGGCGTGGTCGTTAGTTTCCACCCTGAGCGGTTGAGTCTCCCGTTTCCCCCCGAAATAAAGCAGCAAAACCGAACACGTGGCACCACTTATGTTAACAACACAGAGGTCTGCATTCGAGACGAACCGGAAGACTCCAACTTGTAATTTTGTTTATTTTTGGGGTTATGTTATTCGAAGTCTTCTTATTTTTTGTTAATTCGTAAGGGTTCAAAGGCGATTTTGATTGACGAATATTTTCAACCGGGGCTGTAGTAGTTCCACTGCTGCTGGTAGTTGGTAAAGTAGGTCTAACGTCTTTTTCCATTTCATTGACGTTGTTTGTTTTGGCGGCAAATTTTACGTTTTCATAACCAAACTTATGATTTTCAATTTTTTCCTCCAAGAAAACTATCTTTTCCCTTAGTAAGCCACAATTTTCTTGTAGTACCTTGTTTTTTTGTTCTAGTTCCTCTATAATTTTCCGAAAAAGGGATTCACGGTCGGCGAGTTCGCCTGATCCTGAAACAGCTGTGTTTACTTCTGATTGCATCATAAATTCCTCGTGACGGCATGTTGAGTTTTTCTTTTCATGTGCCCTTTTGAAACATGATGGATGATATGTCTCAAAACACTTTTTACATTGTACTTTTGTTGTAACTACACTTTTACAGTAAGAACAGTATATTGCACTTTGATTTTCACTAGATTTTTCGGAGCGATCTTTAGACACGTTCACTCCATCCGCCATCTTTTATACGTTTTTCCCGTAGTACCCGTTCCTAAAGTAGCGCGTCAAAGTAAACCAGCCGAATATAGATCAATTAACTTGTTATCTATAATAGATAAAATATTGGAGACTATTGTATGTGACCAAATCCGAAATTTTTTAGAAACACATGATACACTCTATAAAAGCCAATCGGGATTTCGCGAAAAACATTCGCGCGAATTAGCCTTGCTATATGGGTGGTGTTCCAACTGGCGTTCTGATATACACGATGGAAATATTGTACTTAGTGTATTTATGGATCTTCAGAGAGCATTTGAGATAATAGACGAGGACCGGCTTATTGAAAAACCGATGACTTATGGAATAAAAGATTGTGTTCTCCAGTGGTGTATGGACTATCCTAGCGATCGGTCGTACAGGCGTGCCACAAGGTAGTATTCTGGGGCCGCTATTGTTTGTACTCTACATCAATGACATTGATAAAATTTTAAAGTCTTTTTGCGGATGACACTTTACTATCTATATCAGGTAAGAACTAAACAAAATTGTAAAGAGTTATTAGAAAAAAATATAATATCTGTATCGATAATAATCGAATTGAAAACAAAAATCAAATGAAGTGTTTAGTAATTTTATTTGGAGTCACAGCTTAATTTTTTATTGCATGTAGATTTTATCTGTAAAAAAAACTGTTTTTTTTAGAAGAATTTGTATCCTTATATTAATTTATTTGACCATTCAACAGCTACACAGCGTCCAATCCAGAGCACAGGAAATTAATTTTGAAGATACTCTCTGAGAGATAAGTAAAAGTGTGAGGGCGCCCCATCCTACTTAAAAGTTAATATGGCCTTCTTCAATAGTTGCAACAATTGCAGGTATAACAGATTCTTCTAACAGTTGCAAGTATAAGGGTCCGATAAGTTTCATTAATAAAAAATGGACCAATTACCTTATTTGTCATAATTCCAGACCATACATTAAGTTTCTAAGGATGCTGTGTATGAGTCTCTTCAAAGAATAGAAGATTTTCATCACTCCAGTAACGAGAATTATGTTTATTGACCGTGCTGTTCAGAAAAAAAGTTGCTTCATTATAAAACATGTTCGATACAAGTAATTTGATTGCGTTTTAATTAAATGTGGCATTTAACAAATACTACTCAAAATGATTGCTTCGGTTGAACAGTAAATGTTCCTAACACTTGAATCGCTATTCAATAGATCTTCAGATTTAATAGAAGGAAGACCAGATCGGGGAGAGGGAAATTTGTTACGAACGGTTTGCGCAGAAGTTTTTGTCTTTTAAACATCTCCAGAATAAGGTAAAATTCGATAGGGCTGCATTTAAACTTTAACGCCCTCACGACCCCCCCCCCCCCGGGGGGGGAAAAAGCTTAACACCCAAAAAAGTTTTTGTTTGTTCGGTGGTTCATATGCAACTACAAAATTTTACACTGTTTAGCTTTACGAGTACTCGAGATATTAGCCCATACTAACACTTTTTGGAAACCCTGTATATAGACTAAATGATAAATAGTTTTAGGAAATTGTGTTTCTCTAAAATAGTTTCGTTACGAACGGTTTGCGCAGAAGTTTTTGTCTTTTAAACATCTCCAGAATAAGGTAAAATTCGATAGGGCTGCATTTAAACTTTAACGCCCTCACGACCCCCCCCCCCAAGGGATGGAAAAAGCTTAACACCCAAAAAAGTTTTTGTTTGTTCGGTGGTTCATATGCAACTACAAAATTTTACACTGTTTAGCTTTACGAGTACTCGAGATATTAGCCCATACTAACACTTTTTGGAAACCCTGTATATAGACTAAATGATAAATAGTTTTAGGAAATTGTGTTTCTCTAAAATAGTTTCAATGCAGCAATATTAATTGAATTTTAAAAAATTCTATAACGTATTTTAAATTAACAATTATAATATAATTACTTACTAAAATGTCGGAGTTTATACACATATTTATTAAATAAAACAATAGAAATTATATGCTCGTTACATTAAGTATATTTAGGAAATAAATACATATATAAAGATTACTACTGACCTAATTTAAATGTACAATATTTCTATTTCTTTTTTAAGATGTCCACATTTTGGCTTTATATGAAAAAAAAAGGACTGTAACGTCTGAAAAAAATTAACTGTCTGTGCAAAACTCGTTTCTAAGAAAAACATGAAACTACATATATCAGGTTGAATAATGACTTCCTATGTATACCATAAATTTCCTGACAGGAAAATATGTTTTTTAGAACAAATTACTTGTAGGCTACATTATTTCAACAGTACCAAGTATGCCTGTCATTCTCTAATCCTCCTACATCAACTTTCATCTTAAAATATTCACTTTCCTTACCATCTTGTCAAATTTCTGGCTTGTAATTCGGTCTAACATATGGAGGCGGACTGGGTCTGCAATGGACACCTCTCGTAATTGTTGAGTTTGGACTATTGGTACGGCTGCGGCTAAAAGTTACGAAAAAGTAGTAGTAATACTTATTTACATTGTAAGACCTATAGCCTGTTTTTTAAAACTTTTCAGTTTAGGTGTAGGATCTCTTAAAAAGTTACACTGGTTTTAGAAGAGAAAACGTTTAATGAAACAGGCCTCAGAAAATAATATTTGTCAAGCCTGTGGGACCTGTAAAGGCATTTTCCGGATTAGCGAGTAAAATTTTTACAATTAGGGCGAATAAATACTCAAAAATGTATTTTTATAAAAAAAAAATTGAAAATAATGGGGAAAGACCTCCGTTAACAATATACCAATTCTATTTTCTTCTTGAAAAGTAATGGGCCCAACCGCCCGCCATGTTAAAAGTAGTGGAGCGCAACTTGATATTAATTGATTAATAATTCCTATGCTACTTGTGGGAATCTCTAACTTGGGCCCCAGTAGAATTATTTCCAGGGGGCCCAGAGGGGTAGCAATGTCAAAAAAAGCTGGGCCGGAAAAGAACTAAAGACTAAAAAAAAGGTCATCCATAATCGACTACTTGTACATAAACGTAACAATCCAAAAGCATGGCCGAAAGGAAATTTGATACAATATTTGCATTTGCTGGGGAGGGGGGGCAAGCGGCTCCTTGGTTTCCGCCTCCGGGCGCCGATGGGCCCACCGATTCTATTACTATTACTGGGTGTCCCATCGATGATATTACGGCGTATCTCACTTATAAATAAAGATAGAGAGTTGCGGTTTTCGCAGTATTTTTTGTGAGATGAAAGATGGTATAAACAAAATTATCATAGCCCGCTTCATTTTTGAGGTGCAGGGCGATTGAAAATATTGCATTTTGGGACCCCCCTCGTATCTGCGTTATCCTTTAACACTCTGAAAACTAACTAAACTGGTTCTTATACAGTTTTTTATGTAGAATTCAGTGGTGTCAGGTTTTTGTTGTGGGCTGACCATTTTTAGCTATAAATCAAAATTGTTTTTCTAATTGTTCACACAGTATATTTTTTGCGTTTGAATGAAAATTATATAAGCAAAGTTTTGTAGTACATAATATGTATTTTAAGTAATAAATCTAAAATGCATAATTTCACAAAATGTGTCCTTATACGACACTTGAGTATAGTATAATAAGTATTAGTAGGCTATGATTATTAGAACAATGAATGATCATTTATTAAGCCCTATTCAAGACCTATCAGTTGCTAAATTTTATATTTTGTGTGTAATATTGTATTTTTTTACGATGGCTGTAAATGAAAATTATCTACATTTAAAAAAATATGACATGTCTGCTTTATATAGGGCAATGGAAACTACCCTGAAGCTTCCCAGCTATATTTTAACAGGTTTGTTTGAATATTTACATACCTTTTAACGTAGCTTTAGTTTCTGTTTTGTCATTTTAATTTCTAGATATCCAGAAAGTAGGCAACCTTTATCCAGCCCGCCCAAAAACGTACAATAAGGAAAATCGCGATACGGACGAAGCCAACGTTTTGGCATGTATAGAGGCAACGCCTTCACATTCATGTAGAGTTCTGGGCCATATAAGATCAAAATCGTACACCATTTGGATCCTGGGAAAGAAGAAGGACGTTTACTGTTTTGCAACTGGAATTTGGAACAAATTCGTATTAACAATAACTTTGCCAGATCTATAATATGGACCGAGGAGGCTTATACTTTTCGAGTGCAGGTATGTTTAACAAGCCTAATACAAGGCATTGGTTCCAAGAAAATCACCATGTAATATTTGAAAGAGAGCAGCAGGGTCGATTTGGATTTAGTTTGGCTAGTTTTATTTTGGGACGACAAATACAATACAGAATTTATACAGTCTTTCAGGAGACAGACATCTTGAAATTTTGGAAGATGAGTTACTAGACAATATTCCTTTCTCATCTTAACAAGAACATTTCCAACAGGATATTGCGCCCGCCTACAATGCCCGAATTGTTCGACCTTTTTTATAAAATTATTTTCCGCAAAAATGGATTGCTACTAATGGGCCAATTAGATGGCGTCCACGGTCGCTCGAGCTATCCGTTCTAGATTTTTTTCTATGGAGCTATTTGCAGAATAGGCCTACTAATACTAACACTATAAGATACACACTATGTTATTACGTAGGTATGGACATTTTTTGAAATTATGAATTTTAGGTTCATTATTTAAAATACATATCATGTGTTATATATGTTTGTAATGGTTGTAAAATTTCCAATCAAATGAAAGAAAAATATATAGGGTGTCCGATTTAAAAAACATAAGTTTGATTTGTAGCTAAAAATAGACAGTTCACAGCAAAAAACTGACTACGCCACTGGATTCTACGTAAACGTATAAAAGCTAGTTTTTGTTTTGGCTTTGCGATATGTTCAAGAATAACCGAGATACGAGGGGGGGGGGTCCCAAAATACATCGCCTTGTATCTCAGAAACGAAGCGGGTTGTGAAAATTTTGTTTACAACATTTTTAATTTCATAAAAAAGTAGCTCAGTATTACGAAAACTACAACTCTCTTTTACCCGTAAGTGAGATACCCCGTAATATCATCGAAAATGGGACACCCTGACCACCCTGTACACCTGAAAAAAACGTGATGGAAATAAAGCGCTTTGATTGGCTATTATACTTATGACGGAACTTAAGTATGATTTATGATCAATAAAAAACGTTTTTTAATAACATAATGACTTTAGTCGCGCGACAAACTGGATAGTGGTTGTTGGCTTGCCTAGTTTGTGACTTTCTAACTTATGATGTGGTGGGTAGACAGATGAATTTTTGCGAAATCGGCTCCACTGTTAATCTCAAGTGTACACTAAGCCTAAGACAATAAGCACGATCTATCATCTCCCTGTCTGCTTAAGTCAAAAATATTGGCCTCTTCCGAACTAATAGACTTACGGAAATAAATTATGTACAGGTTTTTTTATTATATTTTGCCCTGCCCTCCAGTTAGAGGGTTAAATATCACAGATAGAAAAAAACTTTAAATAGGAAAGTTGTAGGATTTTACCTGTATTATCTTTAAATTTTTTTTATAAATCATTAAAAAGCTGAAACATATACATATCCTATATTTTTTTAATGAGAAAGAAATTCTTATTTCATAAAATGCGCCTCTCCTTACTGATTATAAAAATACCAGGTTTGATACGTTTATCCCTAGACAATCGAAAAAATTGACAAAAACTTTGCCATAAGAGGCAATGTATTCCTACTGATTTTTCGTTTATGTATAAGAAGAGAATATTCCCTTAATGCATTGCATCTTATGGCAGAGTTTTTGTCAGTTTTCTCGTTTATCTTTAAAGATAAAGTACTAAGTATCAAACCTGGTATATTTACAATTACTAAGATGAGACCTATTTAATGGAATAACAACATTTTCAACTTTTTAAATAGATAAGACATTTAAAATCGTACAACTTTCCCATTTAAAGCTTTTTCTACCTGTAATATTTAATCCTTTATCTGGAGGGCAAAATATAATAGAAAACCCTGTAGAGGGTGACTTCCAACCTTTTCTGTCTAATAGTCAAGAATTGAGAAATTAATCACGGAAAGATCAAGAAAAAAGCAGGGTGTCAAAATCGTGCAATTTTACTTCAAAAACAGCAATGCGTTATTTGGCCTTACAGTATCGACCAAATTGTAACCCCAAGAATGCTCCTGCCGAGAAAAAGATTCGTTCTCCAACAGGGTAATGTAAGTAACTTTTCACGTGCCAGAACATCACAGAAGCCGGAAATAGAAATCTTCTGGATATAAGATATAAGGTCTTTGCAGCGCATTTTTAAAAGTTTAAACCTTTTTCCGTACAAAATTCAACTATTACAACAACTGAAAACAAATAAATAATAATTGTGTCCGTTTTTGAAATTAATGTGCTATGATTTCATTATTCTTTAAATCTTTTGTAAATCTCCAATATTATAGATACACTTAATGTTCATTAGTCAAGAGCTTGAAGTCTTAATGTATATTTATATATATATATATATATATATATATATATATATATATATTTTGTATTTTTTTACCTTAAAATGTTTCCTTTTCATTGTATTGTGAATTGTAGACGTCGAGGGATGAGAGATAAGTCCTAGTTTTTTAAAACTTCAAGAACTACCAATTTTGTACATAAAAAATGATCTGATGAATTTTCGTCGATAAGGAGCAAGAAGTGCATTACTGCAATAAGGAGAGAGGATGTAACTACTATTAAATTAAAATATGCCCAAGTCTGTGCAAAACATTTTGTACCTTTACATTTTACAATGTTGTATTTTTTCTTTATTTTTTACTTATATTATTAATGGTAAATAAATAATTAGCATTATTCGTATGTATTTACAATCTTGAAAGAAAAACAAATTAAAACATTTTTAACTAAATAATATATGGTTTTCAGATTGATACTATCCTAGCACGAATGTATAGAAGCTGTGGTCTAGCATTTTTAAAGAATTTTTTATTTTTGTGTATAAATGAAGCTAAGGTAACCATGTGCAGTTCTTACTTACTTAAAACTAAAAAACTCGAAAAAAAAATCACAGCTTTATTAGACTGTCTATAATCCTAGATGTATAACCAGATCTATTAAGTGTCTCTTGGCAAAACCTCTGACCAAATGAAGAACCATCTTATTATGCATTCAAGACGGAAGCTCTTAAATTCTTATTATAATCTTAGAGTGCAAATATATAACTTAATTTAGGCATAAGTAAGTCTAGTATAGGGTAAAGTTTTAATTATACTGAAAACAATTGAGTTCCTTTACACATGCCATCAGGTTTATTACAAAGATATAATTTTTTCTCCCTTTATTATATTCACACTGAAAATTTTAAATATTTTTTTTACTCTTGTATGCATAACAATTTATTTAAATAAAAACATGTTTATTATATATATATATATATATATATATATATATATATATATATATATATATATATATATATATATATATATACGAGGGCCTTTCAACAAAGACTAGGGCTGAATTTTTTACGGACCAGTGCAACGAGCTACATATCGCCATAAATCAGAAAATATCATCCAAGTAGGCTTCTTTCATTTTTCAAAATGTCAGTTGTCATAAATTATTTATTTGATTTTGACGCCGCTCTAAAGTTGAGATATTGTTAACGCGCCTCTAAGAATCGTGATGGATGAATTGAAAGAACAAAGATACGCGATCAAATTTTCTGTTCGTCTTGGAAAATCAGCAACGGAAACTTTTTCGATTATTAATACGGCTTTTGGGGAATTGTCTGTGGCAAAACCTGCTTGTTTTCGATGGCATAAAGAGTTTAATAATGGAAGGGAAAGTTATGGGAAGAAAACTACTAAACATTTAGTTAGCGAAAAATTAAGCAGGCTTTGCATATTCAGCATGCCTTTAAGACAAGGGTCACACTTGAAAGGTTCTCAAATAGGACCAATTGCTGTCGACATGTTTTTTTTTCAGGATGTTACAATGAAGCCACTGCAACGTTGGAAAGTTTGACATTTCAAGTCAAATAAAAACAGTCAAAGTCAAAGAGAAATATACTTCTGCTATTTTATATGTTTTTCTTCCACTTTGAATGTCAAACATTCCATTTGTTCAATCAGTCTTAAAAAATTGAATGAATTATTAGTCGATGTACCTGGTTGTGACTCTTAAAGGCATGCTGAATTTGTAATCTTGCTTAATTTTTTGTTGACTAAATATATTTGATCAGGTTAAAATTACCTTTTCATCCTGAAGTTGCCATTTTAAAACCAGAATTTATATTTGAATTTTGAAATATGAAAATTGAAATAATTAAATTGCATAAAAAAGTGTTCCAAAAGATTTAACTAACCCTGAAAATAAAGGCAAAAATTAGTAAGAAGCTTGAAAATGGAAAATAGAAATCGCAGAAAGAATAATTCATTGTCATTGTCAACCTTAGTTGTCAGTTAATTAACCGGAAGCGAAAAAGTAATAATCATTTGGAAAGTTGAGAAGATTAAATATTATACATAGCACCAAAATACCCCAAAGACGATAATTAGCTGGATTTTATTAATACCTTTGATATCTCTTTAAAAGATAGAAAGATACGGGAACTTCAAATGATTACAACAATTTGATAAACAAAGAAAATAAACATAAATGTATCCCATGTTCCATAAAGTTGAATAGAAAAATATATTTCATTGGATGTTCTAAATGTGAAAATTGGTTTTGTCTGAAGTTCTAACACTGGAATCTGTAGTGGAAGATAGATCAAAATACAAGAGTTCTAACCACACTACACCACAACTTGTTACGTTCTGGACGCGCGTTTCGCTAATCAAGTTAAACTAAAGTAACTTATCCTAACCGAGACTATTTATAGGTAAATGTGGTCACACTTGGGTACACTCGACTGCACCGTTGTCAAGTAAACAATAGAGGGGACTATAGGGAATAGGCCCTCTGTCTTTATTTAGTGCTTTCTTATCACATTTAACTATTTCTATACTCTCAAAGGGATCCAATAATCTATTAGTAGATACATTTTTAATCAACTTAAGATTATTTATTCCGACTTAGTGATTGGTTTCCAAAGCATGTTGGGCAACGCTTGACTTTTCTGTTCTTCCGTATCTTAAATGTGCCACGTGTTCTTTAAAACAAATGTTTATGGAGCGGTTAGTTTGCCCAACATATTTTAGATTGCAGTCTGACTTCGATTAATTTCATCGTTAAATAAAGTAAAAAAATAAACATAGGCTTTAGAACCTGCCCTTTTTAGGTGGCTATAAAATTCAAATTTTAAAAATTCCAATAAAATCAGTTAAAAAATTTTGAAATTATTATCTGAAAAAAGTACGATATAAAATTAAAAAATGAGGTTTCGTTCTTAAATGAGAATAAGACCCAAATAATTATTATACTACAATTATCCAAGCTTTCCATTCCACTTTATATGAACTAAAAGTAAAATGAAAATCAAATTCTAAGCAGTGGTTTAATAAAGGGCTAGCGAAATTTAATAAAGTAAGAAACAATTATCGCAGAAAAATCCTGAAAATACTCAATTGGCCGAAATATATGTAAATTATAATAATTTTGTTAAAAAGAAGATTCCTTAACAAAACTAAATTTTTACAAAGAACAACTTTTACGAAATCAGATTATCCAGGAAAAAATAAAAATTGCAAAAATTATTCCAGTATTTAAATAATTTTAATTATCGGCCCATATTAGTTTTACCAATCTTTTCCAAAATTTTAGAAAAAGTGATGAATTCTAAATTGACATCTTTCTTAGATAGGAATGAGATTATTTTGGTTATCAGTATGGCTTTCGCAAATAGGTAGCTGTAACAGATATAATTACAAATATTCAAATATATATCGATCAAAATAAAAAATGTGACACACTATCTCTGGATTTGTGTAAGTCATTCGATACTGTCGATCCTATTATTTTACTTAGAAAACTTTTAGATACTGGAATTCGGGACAAAATGTATTGTTGGCTTGAAACTTATTTAAAAGATCGATAAATTTCCTTTACCCTGAACATCCCTCGTTATGTTTTTTTTTTCATTTGTTAGGAATAGTGAAGTGTGCCCCAATTTAGTTCAGTACATAGTCACAGTATATATGTGTTACATATAGTGTCTTGGGCGCCATTTTGTTCTATCATATTGGATTTCTACCAATATTTTACCATTTTCTTTCGACCTATGCCACACTTGAGTTTTGGGCATAAGTTTAAATAAATTCAATAAGTAGTTTTTACATTGACACATACCTCCATTTTGCTGCGTCATATTGAATTGGTCAGCAGTTATTTCCTAACCCCAAATAATATACGACTCTAACAACAAGAAGACCGTTAACGGAAACCATTTAGAAACTTAATAGCTGGGAAATATCTGCGGACCAACGTAGAAGGTTCATATGATGTCATATAGGTTTCATGCAGGATATAGAATCTATGTGTCCTAAGGATGCAACAATAAAGTTGCGAAACGTGGAATATTTAAAAAAGTCTTTTGTTTCTTTACTGGATCCTAACCCCAAATATTACACCACTCTAACATAACAAGAGGATTGTTAACGAAAACCATTGAGAAATATATCTGGGAAATATAGGCGGACCAACGAAGTAGGTAAAGACTGATAATATGGGTTCCATGCAGGAAATAGGATCTATATATGTATCCTGAGGAAACAACAATGAACTAGCGAAACGTCGACAATTTAAAAAGACACCACTCTAGCAACATTTTTTTTAACATTGTTCCGCCATATTGGATTTATACCAAAATATTACCAGGTCATCCCCATATGACCCTTAATTTTTGGTCAAAATTTGAAGGCAATGGGGTAAGTAGTATTTAAGACAGACTGATTTATATAAATTCCATATTAAAATTAAATCGAAGCATAACGTTATTTGCTGATGACCCATTCACTTAAAACTTATTTTTAATTGGCTTCAATCTTAATGAAATAAAATATTCTCGTTTTAGATATAGATGAAAATTTAAGTTGGCGTAAACATATCGAAAATATATATCACCGTTATTAGGCAACTTTTTTTTTAATTCGCTATTTTATTCCATTGGAATTTTTCAAAAATATATATTATGCTTTGATAAATTCAACAATACAATATTTAATTTTAGTTTGGGATCAGCTAATAAAACGGTTTAAAATGCATTGAAAAGACTACAAAATAACATTATTAAATGTATTTACAGACCACCATACTTCGAACCGAGAATAAATTATTTGAAATTGAAAATTTATATACACTAAAAATATGTGTCTTCATTCCTTCTGTCATTACTAGACACATTCATTTACTATTCAGATAAATAACAGTAAAAAAAAATCCCAATCGTCGATTGGAGGAGAGTATTGATAATTTGGGTGAATATAAATATTTTACAAATCTCGATTTGGCATAGGCTACCATCAGATACCAACAGTGACGGCTCGTACTCCAAAATTTAGGGTCGGTCGAGACTCAAGGCCAATCAAGAGCAGTTTTTTGGTGAGGGGCTAATGAGGTAATTACCCCCCCCCCCTTCCACCGCCCAGACCGGTCAAACATCATGTGTAATTTACATATTTTTACGTGAAAATTAGGATTAAAAACTTGGCTACGAAACACTATAGCACAAGAAGGACCTGTTGGATTGGGTATTTGGGCAGTATTTTAATGTAAATATAAACAATGTAATTAACAAATTTGCTGCAGGAAAAAAATTGGACGTTATTCTATATCTATTTATTAGAAGCTGTTTTTTTTTACTTATGCCACAACAAGTAGGTTATTCAATATAGGTATTTATGTTGTTCTCATACCATTTATAATAAAATATATTAACAAACTTTTTTCAAATTAACCCCTCTCCCTTAAAAGTTTATTGAAATCGCTCTTGAGGCCAATGTAGTGTTAATTGGTGCCGCCGCGTCCAAATATGGTCGATTACTAGTATTTTATTTTTTTCTGTTTAGTTCTTCAATGATGATTAGATAGGTACCAACCCATACATATATAGCAGATCTAAACTAGAGTATAAATTTAATAAATAAGAAAAAAATGTTAGTAAAACGCTCTAGTCAGTCAATTTAATTTTTTGATATTTTAATGTATCTTGCCTCAAGAGGAAAATAAAATAGATGCCAACAAAGTGAAAGCTACATACACAACCAAAAAAGCATATTGTCCAGTAAGAATTACGATGTGGCCGGCCGACTTCTAAAACAAATTGCAAATGATATTTTAAAATATTCACTTGCACTTATTTCGTCACCACATTTAAACGTGTAACATGGAATAAAAATTGCTAATATTTAATATATAAACCATCCTTAGTCGTGACTAAAGGAAAGAACTAACTAAAATTAATTTAAAAATAAGTAGCATCATTTAGACTCTGAGCTGTTCCCCTGATTCGTACATAATACATCTCTCGGATAGAAAGGCTTGACTTGTCTGCAACGCGTGGTGGAGGTGTATCCAATGTTTTTGCTTCTGAGCGTCTGGACCTTTCGGTTGTTAGTGATAAAGTGCTGTCTATTGACATTTTAGGTTGTAAGCTCACCATAAATTACTTTGTTTTTTATATAATGATCGTTTATATTCCTACTTCGGCTATTGATGCTCAGGTGGAGATGTTTCTGGATACCCTCTTAACTTTGGATTTCCTGGTAAGCAAGAATGTCATTTTTCTCGGTGATTTTAACATACCGTTATTTTCCTCAAACCTACCACGCGGTGCCAGGCACAGATTACAGTCAAACTTTAGTGACATTTGCGATTTTCGTCAATTCAACTATGTACCTAACCTAAATAATCGCTGCTTAGACTTAGTTTTTGCCAACCTTAATTTAAATGTTCTTAGAAACGGTGTCCCACTCGTAACTGAGGATCCACATCACCCTTCCTTACTACTTGCCCTACGTGCTGGTAACCCTCATATTGACAATTTACCTGTTTATATTATTATATATATATATATATCCTCCTCAGTATAATTTCAAAAAGCCGATTACCCTGCGTTGTATGAATTTATGGCCAATACTGACTGGAACGCTATTTTACAATGCTCCGATGTCCACAGCTGGTGTCAAGCTTTCTATAGCGTTTTAGACACTATTTTCACTGCCCATACCCCTCTTAAATTACCAAGACCTAGACGTTTCCCACCCTGGTTTACTAATGAAATTATAGATTTAAGAAAGAAAAGGCATTTTATGACCTGAAAAAATATAAATCTGCTCTCATTCGTGTTAGGTACCAAGCCTTACGTCGTTTAATTAGCTACAGATCCATCGAACTTTTGGTCATATATTTGAGGCAAAGGAGCTCAATCCAGGAGATCTGCCTCTATGACAGATTCTAATACCACTTTTCATGGACCAAATAACATAGTTTCCACTTTTTCAAATTATTTTCAAAGTGCGTATAAGGTTTCACTGCCCTTCGTACAAAATGATTCGTTAGTTTGCTCAGATATTGTTGACATTCCACCTATAACCTCGGATGATGTAGTCTCAGCCTGCAAAGCCCTCAAAAACAAACTCACATGGTGTGACGGTATACCAAGTCTGGTCGTAAAGGATTCCTGCCGCATTTTGTGTGAGCCACTGTGTCACATTTTCAGTTTAATGCTAACCCTTGGAACATTCCCCGATTTATGGAAAGTGGCTAGAGTCTGTTCTGTTCACAGAAAAATGACCCTTCTGTTATTGAAAACTACCGTCCAACCTCAATTCTATGTAATTTTTCTAAAATATTTGAAATCCCTATAATCCCTAACTATCCCTTGAACAACATGGCTTTTTTTCCAAATAGGCCTTGTGTTTCTAATTTGAGCTGCCTTTCAACATATGTTTGTGATGCTCTTAATGATAAATCACAGGTCGATTTAATCTACACCGACTTTTGCAAAGCATTCGATTAGATAGACCACTATGTTTTAATACATAAAGCCCAAAACAGATTTGGTTTCTCAAATAGCCTTATTCATCTCTTGAGATTACATCTTCTAAATCGTAAACAATTCATTGAGATTGAAGCTTTCAGATCCGACTCTTTGACTGTTTCCTTCGGTGTGCCCCAGGGATCCAACGTGGGACTCCTGCTCTTTAATATTTTTATCGATGACCTTGTTTGTAAGATATGTTGCCTAATACTTGGATGTGAACGTCTCTAAATGTACTGTTATGACGTTTCATCGAATTGATAATCCTTTTACTATTTAATTGGTGATAATATTCTTAGCAGATCAACCACTCTCAGAGACCTAGATGTTTTTTTTTCGATGAAAAATTTACTTTTCCCTCATATTGAGCACATAATTGCTGGTGCGTCCAAGCCGTTAGGATTTGCCATTCGCAATTCTAGACAATTTTCCAACTGCTCTACAATCGAACTGTTATTTTATTCTTTTGTCCGGTCTAAATTGGAATATGCCTCCACCATTTGGTATCCACTGTATAATTGCCACATTAAGTCTCTGGAGGCGGTTCAGACTTCTCTTGGTTCGCTATCCATTAAATAATTCTCGGGGACTCCTTCTATAGCAGTTCCTGATGTAACTGCTTCTGACTGAAAGGTTGTGTTGCTGCCTTTTGCATCTCAAAATCAAACGTGTCGTTAACAGTTAAATTAGAAAGTGGGCCTTTGCTTCTAATGTGCTGGAAGCATACATCATCATGAAAATGATCAAAACATACAAGGGCTTGACAGTGATCACAAGCAGCCCAAATATCTTTTTCGCACCTGCGAACTTCGCAAATACCAAATAGAGAATCTGCATCTAAATTATCTACTGGTGAATCACTAAAGTCACATAATTCTTCAGCGTCGGTACTGGTTCTCAGTAGAATTCAGTTTTTCGCAGATTACTTACCGTAAGGTTTTTAGAGTTTTCATTTCTAGGGGCATCGTTTCTTGAATTGTTTTTTGTAAACATTCCTGTAACGTTCTTAAAGGTATGTTATCTTTGGAATCGTAATCTTCACTGTTACACTTGTCCCCGACTACTTTTTATAAACGTTTCTGCAATATATTGTGTCTTCAGGGTCGTAGTCGGCACTATTACACTCGTTTTCGACTCCTAAAACTGTTCCCGTGTACCACTTTTCGTCATATAATATGTTCCCTACACAAAAACCTTTGCATTCGATAGTTTCCAGTTCTTTTGAAAACACAACATTCTTTGACCCGTCTCGGCACGTCGTTTATGTTATGTAGAAAACCAAAAATTATTACCGGTAATAACGAGACGTAAACAACCACAATTTACTAAATTTTGAGGTTAGAATTTAGTCTGTTGCTGCGCGTTTACTGTAGATATGTCAGCTCTCCTTTTCAAGGGTCAATACGTGAGAAAAATTTGGTGTTGTTTGTCAGATAGGTCAAATCCAAACACCGCCGTAATACCGTGAGAGCTACAGTTACGGTACAAGTTGTGCCTGTAGGAAAGTCTCAAGTGGTGTAATTTTTTTTTCGGCAGGCTTCTGCACGCACCGCACGACGAGAATCTCCGGCGCCCACAACGTTATTTGCGACTGATGATGCTCGAGCTCAACGCTTAAGGTTTTTTGAGCTTAAGCGTTTGCGTCAAGGCACTGATTTTCATTAGCGTTCAACCATACCGTTCTGGGCGTTGGTACTGTTATAATCCGACGACGAAGACGTCGGTTCGGTTGCATGTTTGGACGTTTGATTAGACCTCTTTCTTTTAGTGGCGAGATTTTCTTTAGGCTATGTCTCCTTCCACGCTAACGAACTTTCTAAATTTTGGTTCACGCGAAACCCGATGTGACGTCATTAACGTTCACGCTAACTAATATAAGCTATTTATATGTTTTTCGTCGAGAAGCTTGGTAGCGTACGACCGGTTTTCAGCTCGCGCCATATAGGTTGTGGGTTCGAATCCCGACAAAGACGAAAATTGTTTTTTAGTTTTTTTTAACAAAATTTATAATTGATAAAAATGTTGATTACTTATTTTCTTAAAGTTGGGTTAGGTTTGCTGTATAGAAAGCGCGATATAGCGCGCCAACCGAATTTCGAGTCTATATTAAAACAAGGATTTTTTTGAACAAAATCTGGGCTATTACATGAATCCCCCCATTTAAATTAGTACAAATTTGTTAAAAAAAAACGTGAACCGATTTTCCGGCGATTCGTTCACGTTAGCGTGGAAGGAGCAACGGCTTTTTCTTTAACCCGTAACATCATCTTCAGTTGGGAGCCTATCCTAATTTTTGCTGCGGGACCTTTATGTTCTGCAGAACCACAACTTCTTCTCCAAGCTTTGTTGATATTGTGGCTGCAGTTGTAGCTGTTGCTGCAACTGAAGATGGTGTTAGACCTGTTAAGTCGATTCCTTTAAGGAATCGGTCGATGCTGCGTCCATGTCTATTTCGAAGTCGTCCGTCGGCGCCGCACAGTGTGTTAAATCGGCCGTCTAGCACGACATAGGTCCCAAATGTAATTTTGCAATATTCTTAACATATTCTAGCAATCTATATTTAAGATAGTGTTACTGATAGAAAAATGCAATTGAGAAACAAAAATGTAATTACAGTTCTCGGCGGGGAGGCCTTAAAGTTAGTAAATATTTTAAATCTGAAATTAACATGTTTCTATACATCATTTTCATAACAGAAAATATGATACTAAACATATCAAGTGTTTTTCTAGTTTCTTACATAAATACTGTTTGTAATGAAACTTTTTTACGGTATCAAAACTTTTTAAATATTAATGCCCCTATCTCAGAAATTTGGGGTCCTTTTAGGTATTACTATATTTATGTACTTTTTTTAACTTGTAGAGCATGCAAAAAAAGGTTTGTCGAAGTTTGGTTTAATATAAGAAGGATCTCTTTTAAACAAAAACCAAAAAATTAGCGGCTCATAGGTGCCCATTCGAGATTTATATGGCTTTAAGTATAGCTCATAGGTGCCCATTCACGATTTATATGGCTTCAAGATGGCGAGCCCATTTTAAAAATATAGATATTTGATCCCTCTGTAGTTTTACATGCAACATCGTGATAAAACGGTAAACATTTTGCAAAGACTAAGGTACAACATTTCGGGATTTTGTATTACAGCTGTGATCTTTTTAAAATTCAAGATGGCGAACCCATTTTAAAAATATGGATATTTGATCCCTCTGTAGAAGTTTTACATGTTGCATGTAAAACCGTGATAAAAATAAATTAAGTTATAATGCCACATTATTACCAAATGATATAATCCTTTTAAAATTCGGTAAATAACATAATTTTATAAAACCACAATCCCTTTAATTCTTTTAATATTGGAAATAGAAATTTCAAATCAGAAACAAATCAATTAGGTAGGTAAATTTTAACGACTTTTCTACCTTTAGAAAAATAAATTCTAAACGAAGATATCTTCGAAGCTACCAGTGCAGTGCCAGTAATTGGCATTTTTGTAAAGATAATTTCATAAAAATATATAAAGTGCAATATATAAAATATCAAATAGATATAAAAATATATTTAAAAATATATTAAATGCAATATCTAAAAAATATCGACTTGTATATGGCAAATAACAAAAATAATTTATTTATCACGAAAAGTATACCTAACTAGTTAATTTTTGTTTAAACGTTTTATTACCAATATCAAAAAAAATTAAGGGGTGCAGGTGCATACGCAGTGGGCTTTTATAAAACATTATCTGGTACATAATGTTTAGTCTAAAAGTTTTTTTATTGTTTATGTATTGAATAGAATAGAAACTAGAATAGAATTGTAAGTACAACATGATATTTTGTACTTACAATTCTACATAACTTAAACAAAGCAATATTTGACAAAACACCCTGTATACCTTACCTATCAATATTGTAATATCTAACTGAACCTGAAAAATTTACATCTTAATTGTTTATGTTTATATAGCTATTAGTTAATAATAGGTTTAAAGCAATGATCCATGCATTTAGACATCAATTGTGTTTTTAAGTTACACAAAAAATTAAATTTTTAATAAAAACGGAAGCCATTTTAATGACCGGCATCTTGTTTACATTTTTTTGCAAAAAAATTTTGTTACTTCTCCTAAAAAAGTATTATATGTAATTTAAAAAACGTTAAAACAATGCTTGAATAATTATGTTGTACTTATTCGGTTGAAAAACTCACAATAAAAGACAAGAAAGCCCGTGTGCTTCCCTGTTAAAACTCGCAGAAACTTGCAACACGCGAACGGTCTGTCGCGGATGTGCCCGCTATTAGCAAGCAAACGGAAATCTTCTTCGCATTTACCCTTTTGCTCTAAAAATTGACACACGTCACGTCGCAAAGTTAATTAATATGGCTAGTCGAGGAAGGAAAGAACATTTTGTCAAATTATAAGTTATGGGCAAACTTGGAAGTAGCGCAAAATGTAAAGAATTTAATAAAGAAATGCAAGGACTAGTCGATAGACTTAAGAATCACTGGGAAACAATCAAGTTAATTAGGTTTCCAGTCAAAAAAACAAAAATGCGATAACTATAACGGCGGTGGATATTTAGGAGATCAAGCTAGTGAAAGCAGCAGTAGTTTTACTTCCTTGTTCTGCTTTGTTCTAAGAACATGTTAAGATAAGAAGAAAAAACTAGACAAGTAAAAGCATTTTTTGCTACAAATTGCAGTTTCAGGTCAATTGAACATACAGAGGTGCTTAAGACTATTGAAATATTAAGACCAGACTACAAACCACCCTTAAGATTTCAGTTATCGTTAACCCTGTTAAACGAAATATTTGAGTAAAAATCAAAATCTTTTTTAAGAAATTATCTGGTCAGTCTCTTTGTCTGTCTATCGATGGTTGGTCCAATATTAACAACGAGCCTATAATATGTGCAGCTTTGACAACGGAAGATGGAAGTGTTCTTCTAGAAAGTTTGGATAGTTCCGGTCATCCCCACATGAATACCTGGCAGATATAGCCATTGGTTTAATAAAAAAGTGTAAAGATGAATATAATGCTGGAGTTACCGGTTTTGTTACAGATAACGCAGCAAATCTGAACAGAGTTCGAAAAAAATTGTGGAAGCACTGGATTATCCCATTTTTACATTCAGTGTTCTACTCATATATTGAATTTGCTTTTTAAGGATTTAGAACTAAGACTTGTGTAAGATCATGTGGTGCAAATTGTAAAATACTTTCGAAATACCCATTTGCCAAATCTTTCATACAAACAAAAAGGAGGAAAGAAGCTAATATTACCATAAGATGTTCGATGGCATACAGTCTCTGACTACTTGGAAATTTCTATCAGTAAGTGGTTAAAACTCTTGCAAATTTGTGAAGAACATATTGCAAATTTGTGAAGATGACATTGATGTATTAAATATTCATATCAAAAGAATAGCTGAAGATTTTAAAAAAAAATTTAAACCAATTTCTGTGTTACTGGATATGGTTCAGCAAAAGGTGCCTTTTTGTCTAATGTAGGCATGGAAACAACTTATACCAGTTTTTGAAAATATCGAAAATGAGGGCATACATTTACATCAATATTAGCTTTTCAAAACAAGATATAATCAAGCTTTAACACCTTTTCACTTTTTAGCATACTTACTGGATCCCATCAGAAATAAAAATGAGTACCCTCTATCAAGCGAAGAAAAAAAATCTGCTTTATTCATTGCTGGTCAATATTTCCCAAACACAGAATTATTATCATTAATAATCAAGTTAGAAGCCCTTTTCAAAAACCATGTTATAGGGGTCTAAATTTTAGACCTTTATCTTAGTAAACATAGCTGTAGAAGTAAATTTTAAATCTACGTCTATTTCTAAGACTTTTTGGTTATTTGCACCAAATTGATTGCTACATTGGTTTCTGAGATATAGTGTATCTTTTGGTGGAATAATGATTTTTTTAATTAATAGCCTTGGGACATTTTTAATAATAAAAAAATTGATACTTTTGATTTATATATGATTAAAAAAATGTTCCAAAACAAGTGAACAAAAAAACCATTATTCTACTAAAAGAGGCGCTATATCTCAGAAACCAATATACCAATCCATTTCTTACAAATAACAAAAAATTTTAGAAAACCCAAAGCAAATTTTGCGAGCGAAGAAGAGGAGATTTTAGTAAATGAATAAGTAAATAAAAACGCATAAAATATTTTGTTTGGAAAATTATCTCCAAACATTCTGCCTTTAAAATGAGCAGATGCGTGGCGGAATTTCAAAAATTCCGTAATCTCGGTAAGCGTCCAAAGAAGAACGTTTGATGAAATAAGGGCACAGTGGAAAAGATATATATATATATATATATATATATATATATATATATATATATATCCTTACTTTGTGTTCATTTATATACCATAATTTTCACATGTAATTTCAAAAATAGCTTTTCTTACATTTAGGGAGAATTTTATATATGTATTTTTACTTTTTTATTTTTGACAACCGGGATGAATTATGGTGTAAGATTTTGGTTCTCACCACAATAGCCTGCGTTCGAATTACACCGATGGCATGTTTTTTGTTTTCGTAGGTAATTCCTATTCAAACAATAAGTTAAAAACAAAATGTATTTGGAACACAATGTGATTTTTCTTGACCGGTTCTATACAGATTATATCTACATTTAATTTCTATTTTAATTTTCAAGTGAAACATTTTATCTAAATAATTTTAAATAAAATGGGCGATCCGGCGTACTTAAATTAATTTAGTGAGTACGACTGTTAAAATTCTTGCAATTAATTTGTTTTTTCTGGGCATCGCGAGGCCTCTAGTGGTGCAAATATCGTTTTTATATTAGTCGTAAATAATTACTTTTTATACCATAAAAAAAAACACCTTTTTATAGAATTTTTGATATCCCCGTTAACAACGTTTGGAGTATTAAGTAAAACACCCATATCGTTCCTTCTAAGGTCAACTTTTTTTACACTATACAATTTTATAATTTTGCTTTGCTTCTAGTGCTTTGTTAGTTTTCGGAATTTGAATTCTATGGTCATTCTTCTCTACTATTATGGATCATGTACATGGGCGTCGTTAGGATGAAATCCTGCGGGCAAGAATTGATGACAAAAAACAGTCATCACTATTGTGTTACGAGTAACGAGAACTATTAATCAACAAAGAATGCCTAAGAAAAAGTCTAAAAGTCTAACTCACAGCATATCTTGGTTAATCCTAGTGATGAAAGACTTTCTCCGCCCCCTGGCGGCGCCCATGATCATGGATTATAAATCCTTACCTTAAAAGCAAAACATCCGGAGACACATTATGATCTCTATCTGCTGAGAGCCTTCCAACACTGTCAATGTGATTTTTGGGTACTAAAAAACGCTGAGGGCTCGACTGTTCTTGAGTTGAAATAACTAGGTCATCAGAGAGGCCAATTCTGCAATACCAACTGATTTCAGTTCTAATTAAATCAGTAATTAAAAAGAATTGAAATTAAATTTGCAACAATTTCACATTGCACATTTTCTTTAAGAAAATTCGAGTTATATCAGAAGCAAACGAATTTGTGGACATTTAACGAGAGTTGAAAATATTCAGCTCAAATTAAGGGTAGGTTCTGTATTATGTTTAATCATAGAGGGTGGCGTTTATCTATATCAAGAATATTGAAAAAATAATTTAGATTTCTCCTTTTACTGAGGTTCTTCATTTAATTCGTTCAACAAAGTTAACAATGTGTAAGCAAAAAAAGCTTTCAACTTTTACTGATAGTTTCTAAGATAAAATATTTGATGTTTTTACAAAAATATTCGACCCAAATTTTATCGTCTTCACCCATAAATTCCATTAAATATTACGAATTTTTCGTAATTACGTGCACTTCTAAAATAGTCATAATATTCATAAGCTAATTACTAAACTATTAATAGTAATAAGTTACAAGTTGTATTTATTACTATGCACAGGTTGTCTGGTTATATTTTAAATGGTACTTTATTATATAAGTTATCAAAAAACTTTAAATACAGAAATTCTTGGGTTTCATCGGAACGGTATGATACTTTTATCTTTAAAGAGCAACTTGAGTAAAACTCTGCCTTAAGAGACAATGTATTCCCATAGATTCCATTGCTTCTAATTACAGGGTTTTAATCCATTTTATCAGTGGTTTTTAAAGAGAAAGGTATCGAACCTGGTATATTTATAATCGGCAAAAAAGAAAACCATGCATTCAAACAATATTATACCGGGTGTGTCACTTAAAATCACCAAGTTTGTTTTGTAAATTCTACCGATTCTGATAAAACCCAAGAACTTTTGTATTTAAAGTTTTTTGATAACTCATATAATAATATAATAAAGTCTCTAGGTAACGTTTAAAATATAATCAGACCCCCTATACCTTGACTTAATGTCTTGTTAATATTCAAAATGTTTTAGCACACGCAAGCTCATTTAAATGTTATGCTTAATTTTGCATTTCACTCCTAAATTCGAGCAATAAAAGACAATTACCTTTGATTATACCAATCTATGCAGGTATGGAAAATATTTTCAAAGAAAAACTCGCTCGCATCATCTGGCCTACAAAATGGAATAATACAAAATTGACGGCAAATAGTAAGTAATATATAAGTAAAATGTTTAACTAACCAACTGCACCAAATCCATTAAATAAAAACCCACTTAACTATGATAATTCGAGAATACAAATGCATGACAGGAATCTTGTACTTTTGCACATAAGTTTGCATTTTTTAATAACCTTAATTTTTTTTTGAGATCTGTATACACTGCTAAAACTTTCGAAATATATTTTTTATTACCAAAATAATCCTCGAACAATAACGGAAAACAATTTCTCCCTATTTTCAATATTTTTATTTGTTCAAGATATACAGGGTTTTATCAAAAATTCCCGAGTTCTTGCAAAACTTAGGTCTTTCTACCTGAAACGAGTAGTATTCTTCAAATTTATATTAGTTATTAGGGCAATATAAAGTTCCTAAATGAAGATACTGTTACTTGCTCTCTTTAGAATAACTTCTTTACAACAAAATTAACTTTATTAAGTACTCATTACAATATAGCTCGACTACTATACGCCAATATAAATATATATATATATATATATATATATATATATATATATATATATATATATAAAGAGGTTTTATTTCGGGTCTAGTGCTCAATATTTCGCCAATGTTTATTAGCTTCATCAGAAGCAACTACAAACATTATAAAGAATAGGTCCAATTAGAATTATAACATTAAAATGACAATCAAAACAATAAAATTTTGTCTAGATATACATAGTCAATACATATTAAAAATTACTTACAAGATGGTAGAGTCAATAATTTTTAAATTTTAACATTTCTACTTTACAACAGCTGAAATAATGTGGCGTTTTTAATGATAATATTCATGTCCCAGCAGTTGAATTGCAAAAAAGGAGAACAAAACACATTAGCTACACAAGCCTTATCTAGATGTTAATAAATTGTACGAGGTGAACTATTCTACGGTGTGCAGCTAAAAAGTATTGTTACATAAAATTTAAAAGATTGCAATAAATATTGCTCAGCTGATTGGTATCTGATTTATAATTAATGCAATACTTGTTCTTTTTTATGTGGTACATTTCCAAGAATAACCTTTTTTTGTAATTCGATTCCATCTCTAAAATTTTAACATTGGAAAAGTCAAAATTGTGGCCTGTTTTTTGATTGTGTTCAGCCAATGCACAAGAAATTTTCCCTAAACGGCAATCACTTTTGTGGCCGGTTATTCTTTGCCTAAGCCACTGAGATGTTTGCCCGATATACTGTCCATCACATTCCAAGCAGGACAACTGATACACAACGTTACTATTAAATAATAAGGGTGTTTGATCTTTGACCCTAGAGAATAGATTAAAGTTTTTTATTGTATTATATTTTGCTATTTTTATGTGTGGAAAATTTTTGAATAATTTTGCAATATTATTAGTTAGGCCACTTATAAATGGTAGTTTTCTATATTTAAGTTCAAGCGGTTGAACCTCTTCTGTAGGGCCATCATATGTATTTGAATTATAAATCAGTTTTTTTAGAATATGTTTCGGATACCCATTATTTAAAAATATCTTTAATAGTTTTTTCATGTTGTCTTGTAAAAATGAATCATCAGAACTATGTATTACCCTGTTTTTCATGGCTATTACTGTATTATATTTTTGATTCTTTGGATGGTTAGAGAAATAATTTAAAAATCTAGTGGATGCTGTTGGTTTCTGATACCAATCCAAAATAATTTTATTTTCTGGGTTCCTAATTAGCTTAGTGTCCAAAAATGGTACACTACGTTGGTTTTCCTTTTCAATAGTAAACTGAATATTTTTATGAAATGAGTTAAAATATTGCAAAATAAGTTCTGTACTGTCCTCCGGTACCGAACAAATTACATCGTCCACGTATTTATATATAAAAGGTATCTGAAATGGCAAATTGGGGATAACATTACTAAATAAATTATCTAAAACTATTGTTGCAAGAATAGGGCTTATGGGTGCGCCCATAGGGGTGCCAAAAATTTGTTTATAGAACCTATTGTTAAAACAAAAGTAAGTGTTGTTAAAGATAAATTTGACTAAATTTATGAAATTATTTTTTGAAAGTGTGGTGAATTTCTTAATTGTTTTCCATTTAGTGTTTAAGATGTCAATTACTAGATTACAGGGAATATTAGTAAATAAAGACACAACATCTAACGAGACTAATACATAGTTATTAGGTAACTGAAAATTATTTATAATATTAACAAACGAAAATGTGTCTTTGATGTTGTAATTAGTTTCATCTCCCAAAGCATTTGTTAAAATTTCTGCTAAATATTTTGATATATAATAGGTTGTAGAATTAACTTTAATCTATTCTCTAGGGTCAAAGATCAAACACCCTTATTATTTAATAGTAACGTTGTGTATCAGTTGTTCTGCTTGGAATGTGATGGACAGTATATCGGGCAAACATCTCAGTGGCTTAGGCAAAGAATAACCGGCCACAAAAGTGATTGCCGTTTAGGGAAAATCTCTTGTGCATTGGCTGAACACAATCAAAAAACAGGCCACAATTTTGACTTTTCCAAAGCTAAAATTTTAGAGATGGAATCGAATTACAAAAAAAGGTTATTCTTGGAAATGTACCACATAAAAAAGAACAAGGATTGCATTAATTATAAATCAGATACCAATCAGCTGAGCAATATTTATTGCAATCTTTTAAATTTTATGTAACAATACTTTTTAGCTGCACACCGTAAGCTGCGTCCACATCTGTATCATTTGTCCGTTGCGTATCGAGATCGCGTTGCATGCAACGCTGGTGTGTACGTACTGGCGACGCGATCACATGCAACGCCGTCTGGATACGCAACGTGATACGACCCGTCCCGGCATTTGTCGGTTTTGGCTTCCGTTTCAAAGGTGATACGGATACAGTGCAGGCCAGTCTGGACGAGTACCGTCGTGCGCGCGTTTCTTGCTTTCGTTGCATTTTGTTTCTGCAGTGTATTTTGTTCTTGAATTTTGTTAAAATGCAGTGGGATAATGAAAAAGTTTTTAAATTAATCGAGGCCTATCGGACAAGGGAAGTATTATGGGATCCGAGGAATGTAAATTATTTCAATAAAAATTTGAAACATGAAGCCTGGCAAGAAATATCCAATGAAATGGGGGGCGATATCGCAGAAGTAAAAAAGAAGATAGATTATTTGTTGGCTGCATTGCGTCGGGAAAAGATGAAAATGAAAAAATCAACTACAACTGGAAAAGGTATTTACTTATTAAATTTATTAACACTAAACAAATTAATATTGTACGAATACCGGGTGGGAGCAACTTTTGTTCTACATACATGTTATTTTTCACTATCGCCATAGATATGCGAAAGTTAAAAAAATTCCAAACAAAATGTAGTGAAATAAAATTTGCTGGGTTTCATGTATACACTGTGTCCCAAATTCGATGCTCACCAGGGGGTATCTCGGTTATTATTACAGTTAGAAATACTGTTAAATTAGGAAAGTTATATAAAATTTCATGCCAATTAAAAATATATTTTTATAACTTATCAGAAGTAGGTAGGTACTTTGTTTTAGGTTATAAGCTAGCAGCATGAAATAGCGACTTAAATTTTACGTCCAACGTTTCGTCTTTGCGGGCCCATCATCAACTTCCGATTTTTAAATGCGGACCCGGGTTTTTCATTTTTTTTTTTCAGAAGCATTTGGCATCCCAATACCAATGACATACTGCACTTATCCATCCAATATTTAATTTAAGATATTCCCATGAGAACTTATGTGCTAGATTAAGATAGTTAATTTAAAATTTTCTTATGTAATATATCATTACTAGTAAATGTATCAGTATGGCACATTAATAATTTTGGGAGGTCCTCTTGAAAAAGTTAATAAAAAAGGCCTATTAAAAAGTTTTAAAAAATGCAGGCCCGTATTTAAAAATGTGAAGTTGATAAAAAAAAAGCAAAAAACGAAACGTTGGACGTCATATTATCTAATATCGCCATCTTTTGGTGAAAAAGTGACAATGAAAATACTTTCTTTTAACATATTTTTATTTTTCAAATAAATTCTGGAAAAAATTAAATTAATTTTGCAAAATTTCAGTTTTTCTTAAATAACCTAAAAACAAATTGTTTCTGATAAATTCTGAAAAAATACTTTTAATCAGCATGACATTCCGTATAACTGGTACAACTTTCTTAATTTAACGATATGTCTTAACTCTAATAACAACAGAGATTCCCATACTTTAGAATTTTAATGAAATCACTGAATATTACAAATCACAATAAACAGAAAAATACTTAATAATAAATATTGATATAGGTACTAATCTAATTTATTATTTTTCAGGTACCGAAGATGTTTACGTGTCATCCTGGTTTGCATACAATCATCTAGATTTTCTTCTTGACAGAAACAAACCTCGGAAAAGAATTAATACGGTAGGTTCTAAGAACATACGATTTCATTTATGTTTTAAGGCGACTTGTAATTAAGGCATATGATCTTGCCATGGCAATTTTCCCGTGGTACAACAATATTCTGCAATTTCGTCTCTAACAGCCTGCGCGGATAAGGATGCCCGTCGAGGAACATTTATTAATGGTAATAAAGAAGTCATTTCTGCATCGTTTCTCCATCTTCCTGATATAAATTGTCCATTTTCTTCATTATCAAAAGTACCAGGTGGAGAGTACATGTTTACAGATTTCTTAAAAAGTTATGAAGGTGAGCTATTGTCAACACAATCAACTGAGCTTTTTCGGGTTGGAGCAACATCGGCCGTCTTAGAACTCTAAATACCTGAGCCGAAATGCCAAAGGCATTTTCGACAACTCGTCGAGCTCGCGATAATCGATAGTTAAATATCCTTTTTTGTGAACCTTTGGGATGGAGACCTGGATACGGCTTCACAATATGTTTACCTAGTGGAAAAGCAGAATCGGATATAAAGTAATATGGTATACTTTTTTCCCTGCCTTCCAACGGATTTGGGGGCGGAAGGTTTAAAGTTTCACTTTCAATTTTTTCTTTTAGAATTGAATCATTAAATACTCCGCCATCCGAAATTCTTCCTTGGCAACCTACATCGATGAAGATGAAGTTGTACTTGGCATCCACGACAGCAAACATAACAATACTAAAAAAATTCTTATAATTATAGAATTCGGTCCCACTGTTGAACGGTGCCTGCAACACAATATGCTTTCCGTCCATAGCTCCTAAGACATGTGGAAAATTCCAAACATTTTCAAATTCGGAACTAATTTTAAGCCATTCTTGAGATGAGATCGGTATCTGAAAATAAAACAAATTATATACGGTTTCGTTTTCATAGTAATAAAGAAAATTCTTATAGTTTCGGAATGTCCGTTCGTCTGTCTGTCAGCATTTTAGCGTTTTTAACCAGTTATTTCTGTTTTACAGGAAGACGTAGCCAGTGCTGAAAGTCAAGAAAATTTAGATTTGCACAATGAAGAATCATCAGAAACTGAACAAACACAACAAATATCCACTGAGGATGTAGAATCCGTGAGCAACACCGTACGTAACAAATCAGAGCCCTCAACGTCGACTTTTACACCTACAGTAATACGGAAAAAGAAAAGGCAAAATGTGGAACAAACAAACGACAGTATGGTGCTAAAGTCAGCATTCGATCTTTTGAAGTCATCAGCTGCAACAGCCCAAGTTGCAGCAACAGCCTCTTCCACACCTCCTGTTTCCGCTGTTATGGACGAGAGTCAGATATACGCGAACTATCTGGCCAGCAAGTTTAGATCCTACTCTCAACAAACTAGAAACGCACTGCAACATCAGATTAATAATCTATTGTATTACGCTGACAATGGAGAGTTCGAACATAATCCACCTACACGGGGTTATTCTTCCCAAACGCACATATATCCTCCACACCAGATGACGGGGACTATCGTGAGTGGAACTCCATCTACACAGGCGGGAGCTCCATCTCCACAGGCGGGAATTCTATCTCCACAGGCGGACATACCTCCACATGCGGGAATTCAATCTCCACAGGCGGAAGTTCAGTCTCCAAATTCACTACCAGAAGAAACTGAAGATTCCTTACGAGATTTGTTGAATTACCCAAATTACTGATTTTATATTATTATTATTTGTATATTATATAATGATTATGTATTACTAAAGAAATACCTTACCTTTATTAGTCCTTTTAATCCATCAAGGATAGCTTGACATGTTTCGGGAATTATATAACTATTGCTTGTTTAGACACTCTAAATAGGTATTGCAAACTGGAATATGAATCACCTGTTGCCAAAAACCTCAGAGTAATACTTAATCGTTCTTGCACTGAAATTGATGTTCTGAACTTGGTGTCGTGTGAAATTTTTGTATTTTCCACTTGTCTCTTGAAATTTTAGATCTCTCATCAGCGCATTTCCACCGTGTGTCATTCTCTTGTTGTTGTGTCGTCCACCACCGTCGTCGATTCAGTTTTTTTTTAGATAAAATGTTTTGAATTACGATGAAACAGGCACATGAAATAGCCACCAACTCATAAACTTCCGCTGACGACGACATGATTGCTCGAAACTTCGTACAGAAATGGCGCGACAACGCCAGCGATACGGAGGTCGGTACGATGCTCGGCGGTGTTTTCAAAGGATGATACTGATACGGACACAGAGAAATTAGTGGCGTCCAAACTATACGATACGTCGTTAGATACGCGTTGCAGCCACGCAACGGCGATACGCTACGGACAAATGATACATCTAGATAAGGCTTGTGTAGCTAATGTGTTTTGTTCTCCTTTTTTGCAATTCAACTGCTGGGACATGAATATTATCATTAAAAACGCCACATTATTTGAGCTGTTGCAAAGTAGAAATGTTAAAATTTAAAAATTATTGACTCTACCATTTTGTAAGTAATTTTTAAGTATGTATTGACTATGTATATCTAGACATAATTTTATTCTTTTGATTGTCATTTTAATGTTATAATTCTAATTGGACCTATTCTTTATAATTTTTGTAGTTGCTCCTGATGAAGCTAATAAACATTGGCGAAATATTGAGCACTTAAGATAAAAAGAGTTTCTTCTTTTTTTTCCCCACGGACCGCTAGACCCGAAATAAAACCTCTTTGTAATTTCTGTACGGTCGAAAATACTTAACTTATATATATATATATATATATATATATATATATATATATATATATATATATATATATATATATATATATATATATATATATATATATATATATATATATATATATATATATATATATATATATATATATATATATTTTTTTTTTTTCTTTTAGAAAATTCGAGTTATATCAGAAGCAAACGAATTTGTGGACATTTAATGAGAGTTGAAAATATTCAGCTCAAATTAAGGGTAGGTTCTGTATTATGTTTAATCATAGAGGGTGGCGTTTATCTTTTCAAGAATATTGAAAAAATAATTTAGATTTCTCCTTTTACTGAGATTCTTCATTTAATTCGTTCAACAAAGTTAACAATGTGTAAGCAAAAAAAGCTTTCAACTTTTACTGATAGTTTCTAAGATAAAATATTTGATGTTTTTACAAAAATATTCGACCCAACCTTTTATCGTCTTCACCCATAAATTCCATTAAATATTAGGAATTTTTCGTAATTACGTGCACTTCTAAAATTGTCATAATATTCATAAGCTAATTACTAAACTATTAATAGTAATAAGTTACAAGTTGTATTTATTACTATGCACGGGTTGTCTGGTTATATTTTAAATGGTACTTTATTATATAAGTTATCAAAAAACTTTAAATACAGAAATTCTTGGGTTTCATCGGAACGGTATGATACTTTTATCTTTAAAGAGCAACTTGAGTAAAACTCTGCCTTATGAGACAATGTATTCCCATAGATTCCATTGCTTCTAATTACAGGGTTTTAATCCACTGTATCAGTGGTTTTTAAAGAGAAAGGTATCGAACCTGGTATATTTATAATCGGCAAAAAAGAAAACCATGCATTCAAACAATATTATACCGGGTGTCTCACTTAAAATCACCAAGTTTGTTTTGTAAATTCTACCGATTCCGATAAAACCCAAGAACTTTTGTATTTAAAGTTTTTTGATAACTCATATAATAGTCATAGGTAACGTTTAAAATATAATCAGACTGATGAGATTGAGTTGTCTTGTTAATATTCAAAATGTTTTAGCACACGCAAACTCATTTAAATGTTATGCTTAATTTTGCATTTCACTCCTAAATTCAAGCAATAAAAGACAATTACCTTTGATTATACAAATCTATGCAAGTATGGAAAATATTTTTAAAGAAAAACTCGCTCGCATCATCTGGCCTACAAAATGGAATAATACAAAATTGACGGCAAAAAGTAAGTAATATATAAGCAAAATGTTTAACTAACCAACTGCATCAAATCCATTAAATAAAAACCCACTTAACTATGATAATTCGAGAATACAAATGCATGACAGGAATCTTGTACTTTTGCACATAAGTTTGCATTTTTTAATAACCTTAATTTTTTTTTGAGATCTGTATACACTGCTAAAACTTTCGAAATATACTTTTTTATTACCAAAATAACACTCGAACAATAACGGAAAACAATTTCTCGCTATTTTCAATATTTTTATTTGTCCAAGATATACAGGGTTTTATCAAAAATTCCGGAGTTCTTGCAAAACTTAGGTCTATCTCCCTGAAACGACTAGTATTCTTCAAATTTATATTAGTTATTAGGGCAATATAAAGTTCCTAAATGAAGATACTGTTACTTGTTCTCTTTAAAATAACTTCTTTACAAAAAAATTAACTTTATTAAGTACTCATTACAATATAGCTCGACTACTATACGCCAATATATATATATATATATATATATATATATATATATATATATATATATATTATATATATATATATATATATATATATATATATATATATATATATATATATATATATATAAATAAAGGCCCTATTACAGCTGGAGGCTATAGTATAAACTTCTGTAAAAGGACAAACGTTAGTAGCTGATATTATTTGACCTCGAAATGTCAAGCAAGCCTGTTAAAATTTCCACACCGGATACACAATACTTTTCAATGTCTCGTTGGAAATCAAACTCAGAATCTTTATTTGCATCATATCATTATAAGAATATCCTCTCTATTTTCTCCTTAAGCGAGCCTAAGCACATACATTTACACTTGAAAGCAACTCGTAACTTTCTTCTTTAAATTCATTCATTCATTCAGACCTAGCTTTCCCCAGAAGCTATTTAACATAATCGTCGCTAAACATCTTAAACATGAACGATTGATCCTAGGTAAATCAAGTAAATACCCAAAGAAACGCCTATATTTTCTCTAGAGACTGGTGTAAAAATCAACTCGATGAATGTTAAATGTGAATTTTTGAATTGTAGCGTGCACGAATTATGGTTCACATTCTTTGGCCCTTTATAAAGTCGTATCGGTACCTCCTGGGATAAAAACGATTAAATATATCAAAAATTCTATCTTTATTCTGCAAGACATAGATTTACATTTTTGTTTCTCCGATGTCGAAATATTGGGTAAAATTGAATTTCCAATAAAAACGCACATAATTTTCATTTGACAGAAAACTGCGACATTTTTCAAGGTGGCCTGGCACTGCTAGGTGAACTTTTGACGGCCATGTCAAAATAAGCAGACTGACAGGGATGCGATGTTTTTACTTTGAAATGCCTTCAAAAGTTTTTAAATATCTCTTTGAGGGTTAGTGATAATTAATACATACCGAAAAGTAGAAAAATAGCAAGTATTTAATGTCTAATTTTGTATATGAAATGAAAATAGTGAAAGATGTGCATCAGAAGCAATTTTATGCTTTATATGCGGTATTTAAAGTGTTGCTGACTTTAGTATGTGATTTCGTGTTATGTATTATTATACGGGGTTGTAAAGCAAAGAGATTCGGTTCGGAGTAATGGCATTTTCGAGACAGGTGACCTTGACAAATGACGTGGCCCCCGTGGACGAAACATGTCTGACGTTAGAGATATTAAGATAACCCCTCCACCGAGGGACGGAGAGGGCAAAAACTTCATAATCCCTTTAATATGGACATCCTGTATATTTTATGCTATCGAATGCGCCTCTTCTTGCTGATTTTAAATATATTAGGTTTGATACCTTTATCTTTAAAAACAACCGAGGAAATTGACAAAGCGTGTCAACCTCTGATCCTCCTAATTGCTCAGCGGTGTGTAAATTCTCCCATTGCATCTTCGAAATTAACATTTTTTTAGTATGCTCTATTAGCTTAGCGGTCGAGTTTCGGACTTACACTTAGAAGATGCAGGGCTCAAATCCTAATAAGAGAGTTTTTTAAAATTAAAATAAATTAATATTTAGCTTTGTGATGGATTTGGACGTTTGCTACCTAAAATGTCATAGTGCACTTCGACGACTAATATTCCCCTTTGGTTGGGTCACTTGTCCCACCCCTTTGGTTAGTTCATTTGCCTCATCCCTTTGGTTAGGCCCTTTGCTCCACTTCTTTTCCCCATCCCTTTGGGGAATGATAGGTGTTCCCGAGGGATAAGTGTTCCCGAGTGGTAGGTGTTCCCGAAGGAAGACGCACCTGAAGTATGGGAGACCTACTCAGTTTGTATCTTATGAATTTCAACAGTTTCTAAAAAATGGAATATAAATTGGTGTCCGACCACACCATATTACCCAAAAAGTAATGGGCATGTAGAATCAGCTGTTAAGGCTATGAAAACTCTCTTAATAAAATGTTTAGAAGGTGGACATTTAGCTGAGGAGTGATATTCTGCAGGAATACTTGAATACTACGAAAGAAATACTCCAATAATTGGCAAATTTTATATGGTCATTCAATTAGGTGTTTAAGATATAAAGAATATTATAGATAATTTTACAACAATACCATACAACCACATACATACCATACCAGACAACTTTCTAATATATCCATTGGTTCTAAGTGAGAATACAAGACCCTATTTCAAAACGATGGAACAAAATTGGAGTTATAGTGGAAGAAGGGAGAATCAGAACTCGTAGAGAAAAAGCATCCAGTGGAAAAATTCTCAAGAGAAATAGGATTTATTTAAGGACTATATACCATGGCTACGAATTCGATATTTGTAAGAGGGGAGATGATTTTATTATTTTCAAACCTTAATTTGTAACATCTGCCTATATTTGTGGACAAAAATTAACTTTTGATAACATGGCGTGTGTCTGCGCAGATTCGAAGCTACCGATAACATATTTTACAGATGCTTCACTTTTCGGTTATAAATAATCATATCCCTATTCATGAGTATATATGACAATATGGCGAAAGTACAAAAAATATATAAAGACGTCACGTGGTGACAAACTTTACAACAGCCTTCGTTGCGAATGATTGTATCGAGAGAGTATATATGATGTTTTGTTTGTTAACAAATGAATCGACATTGAATTTGTGCTAATGAAGTAAACTAACTAAACAATGGTGTATTGTGCTGTTATGGTGCATAATCTCTGATAACAAAAAAGCGGGAACATTTCGGGCTGTAGTTTATTAGAATTTTTAAATATCAAAGAAGTTCGTGAGCATGGATTTACAAGTATCATCACCAAAGAGCAGGAATATATTAAGATTTTTTTTTAGGCAGCGACTTGATATTGAAAATTGAATTGAAAAAGTTAATAAAATATATAATCAAATCAATGAAAAGAATCCGAACAGGGAGCTCCAGTTTATTTTAGTAATAAAATTAGTTATTTTAGTGAAGTTGAAGAAATTTAAATTTATTTTCGAAAAAAAAATTAAAAAACAAAAAATCGGTAAATTTCCTTGATCCGGAACTAGAGCTAGGAAACTGAGTACAAAAATATACTTAAAGTAAAATAATCAGTACTTTTGATACTGTATACTTGTAGTACTTTATAGTAGTAGTTATTTGGGACAATATATTCAGTTCTTTTTAGAGAAGTATTTGTACTGGTACTTAAAAAATGTACTGACAAATCTTAATCTACTAATCTAAGTATTTTTAATAATTAAGTATTATATATTTATTTCAGTATTTATAAATAATTAAGTCTTTTCGAAAGAAGGTACTTTTTTTTAATTATCCATCTTTTTTTCTACCTACTAAAATAAAATCGTTAGTGGTGCCTCAAAATATACGGAAAAATTGTATAAGGTAGATTGAAATGCACATATTTATTAACATTTTATTTATTCGAAATGAAAATGTCTTGAATAAATATTAAAATATAAATATGTCATTACTGTCTAGAACAACAAGACCACTGTCATAAAAATGTATAATTAATTAATCAAATATGGCAATCTTGCGCATAAAAAATTGTTAATTTAATTTAATATCTACAAACTACAAATGTAATGCAGATAGGTTATAATTTTTTTACAGAAAAAGCTCTAGTAGCTATATTGCGTATTTCCTTCAAATTCAATGCAATATTTATGTAATTTTCTTCAAAACTGATCTTTTTCTAAAACTAAAACATTACAGTGATGTTCAAGTAGCAAGATGATGATTTTTAAGTTGATACATTTTTAAGATCCGTAACGTTACTAACCTATGAATCTACGTTATTTAAACGTTACATTTTCAACGTAACTAACGTTTGCAAGCTTCAAGTTGATGTGACGTCAATTTCTAAAATTTCACGAAGGAAATAACGTTATATCAATGTTCTTGACGTCAACTTATATTTGAATTTTTTAAAATTTTGTTGTTCAAATGCAGTGCACTATTATATCGATTCTCCCGCACGTGTGTGTCTCGAAATATCCACCAACAAGAGTCTAGTGCAGGCGAAATGAAAACTTTCTAAGTTCAATACGTATTATAATAGATATATGTACTATAATTAACGGAATGGTTTAACAATAAGTGCGACACAAAGATAACAATATATATTATTATTTTGGATGCACGTGATCACAATAAACCAATCAGGGTTCGTAGCCGATGTCATGAACCTCGTACGTCACACGACTATATCCTTCTTCCGGGTTCATCGAAAAGATAGGTTGTGGCGTGTTACGACTGTGAGTTTTATGGAATATACGTATTAAATTTATTTTGGATAACCTTTATTTAAATTAGTAGATATGCTCGTGGAGAAAACTGTTTCATAACTCGCGCAGTGGCCATAACCAACCTTTGGACGATTTGACGCTACAAACAGTGGGTGTAGGTAACATGACACTTCTTTATCTCTTTCGGTAATATTTAGCAATATTTCTTCCATAATAGCGCACTTTTATTTATATTACTGTAACTGCCTTGCAGGAAAAAACGCTAACAAATAAATTAATTAAAAAATTAAGTAGGCTCCGATAAAACAAAGTCGGATTAAGTTGTGGATTCCGCATCTTAAAAACATCAAATTATAGTGTTCATGTAAAAAACAAAGCCAGCGTCGTTTCAACGTTGGCTAAAAGTTAACGTCTCCAGACGTTATATTTTGACATCAAATCAACATTGAGATTTGACTTAAATATCAACGTCTATCTGACGTTAATTAATTAAAAACGTATTTCTGCTACTTGGGTCATGGGTTTAAAAAAAAAAAAGTTTAACCCCCCTGCATCAAGCTGAAAGATCCGGACAATATTTTTTATCGGTGAAATATATTTTCAGCGCAAAAATCAATGACATTTTTTTAGTCCTCACATTTCTTTCCCGGTGGTGTATCTCCATAAAGACGTATATTAATTAGGCTTGTTATCATGTGGTCATCGATGTACAGAAGTGAGGATCTTTTTGTTTGTCGTCAAATTTATATAAATTTTTGTTGTTACCATTCTAAAACCCCCCACGTAACAATTTTCATGGTACGCCACTGCTATAAAGCACAATGTTAGAAGAATATAGGTCACTACATTTAAAACAAGAAAAAATTGAATAGTATATATCTTCCATTGAGGTTCAATTGTTTTTTTCGAAAATGCATCTGAATTTGTAAACATCTAAGTTACTTTAATATTGGATATTTTGTACGTCTTATAATAACGGAGATATAAACAACGTTTACAATTTTTGGATCACCTTGTACAGGATGTCCAGTTTTCGTTGTCTTTGCAGGTTATCTCCCTTATTAGAAACGATAGAAAGATACGGTTTTCGCGACAACAACTACTTGTTTTGTGAAACTGAAAATGCCGTAAACAGAATTCTTACAACCCTCTTCGTTTCTGAATTACTGGGTGAAATCGAAAATGTTTGTGATTTGTGAAACCCCTCGTTATAGGCATGCCAACGTGAAGGGCCAGGTGAGCCAGGGCCCACCCTAATGTTCGAAACAAAAATTAAATTTTTCCTTTCCAACAATAAATTTGCTATTATTAGTAGTACATTTGGCTCGCAGCTGTAATAATATCAATTTGATATAACCTGTTTATAAATGAATAAATATCAATAAATAAATCTAAATAACAAGAATAACTTTTGTTATTTAGTTCTAGTTTGCCAGAAAGTGTTGGCTTTCTCCAAATATCATACATCGTTGACTCGACTGCTGCTCGCGCTCTCCAAGTCTGCAGAATAAAGAGAAGCATGACGTTGAGGCTTGATCTGACTACTTTTTTGAAAAATTATAGAAATATGGCTGATATTTTCAGCATTGCACGGACACATATGGACACTTCGAGGTTTTAAAGGTGTGTCGAAATAAAGAGCGGATCCAAAGCAGTCCCCAGGAAGGTGGTAATAAATATTACTGTTAGGAATTTCTAGAAAAATGATTCCGCCTATTGCAAACTGGACGACTAAAAAAAAAGGTCGATAGTACACACCTTGCATTTGATACTACATGTATAAAGTTGATTCGAGTTTGAATAGGGCTCATGCCATTGTAGGCGGCCGAAGCGGTGTAATTAAATCACAGTTTATTATGTTTTTGTGTATATAAGCTGTGATTAAAGCTTGTGATTTTGTAATTTTGCCCTGGTGTAATAAGGTTTACAGATGTGAATAAAATCTAAGCTACTATTTTTTTGGAAAATAAAATCATAAACTTTTTGATAATTTATTGTTGAAAAATCAACATGCATTTGAAAACAAAAAGGAAAACATTAAAGTTAATACTTGCTATCATTTCCCCCCTAAAGGGGGCAACATCAATTCATTAATACATTTGTTAATGGCCTGTGATAGGTACAAAATGTATTATAATTTATTTGAACTCATAAAAATATTTTCCGTAATTCCTGTAACTAGTTGTTCCTGTGAGCGATCGTTTTCGAAAATGACTCAAAGTAAATCTAAATTAAGAAATACCATGTCACAGAAGCGATTAGATTCTCTTCTTTCTTTATATGTAGAGCAAGAAAACACAAATAATCCCAATTAAGATCAAATTATTGATGAAGTTAAAACCCTTATATCTGGCAGCCGAAGACTAAGGCTATAAACGAGTGTCCTCATATTATTTTTGTTAAGTTTTTTGTGTATGAAAATAAAATGTTTATATTTTACCGCAATTCTTTTTAATAATTTTCCGTACACAAACATACGCACCTATACAAACATATATTCACATTTTTACTCAATTTTGTCAATATAATTTCATATGTGTTTTAAACACCACTCACACACTTTTGAAATGTCGTGTAACCTTGCGCAACTCTTCGAAGGTTTCATATCGCTTGCTCTAACTTTTGGTCTGTAGGTAACCCCATAGTTCACAGGCTCATATGTTGCTATCCATTTATCAGGAAGCGCTCCACCTGATTAAAAATATATTTGATCACAGTAATCTAAAGGAACATCTTCTAATAAGTTGGGCAAAACATTTACCAATATTTCTGGTACTCATTGGTTGTAAGAAGTATTTCGCTATGTTGATATAATTTTTGTACGTAATATAAAGCATGCCACGCTAAAACAAATACATCTTTTTGAGACATTATTTCTCTGAGGTTCAATTTTATTAAATGTTTTTGAATATATATATATATATATATATATATATATATATATATATATATATATATATATATATATATATATATATATATATATATATATATATATATATATATATATATATATATATATATATATATATATATATATATATATATATATATATATATATATATATATATTTTTTTTTTTTTTTTGAAAAGCTAAAAATGAGACGGATCAAGTTGGTGACAAATATACACGATGTCCAATTAAAAAACAGAACTTAGTGTTGTATCTGAAAAACGACAGCTCGCAGGAAAAATCTAAACCATTACCCAGATACTAGGGAAGTCCAAAATCCCAAGAGGGCTATCGTTGCTAATAAAGCAGATACTCTGCAAGGACAACGAAAACTGAACACTTTGTACACGAAGTGAGCGCTTATCTTCACGAGTAATAGTATCATGTTCATTAGTTGACTATTATGGTATATACGATATGATATTGTTTATCGTTTCTTTAATGTTTTTTTTTTGTGCAAATAATCATGCATCGCGAGAAAAATTACTTATTTGCTAGGTTCTTTTTTACGCCAGAGGGCATTTTTAGTTCTGAACATGCCAATATAAATAAAATAAATGGCAATCCAATTATTATAATATTACCTCCATCTCAATAAGGTACAAAATTAGCTGTTACTGGTTTTAATGATTAAAGAGTAAACTTCAGAAAGGTGTACAAATCTTAAACTTCACATCATATCACCTTAATAGTTAGAATCATTTAGTACAAACTGTTTAGAATAACATCACAAATAAAGAAGAAGTCGGTAGCAATTATTTTGTTTCTTCAGGTACCTAAACTACATATAGTGTCTACAAAATAAAAATCGATGCAAGTCATCGAGAAAGCTATTAAATTAGTGCACTAATATCACTATGCAAATATTATTGTAGTGGAATATTTGGATTGGAATTTATATCTAGCACTTGTTATGCGGTTAGCAAAATATGTCATGTTGAAACGTTTTATTTGGTGCCTTTTTTTGACGTTTAATTCTTAAACGTTTAACCCCCGTATTCACTAAAAAGGTTTAAGACTTAGACCAGATATAGTTGCCATGATACTTAAAACTCTTAGTTCGCCAGTTATGATACGCTTATGTCAGTGTCATTTTATAAGTGTGACATTTTGAAAAATTATTCAATTCAATTGTTAAAAATGTCATCTTAAACCTATAAATGTCAAGTTAGACCTGGTCTAAATGTAAACCTCTTTAGTGAACACAGGTGTTAGAGTTTTATTCTGCCATCGAAAATGGTTCTTTTTGGAGCTATCCATAGTCTTACAATTACCAGACTCCAGTTTGAAAAAAATCAGTAAATTTCCTTTACCCGGAAATTCACTGATTCCTTTAACCGGAAATTCACTGATTCACTCGGTATATTTTTATATATTAGGAATAGTGAAGTATGATCCGACTTAGTTCCGGACATCGTCCTGTAGTAACACATATTTATTGCTTTTTCTTCCATTTTGGTAGACAAAAGAAAAAAATCAGAAAGGAATTTCCAGTTTGTTTTAAGTTTTGATAATTTTGAGTATCCAACCTTATACCCAAAAAATTAAGAAGAAAAGGTCCGTTTTTAGTGAAACTCCCAATACCAAGTTAAACAACTGTGACTTTCTGTTATGATTTATATTAAAAATATGTTTTATTTTAATATTCAATCTATAATGGATTTTTATTTTGTTGGCAGTTTAGGAAATACTCCCGCGCTATAGTTATAAAAACGTTGTGCTAGAATAATAAGGTTTAAAAGTTTGTTACGTTATTTAGTAAAAACAAAAACTTTCAATTTGAGATGTGTGAAAACGACTCCCCGCGTGATGGTGCTAATGCATACTTTGCCAAAATACCTATAGGACTGCAGCCTAAAACCAACGGAGCCCCAATAGGTGGCGCTAAGTGTTACACTTAGCATGTAGTACTGTTCCAGTATGACGTTTCGTTTGAGATTTTGTCATATCGAGCAATCTGTTGCATGGTTCACCATAAAGACTCCTTACCAAAATTTTACCAGTTCCGACATAGTGCATTTTTATCAAAATTTTACATCATCCCCATATGACCCTAAATTTTTTGTTAAAATTTGAAGTCAAACGGATAAATAATTTTTTAGCTATATCGCCAACAAACAGATAGACAGACCGGTAGACACACGGTGACACACCGACAGACAGACTGACAGAATTAAAAAAACATATTTTTCAACATCTAAGGACCATGAAACGTGAAGTTCAGAAAAAATCTCAGTGTTATTTTTACGATTAAAATACGGAAAAAGGCAGTTTTATTTTGAAAGCCGTCAAAACATTTTTTTTATTAAATTACGGCATTAAAGTGACATGCAAATGTAAAAACCGTAGTGAATAATTTTAAGCAGTTCCAAAGTTAAAAGGAAAAACAATGGTTTTGACAGATGTCAAAATATTTTATTAAATACATTACGCCACTAAAAGTTGCATACATGGAACTATGAAAAGCGTTTACATACATGGAACTATAAAAAGCGTATTTAAAAATTGTAAATAATTTAGAAGTTACGAAAAAAAAATACATACAAAAAGTGGTAAAGTGTGAACAAAAGTCAAGTGAAGAAAACAATTTTCTTGACATTTAAAAATTTTAAGCCGTTTAAGTTCATAAGGAAAAAGGATTTTTTTGACAACAACCAAAGATTGAAAACAAAAAATAGGCCACAAGAGGTTACATAAATCTGAAGAAACAATATTTAAAAATGTTGAAATGAAAAACAATTTTTTTTGTAGTATATGTGTTTTTAATAAATTATGCTTTTAAAAGTTATCTATTACAGGAAACCCCAAATCGATACTTTGAATCCTTCAAAAGTTCAGTAAAAAAGAAAATTGAAAAATGTATAGCCGCGAAAACAAAATTTCGCCTTTTTATTACCCTAATAACTAAATCGACGTGTTATACCGAAATGTTTCACTAGAAAAAAAAATTACAAAATTCTTAAAATAGAATTTCTAAAGAAAAACATGTCCTACTTCCCCTGTATAAAATAATATATGGCGTTACCTGTATGTTGAAAGCCTGCCAAATTATTTAAAAAAATCATCAAATAGTAAAACTCCTTAAAAATACACAAGGACAAATTCTGCAAGATTAGATTTTTTTAAATTATAATATCCTATTTATTACCGAAAACTCGATACTATAAATCCTACAAAAGCTCCACTAGATAAAAAATAAAATATTCACAGCTGCGAAATCAAAATGTCGTCTATTTATTAAATACATACTTACATTCCCTATGTTAAACATACTATCAAAAAACCACGCAAAATGTAGAACATTTTATCGCGTATACTAAAAGTAGAACATTTTATCGCGTATCTAAAAACCTACCAAAGTATTAAAATATCTCGGCTTATATATACCGAAAAATACATCTATTCTGTATTCAATTACAGGCAAGCATTTCGCTGCTACTCATTCAAAAAAGGTAAATCGAATAGCACTTATATCAAACTTGGGGAAAGATTTGCACCTCAAATTGTGATTACATTCTTAAAAATATTCAAATTTTAATCTGCCAATTTCAAAAATACACAAAGTACAGTTTTTGAGGCCTTAAAATTAAATAAAAGTAATCTAGTATATCCAAACTTTTGGAAATACATATTAAAAATCAGTTATTAAAATTTATGAACAAAAATAAACAATTGAGTGACTTTCAGCACGGTTTTACGGAATCACGTAGTACTGAAAATGCTCTATGTGAATTTCAAATAACAATAGCTAATGCTGTTGATAAAAATCTCTATGTGTCAGGCATGTTTGTGGATTTTTCTCGTGCGTTTGACATGGTTAACCACAACATTCTCTTGTTTAAACTAGAAAAATATGGGATTAGAGGACAGGCAGGGAAGCCGGTGAGGTCTTACCTGAATAGACGTGTGCAATTTGTTCTAGTTAACGGGGCTAAAATAATTCTTTATTGATAGAGCAAGGAATGCCACAGGGCTCAATTTTTAGGCCATTGCTCTATTTAATTATACTAACGATTTGATTTCTCACTTGGAGCAAACTTCATCAGGTGTAACAGTTGTGTCATATGCCGATGATACCAATACTGTTGTTGTAAAGAACCATGCTTATTCACTCAAAACTACTACTGAGATGGTTTATAAACATGCTATACTCTGGTCTCAAAAAACTGTTTAAATCTTAGCGAAAACAAAACTAAGTTTAATGTGTTTTCAAATACTAAGCAAAACAACTTGCACAATTTGCAAATTGACAATAATTGTCTCACAGAATCATCTAACTCATGTGTAATGCTGGGCCTAAATTTTGATTTGATTGAAAACTTACGATGGCTGGATCACATTGAAAACCTCTCAGTTAACCTAAGGCAGAATTGCTATGCACTAAAAGCTTTATCTAATTACTGCAGTCAAAATGTTCTTTTATCGATATATTATGCAAACATACACAGTCGTCTATCCTATGGCATAATCAATTGGGGAGCAGGTTCGGACGTGCAAAGAGTGTTTTTATTGCAGAAGTATGCAATTCGAATTACTTTTGGACTTTCTTACAGAGACTCTCGCCGAGAATATTTCAAGAGAATTCAAGACATATAAAATTTTAACTGTTGCAGAAATTTACATTTTAAAAATTTGTATATTTGTTTATAAGAATAAGAACCTCCTCCAATCAAACCGCACTTTACATAATTATAACATTAGAAATAAATAATTATTATGGCCTACTTTTCATAAGACAACGTTTTTTTCAAAACAACATAGCCTATAATGGTTGCAAATTTTTTAATAGACTAAGTAACGATGTAAAACAAACTGCTACTTTAAGGGGGCAGTTGCAGTCAGTTAGCATTGCGAAAATATCGCGTAAAATGACCAAAAATAAGTTGTTTCTGTGATAGTCTGCGAAGTTATAAAAAGGAATTTGACGATCAGAGTTTAACACATATTTTCTAAAACACTTCTAAATTAAATTGAGAATGTTGAATTTTTCATTTTAGCCTTTAAAAGTAAAAAAAAATCGGTTTATATGTCTAGTAATTTTTCGAAAACAATAGCGGTACTAACCTTGAGCTTTTCTATGCTCAGAAGTAATTTCGTCAAATTCCAAAATACTCAAATTGGAGAGCATACATATAGGTACATTTCTGTAAAAAAATTGATCCGAAAAACATAGTAGTTTTTTTCCAAACTATCACCAAAGATAATTACTAAAATCTTGGAATATTTTTCGGAGAATACGTTAGGTTGGCAATTGCAGTTGGTAACAGGTAAAGTTTGAACCCCTACCGCAAGAGGTCGGCCCAAATTTTTCAATATTTTCTAATGGAAGGGAGAGCGCAATGACGTTGTCAGTGACGTCAGATAAATAAACATTTATCTCTCGCATGGTCTTTCGTTTTTTTTTTATCAGATTCTATGGTTTTTCTTTTAAATAACGTTTAGAATATTTTAATACATATCATGTTGGAAAAAGTAATCAGTAGATTTGGGCAAATGGAAAAACATAATTTTTTAAACAATATTTGTATTTTAAGGGAGAAAATCGATCTTTCCTTGAACTATGTGGGATATTAAGGAAGAGGAATGTATGTTTAGGTCATATCTTAGTTTGTTACGGTGGGTTCGTGTAACAAATTTTAGTTTTATCTTTTCTTTAGTTAATAAGAATTCACACCGTTATTGGTTTTTTTTTGTCATGTAACATAAAAAAAATCAATCAAACTATTCTTAGTGGCAAAAAATTATGCCAAATACTAAATTTTGGAAAGGATTTCTTATCTCAAAATTGTTCTATTCTAAAAAATGGAAATATATTGATTTATTTGACCCTACGCAAAGAAAACGAATCGATGTTTCATATAGGTATTTAGTAAAGTATACCTAACTGGACATTTAATTTCAAAATAAACAAGTTTATAAAATTTCCTGCATGCCTTTAAACGTACTCAAATGTAGTTTATCATTTTTATATCGGTTATGCAAAATAGTTCATTGTATAAAAAACAAAATACGTCTTGAGCGGGCGAAAACCCTTCTCCCTCAAACTGTTAAGAAAATAGGAACAGTTGTATAGAATTTAAAAGTAAAGTAAGTACCTAAATGTACTATAATTCTGCCATAGCACAAAACATGAATAAGCACGTTGTTTCTACTCTTTTTTTGCAAAATTACAAACAGCTTTTTATGAACTATGACAAATTATTTTAGCATAAATTAAGCACTGAAATTTATTAGTCATGAAATGTTTTCAGGTATATCTGGGTAGAAGAGTGTTTTTTTTCTTTATTTTTATTCCAACTTCTACAATTTGTTATAAAGGTCAGAAAAAAATAAACTTCAAATACAAAATTTTAAAAAATATCCCCAAGATTCCAAACATATTTAGTCTCGTTTGAAATCTTAGAATTGCAATGTCGGTAAAATGAAAATTGTTCTACTAATGGTTTAACTTCTAGTCTAAGCAGATAAAAAAATTGTTCTGCTTTTACAAAAATAAAAAATTGTTTTGCAAGTTTCTGATGGGATTTTTCTAAAAGATAGAGAAAAAGTTTGGATATAAAGTTTTTTCTTTTATAAATATTGAAGATGGATGAGAAATATAAAAAAACTCTGTTTGCGGGTTAGTAATTTATTAGGAAATAATAGCATTTACATAAATGGTACCTATATATTACAATATCATCATATACATTTTTAAGATTAGGAAAATAGTATCTATCTACAGTAATAAGGATTTATTGAAGAAACCAATAGGTCTTTTATTTTATATAAAATGTACTTGCTTAGTTGCTAACAGAACGAATTAAATAAATTTGTAGTCTAATTAATATATTTAAGCATCGATTAGATTAACAAAAAACAATAATTCAAATTATGTGCTCGAGTTGGTTAAAATATAAAATAATTATGTTTTTATTTTTGAACTACATATATAACCAAATGTAGAAATGAACATATTTTTTATTTGTATCCTTAAATTACTAAACTAAATATTCCTAACTTACAAATCAGTATTTATCTTTTTTTTTGCTTATAGCATTTAAATAAATAATATGTAAGATAACATTTTAGTAGCAATTGAAAGATATTTTTGTAGTTTGGCTGGGTATTCATGAGTATGCTATCAAACTGTGGAACATATATATTACAAATGTATAGTAGGTATATTAAATTATAAAATTCTGAGAATAGTTTGACTTTCTTGTGTGTAGTATAGTGTAGAGGTAACATTCAGCCTATTCTGAATGGATTTAAGTTAAAACCCCTATACTCCAACACAAAAACAGCCAAACTCTTAGAAAGAGCCAGTTAATAGTATATATATATATATATATATATATATATATATATATATATATATATATATACCGGGTGTCCGGGAAAATGTGGGAGATCTCTCGGACTCAGATAGAACATTAAAAAATAAGATGACAAGTTCCCATAAATTTTTTTCCTAGCGGCCCTCCCTAGGGAGATACGGCCCCCTAAAGAACCCCACTGGAAATCGGTTTTTCTAGAATAACTTTTAAACGACTCAATATAATTTAACGAAAATTTAATATGATAGACAGTAGTAAGGACCTCTCAAAATACTCCCTTAAAACATAATTAGCTTGTTTAGTTTACCAGGGACGGACTAGATTGTACATTTTAACGCTCAAATTTTTAACACCCTGTATGATAAGGAGTTAAAAAAAAAATAAATTTGGATACCTTGAACATTAAGCTAAAGAAAAGGTACTCTTGTTCATTGTCGATAAAATGAACCGTTTTCGAGAAAAAAAATAATAAAAGTATTAATGTTTTATTATTGTTTATTTATCAGTATTAAAGAATGCACTTTTTTACAAACGTTACTATGGTACGAAATAAATAATCTCGCATTGACGTGTGCATTTGAAATCTTCTTGACACGTTGATCTTTTTGTACCTACTTCGATATTCATTTATTAAATTTTGAATACCTTGGTAAATTTAATTCGATAATGGGATACACATTTAGTGAGTATGCAGATATGCATCTTATGTACGGACTTGCATCTTGCAATGCTTATGAAGCAAGAAGGTTGTATGGAGAAAGATATGCTAATCGCAATATTCCAAATGAGAAAACATTTCAGCGAATTGACCAACGTCTAAGAGAAACTGGTGGGCAATTCTCAATTAATAAGGTAACATTATTGACGTTCATTAATTATTTTTAGGAAGTTTTGGGAAAAGGAGTACTGATGCTGGTGTGAGGAGAACAGTACGTACGGTGCAATTGGAGGAAGATATTTTGGATACTGTAGCTGATACTCCCTCAATAAGCACTCGAATATTAGCCGCGCAGCTTCATGTGTCAAAAAGTACAGTTGCTGAAGTACTTAAAGAACAGTTGTTATACCCTTATCATCTGCAAAAAGTGCATCAACTACTTCCTGAAGATTTTCCTCGAAGAATCCAGTTCGCAAACTGGTTGTTAGATCAACAACGAACAAACCCAAACTTCATTAGCATTATTCTTTTTACCGATGAAGCAGGATTTACCAAAGATGGTATTGTAAATTTACATAACTCGCATGTATGGGCTGATGAAAACCCTCATGCCACTGTCGTTCATCATCATCAACATCAGTTTCAATCCATTAATGTTTGGGCAGGAATAATCGGCAATTTTTTCATTGGACCATGCGTATTACCGGCACGATTGAATGGTGAACTTTATTTAGAGTTCCTTCAGAACGCTTTTCTAGATTCAATAGAGCATTTGCCACTTGAAACCCGCCAAAGGATGCATTTTATGCATGATGGAGCCCCACCCCATTTTAGCGTTGCTGTACGGGACCACCTAAATAACGTCTATGGAAACCGTTGGATAGGCAGAGGAGGTCCCATTGCCTGGCCTCCACGGTCTCCCGACCTAACGCCAATGGATTTCTACCTGTGGGGTCATCTCAAAACCTTGGTGTATTCCTCTCCGGTTGCTACTAGGGAGGAACTTTTACAGAGAATCACGTTTCATTGCGATATGATAAGGAACAATGCTGGGTTGTTGTGGCGAGTACAGCAGTCCTCTATTCGTCTTGCCCGCGAGTGCATCACAAATCACGGAGCACATGTTGAACCCACTTATGAAGTTTTTAATTGACTTTTTTCTATTTAGCGTATTAGGTTGTTCAGGATCAAAACATATTTAATACTCCCAAAGTTGTATTCTTTTATTATTTTTTTTTCTCGAAAACGGTTCATTTTATCGACAATGAACAAGAGCACCTTTTCTTTAGCTTAATGTTCAAGGTATCCAAATTTATTTTTTTTAACTCCTTATCATACAGGGTGTTAAAAATTTGCGCGTTAAAATGTACAATCTAGTCCGTCCCTGGTAAACTAAACAAGCTAATTATGTTTTAAGGGAAGCATTTTGAGAGGTCCTTACTACTGTTTATCATATTAAATTTTCGTTAAATTATATTGAGTCGTTTAAAAGTTATTCTAGAAAAACCGATTTCCAGTGGGGTCCTTTAGGGGGCCGTATCTCCGTAGGGAGGGCCGCTAGGAAAAAAATTTATGGGAACTTGTCATCTTATTTTTTAATGTTCTATCTGAGTCCGAGAGATCTCCCACATTTTCCCGGACACCCTGTATATACATATATATATATATATATATATATATATATATATATATATATATATATATATATATATATATATATATATATATATATATATATATATATATATATATATATATATATATATATATATTTTAATTAATTATTTTCTTGGGCATAGGTTAACTCATTGAAAAGTAAAACTATAATTCATATCGACATTTTACTCATTATATTGAGCTTTCTCAATTTTTTTCTTGGAACCATATCAAAATAAATATCTTGAGAAAGCTCAATATAATGAGCGACACGTCGATATGAATTAGAGTTTTACTTTTCCATGAGTTAACCTATGCCCAAGAAAATAATTAACAAAATATTTATATATGGTTAAAGAAAAAAACACGAAAATATATATATATATATATATATATATATATATATATATATATACAGGGTCCTGCGGCTCACCTCCCGTCTTTTATTATACCTAAACCATTTATTTTAGAAAAAATATTTAAAAGCCACTATATGCTGTTGATTAGAGAGCACATTTTAAAAACATTCTTGATTATACAGGGTGTTACAAAAAATAGTGGCGCATAAAAGTTGAATTTTTTAAAATGGAACACCCTATATTTTTTTACATTTTTGGAACACTCTTTGCCTAGTCAACAGACTCCTAGAATATTATCTCTCTTTTTTTAATAGTTTCGGAGAAAAAAGGTAAAATCGAAGAAAAAAAAAATTATAGTCTACATTTAAAATATTTATAAAAATTAGATAAAACATCTTAAAAGCTAAGGTAACCTAGTAGCTTACTGCAAAAGGTTTATAGTTATTCTGCTACGAGTATTATAAGTCTTACTTATACAGGGTGACCCAAATTCCATGTCAAACGTTGCAAAATAAAAAATTATTTTTCTCCATTTTTTCAAATGGAACACCCTATATATTTTTTTTCTGTCAGGTACAGAATTAACAGATCAACATTTTTTGTTATTACACTTATCTCAAAATTCCTGAAGGTTTTTGAAATATTCTTAAAAAACTAATGTTGTACTTTGTTTTTCAGTACGATAATTGAATAAACTCACTAGTAATGTGGAAAAATGGAACACCCTATATATATTTTTTTTCTGTCCGATACAGAATTAACAGATCAACATTTATTATTATTACTTATCTCAAAATTCCTGAAGGTTTTTGAAATATTCTTAAAAAACTAATGTTGTACTTTGTTTTTCAGTACGATAATTGAATAACCTCACTAGTAATGTTCATACCTTCGCGATTTTAAATATTAGATAGGTCAGCGTAGTTCTAGCTATGGGGAAAAAACCTAAAATCCTAACATTTTTTCTAATTACGTTTGCTGCATAAAATTTAAATTACTGCCAAGAGTTAAGGCTCGACTTAAGGTGTAACAGCTTTATTTAACATTATTAACAAATATCTAATTATTGCTAAAATTAATTTTTACTTAGAACATATGTTCGATATGTCTTCCATTCTCTTCGAGGCATAAACGAAGACGGGTATGAAAAGATCTTCCTACTATTCTTAATACTTCGGGCGTAATACTTTGAAATGCGGTTCTAATCCGTTGCTGCATATTTTCGGGAGTTGTTGGAGGTTTGTTGTAAACAATTTCCTTAACGTAGCCCCCATAGAAAAAAATCTAATTTCGTTAGATCAGGCGACCGGGGCGGCCACGCACTTGCTCCCTGTCTTCCAATCCAACGATCTGGAAAATTATTATTTAAATGATCCCTAACTGGCAACGAAAAATGTGCTGGAGCACCATCTTGTTGCAACCACATTGTATTTCTCAGATTAACCGGCAAATTTTCGCACAAATTTGGCAAGTGATTTTCTAGGAAGTCGAGATACATGGCTCCAGTTAAATGTCCATTAAAAAAATGGGGACCAACAACATGTTCACCAATAATTCCCCCCCACACATTAACTGACCATCTGTGTTGTAGATCAAGCTGCCTAAAAATTCTTGGATTATGGTCGGCGTAGTAATGGTAGTTATGACGATTTACAAATCCATTCTTATGAAATGTGGCCTCATCAGAGAATAAAACTTTATCAAAAAAATCAAAGCTTAACCTAATTTTAGCTTGTGCCCAATTACAAAAGTCAACACGTTTCTCAAAATCTGCTGGAAGGAGTTCTTGATGCAACTGAATATGATATGCATGAAATTTATGGCTCTTTAAAATTCGCTGAACAGTTCTTTCGCTTACTCCTACGGCATCCCCGACTGCTTTTTGGCTAACAGAAGGATTTTCCGTGACAGCTAATAGCACAGCTAATTCATTTTCTTCCGTTCGAACGGGCCTATTTCTAACTGGTCTTGTATAATTTACATTTCCCGTTGCCATAAATCTCTCTAATAAGTTCGTCATGCTCCTTCTGTCTGGGTGCCTTCGTTCTGGATAATTTTGCGCATAAATCCTACTGACCAAAAAGGCATTTCTATGCGATTCTCCTAACACAAAAACCATATCAACCAGTTCTTCGCGGGTGTACTCCATGACGATAGAACGTTCAAATAAAACTTCTAAACAGTGACGGAAACAAACGAAAAATGAACTACGTAGAAGGTAAAGACCACTATATGAAAAATCCGATAATTATTTCAATTTGTAAAACTTAAAAAACGAATAAGTAAATTGCCGATATGTTTTAGTTGTTTGACAGTTTCTAGACAATTTGTTTTTCATGGCCTACTTAAATTCTAGTTAATAATTTGGGCAACACTTGTCAATAATATTAAATAAAGGTTAAGGCCGTTTTACATGCTGCAAGTTTTTTGCAGCAAGGGGTTGCACCTGCAAGATATTGCGCGCAATTTGTCTTGCAGACTGTAAAGCGGCAGTTGTATTTCAATTGCAAGTGTCAGCGTATGCCTTTGTGCAAGTCTCTTGCAACTTGTAGGAAGACCTGCAGCATGTAAAACGTCTTTACGGCTTAACTCTTGGCAGTAATTCAAATTTTATGCGGTAAACGTAATTACAAAAAATGTTGGGATTTTAGGTTTTTTCCCATAGCTATAACTACGCTGACCTATTTATTATTCAAAATCGCGAAGGTGCTTACTTATGAACATTACTAGTGAGGTTATTCAATTACCATACTGAAAAACAAAGTACAACATTAGTTTTTTAAGAATATTTCAAAAACCTTCAGGAATTTTGAGATAAGTGTAATAATAAAAAATGTTGATCTGTTAATTCTGTATCGGACAGAAAAAAAATATATATAGGGTGTTTCATTTTTCCACATTACTATTGAGTTTATTCAATTATCGTACTGAAAAACAAAGTACAACATTAGTTTTTTAAGAATATTTCAAAAACCTTCAGGAATTTTGAGATAAGTATAATAATGAAAAATGTTGATCTGTTAATTCTGTACCGGACAGAAAAAAAATATATAGGGTGTTCCATTTGAAAAAATGGAGAAAAATTATTTTTTATTTTGCAACGTTTGACATGGAATTTGGGTCACCCTGTATAAGTAAGACTTATAATACTCATAGCAGAATAACTATAAACCTTTTGCAGTAAGCTACTAGGTTACCTTAGCTTTTAAGATGTTTTATCTAATTTTTATAAATATTTTAAATGTAGACTATAATTTTTTTTTCTTCGATTTTACCTTTTTTCTCCGAAACTATTAAAAAAGAGAGATACTATTCTAGGAGTCTGTAGACTAGGTAAAGAGTTTTCAAAAATGTAAAAAAATATAGGGTGTAAAAATACAACTCTTATGCGCCACTATTTTTTGTAACACCCTGTATAATCAAGAATATTTTTAAAATGTGCTCTCTAATCAACAGCATATAGTGGCTTTTAAATATTTTTTCTAAAATAAATGGTTAAGGTATAATAAAAGACGGGAGGTGAGCTGCAGGATATATATATATATATATATATATATATATATATATATATATATATATATATATATATATATATATATATATATATATATATATATATATATATATATATATATATATATATATATATATATATATATATATATATATATATATATAATATATATGTATATATATATATTAGCTATTAACTGGCTCTTTCTAAAAGTTTGGCTGTTTTTGCGTTGGAGTATGGAGGTTTTAACTTAAATCCATTCAGAATAGGCTGAATGTTACCTCTACCCTACATATAATATATATATATATATATATATATACAGTGTCCTTGAAAAAGTTCGCATCATATGGGAATTTTTTTTATTAGGTCACTTTCTCAAAATTTAACATAGGTAATAACTTTTGCTTTACTAAGGATGAAAAATGGCTTATTCGAAAATAAATATGTGACCTGCGTTATCTGTCATACCTGTTTTATTTATTAAGTATGAAAAATGACTTAGAGGGAATAGTCACCTAACTTGTGTTCCCTGCCAGAGTTGATATATTTCTTTAAAGAAGTCTCAGAGAAAGGGATTATTTGCTGCAATATGAGTAAGTGCTATAAAAAAAGGTGTTTCTTTTATAGTTTTACATATGTCGAATTTTGGTCAGCAATTCTAATTTTAAATTTTTATAACTTTGTCCAAGGCACTTAAATATTAAAAAAATAGTTTTAAATTTCGATTATGCTCCTAAATTAGTCAATAACGACTTTTTTGTATTAAGATATCTATTTACTATAGAAAATCTCTAATTAATACATATATACTCAAAATTCCCAAAATCACGACGACTTTGCATCAAGCTTAACATACTTTTGAGAAGCAATTTTAATTTTTTTTCCAAAAAAGACACAGTTTATGGAATATTTAGGTATAAGAAATTAATATTATGTTAAGGTTACTAACAAAAAAACTTTTTTTTTTAAGTTAGACAATTATTTTTTTGTGTTAATGTTAAAAAAATATTGGAATTTTTGACCAAATTTGGTGTGCATATGTAAAATTAAAAAATAAACAACTTTTCTTAATACAACTTTTTCATATTTTAGCAAATAAGACCATTTTTCTGTAATTCTTTTAGAGAAATGTCAATTTTGACAGGTAATGCAAGTTTTCTGATGTGAGTTTTTTATAAATATACTATAATGTAACAAATAAACTTGGAAATCATACCAGTATAGGTGAACAAACAAATTATTAATATAAAGACATGGCTGATGCAAGCATCGGATAAATGGTCCATATGAAATGTACACTCCAGAATGCTTGCTACACATACCATATGGTATGAATTGGCAAACAACACAAATAAGTAGTACCCTTACAGTGTATACAAAACAACAAACTCTTAATATAACATGACTATCAGCAACAAAATTGGGATAGCTATGAGGTCGCCTTTATCTCCATTTCTAAATAGAAACTTTTTGCATTAAATATAACTCAAATATATCTGTACATAAAGAGATCTTACTACTAAATTCTGCACACAACAAACACGCCTACTCATACTCATAAGATGCATTAACTAGTCATGGGGATTTACTACAAAAGCATAAACCGTTCTACTAACGATTACAAACTTCTAAATTTATAAATTAAAGTATATTTTCCTTTTCTGCTTTCTTCATCGATGGTGAGATTCAAAATTACATGATCTATTGGCTTGTACAGTTCGTAGCAATAAACAGTTTTCTTGTGATATGGAGTTTTCTTTGTAACTAGAGAAAAAATAACTAGAATTAGTGTTTTCCTTGTTTATGTGAAAATATGGTATTTACTTTCTACAAATAACCTTAATACATACCTAACAAAATAAAAAAATTAAATTCTGTGTCAAAATTAAATATGTTTTATCAGTACTACACAAAAGAGATCCAAGTAAAATAGGTATAAGTTAATGTTTAACTGTAAAAACTTTGGAAGTTTTAATTTAATACTAGGTAGTAAGCAAAAAAGCTAATTTTTAAGAAGGGTTTGTTGCATTTTACTTTCCTTCATATTAGTAACAGACCAAATACCTTATATATATTTTTTGGCCTATTATTAACAGTAATGATATAGAACAAATTTTCTTTAATGCCAATTAGTAGGAAAAAAGACGCAAAAACTAGATTCATTAACGAGATGGGCTCGATGTAATAATAAAGCCAGAATAATTAAATATTATTTATATAAACTGAAAAGAATGAAAACAATTTAATTTATAATTTCAACTTAACAGGTATTTTCCATTAGGTTCAGGCAAGGCCCAAAAAAATAAAGAAAAGCAAGGGAAAAGTGCATATAAAAGAACATGTTTATTTTAATCATTATCAACTGTTGTCATACATATAAAAGTAAATTATAAACTATAACTACTATTAGGACAAGCTACAGAACCCTCAAAATAGAACAGAAAAAATTTAGCAAGTTCTTTAAAAGAAAACATAATTGATCATCACCACACCTTAGACCCAAAATTCTTAGTTATTGTTTTTTAATAAAAAATCGAGATTTTGTGTATTCTGAATATGTACAAAGAAAAAAATGGTTGGAGATAAAAATAATATTTTAGTTTGTTTTAATATGATTTAAAGGTTATCTTTTGAAAGAATAATTATATTACCTGATAATAATAAATGTGATTTCTTTTTATACTATATTTAATGTATAGTCAAGTACTTAATATGTAAAAAGTCTAAATAAACAAATAGAATTTTGGGAATTTAATAGTTATAATAAAAAGTGTTTTACCATCAGGTGTAGCAGCTAAGTGGTTAAATTCTTCATGGATAAAATTGGTAGGTTGTAAGCATGTAATACACCAGAGTATTATATAGAAGTATAAATGAACAAAGCCTAACAGAAAATGAACACTATGCAAAAACATACTCTCAAAGAGAGATGTGCCTACTCAATACATAAATGCCATTCAGTTGTCTTACTATATTAAGTTGCCTCAGAATCTTAATACTCTATATAATATATTTCTAAAAATAGTAAAAACTATAGACTTTTGTGTTGTACCTTCCACTACTATTACAACCAGTATAAGTATAAATGAACCAAGCCTACAGAAATTGCAGGCTATACAAAAATATAGTCACATAGGAAGAAGTGTCTACATTTTTTCTAAATCAATACATATATTGCTGCGTGAGTCCCTCCAATGCATACCAAAAACAAGCTTAACATTGGATGGAAGTTACAAAATGAAAAACCTAATATTATTGAGATATAGTAAATATAGAGTAAAGAGAGAGAACAAAAAAGGCGAGTTTCAAAAAACTGTAGTTTTAATCTCTTGATCTAAACAAAAATAAAAACTTTTTATAAACCAGTGGCATACTTTTTCTTTAATATGAATTATGTTGCCCTTCCCCCAGACGACATGAAATGGATAATTATAATCCTAATACTTTCCGCCCCTTATCATCCAATCAAACTAGCAATGCTTGACCAAAATCGTCGTGAAATATATTTAAAATATCCATAAAAAATGATTTCTTTTTATTAAGACAGCCTGTATCTCAAAGACAAAACAAAACATAGACTATAGGAAACATGTTTATATGAATTCTCATAAAATACTTCAAGGAATGACCTACTTAAAAATGAGCCTAAAATTAAGGAACAATGTATGTTGTTTTATATATATATATATATACAGTGTGTCCGAAATTGGTTATGACAGTATTGGGATCTTGGAAACCGTGATAGTTACAAAAACGTTTAAATGGAGAAAGTTTTAGACAATTATGTTTGTAATTTAACGCCGTTTTGCTCGCGATTCTATCTTTTTTAGTTTTTGAGATATTTTGAAAAAACCAAAAAACTGCATTTTCGAAAAAGTCCTATAATTTATTTATTTATGAAAATTTTCAAAATCTGTAAGAACATTATTAAGGCAACTTTTTACGTAGAGTGCACCTATTAAGTCAGATTTTACATACGACGTTTCGATTTTCTAGAACCATCATCAATTTTGTTTTTTCTTATGGCCGTTGTGTTCGATTTTAACAGTTTTGAAAAGAGTATTTCTTTAGCTTTTCAACGGTGTATCACACTTTGTAATTAGGTTATTACTAAAGGTGCAAAAAGTGCGTAGAGAAAATATTTAAACGTTTTTTGGAATTATCAAAGTAAAAAATTAAAAATTAATAGTGTTAAAAGGCAATATGTAATTCAACATCCAGTTCTACAAAAAATTAGTAAAAACTACTCAATAACATTGCACAATGTTCACAAATGTTCAAATGACCAGCCGCAGATAACACTAACATCTTTGCTCAAGTAGGCTTTGGTTTTGAAATAATAGAATGCTTTTAATCTGTCAAAAATGCAACGTTTAAGTTTTATTTAACATTCATCGCTGTTTTAATAAGGATTACAATGGCGTTAAACTTTTCTAATGAAGAAATGTTTGATATGTTAGTGTGTTATATTAAAAATGAAAGAAATGCAAACAGGGCCATGGATGTGTATTTTGACACGTACCCCGAAAGACGGCAGCCTGGCAGAACTTATTTTCAAACGCTGGTTAGAAACTTGCTTGAGTTTGGCAGTTTTAATAAGATTCGCACAAAGAAGTATGCAAAAGACAACGAGCAACGCAATAGGCAAATCCTAGAATATTTTAATGAAAATCCGACTTCATCTACAAGAAGAAGCGACACAGAACTTCAAATTCCAAAATCTACCGTTCATGGCGTCTTAAAAGTAACTAAATATCGTCCTTACAAGCCAACAATTGTGCAACGACTTCAAGCAGGTGATTTCGAAAGAAGAATTGTTTTTTGTAATTGGTATATCAATAGATGTCGAGAAAATCCCGCTTTTTGCAATAAAGTCATTTGGTCAGATGAGACTCATTTTACAAACTGTGGCATTTTTAATAAAAAAAATCACCATTATTGGGCTATTGAAAATCCGCAACTACGCGATCCACGCAGGCTGCAAGAGCGATTTGGTTTTAATGTGTGGTGCGGGATGCTTGGTAAGATAAACATGGTCTAATTGAATTGCTTATAATTCAATATTTTCCATTACTTTTTAGGAAATCGTCTCATTGGTCCCTTTATTTTTGATCAGACACTGACAGGCCCAAGATACCTTGCCATGTTACAGAATCAAATAGTTCCTGCCATTCGAGAAGCTGTGCCAGATGATCAGTTTAATAGCTTGTAGTTTCAGCAAGACGGTTGTCCTGCACATAACAGCAGGGATGTACAAACCTTTTTAACAACAACTTTTGGTGAAAACGTAATATCCAACAGTGGTCCTGTCCGCTGGCCAGCTAGATCCCCGAATATCACGCCGTTGGATTTTTATTTATGGGGATGTGCGAAAAATGAAATATACGAATTTGACCCCCCAGAAAATAGGCAAGTTCTTAAGCAGCGAACCCGAAATATTGTAGTAAATATAAATAGAAATACCATTCAACGGGTAATCAGAACAGTTGAAAGGAAATGCGGACACTGCATAGAAAAAAACGGTCAACATTTTTAATCCTAGTATTATGTAGCATTTTTTTATTAATTTTATTGAGTAGGTAGTTCATACTGATTTTCTGTTAATTCTTGTAAGGTTAGTACTTTTAAATCGCCATGAACGGTTGACTTCAGAATGTGAAGTTCTGTTTCAATTCTTCTTATGGAAAAAACCAGATTTTCATTAAAATATTCTAATATTTGCCTATTCCATTCCTTGTCATACTTGCATACTTTCTGTTGCGATTCTTAAAATTGGCTAACCCTAGCAAGCTTCTAATCAGTGCAGCGCTTGAAAAGAAGTTCTGTCGACAGTCGTTCTTCGGGGTACATTATGTGCAGTGCACATAGTATTAATATTACTGAGTAGAACTTACTGATTTTATGCAGAATTTATTGTCCAATTTAAAAATATTGCTATTTGAAACTATTAAATTTTAATTTATATCGATAATTCGAAAAAATGTTTAAACAGTCTTATTTCAAACGCAAAGCCTACTTGGGCAAAGATGTTAGTGTTATATGCGGGAGGTAGTTTGAACATGTGTGAACATTGTGCACGAATCAATTATGTTATTAAGTAGTTTTTACTGATTTTTTGTAGAACTGGATGTTAAATTACAATATATTGCTATTTAACACTATTAATTTTTAACTTTTTACTTTGATAATTCCAAAAAACGTTTAAATATTTCCTCTACGCACTTTTTGCACCTTTAGTAATAACCTAATTACAAAGTGTGATACACCGTTGAAAAGCTAAAGAAATACTCTTTTCAAAACTGTTAAAATCGAACACAGCGGCCATAAGAAAAAACAAAATTGATGATGGTTCTAGAAAATCGAAACGTCGTATGTAAAATCTGACTTAATAGGTGCACTCTACGTAAAAAGTTGCCTTAATAATGTTCTTACAGATTTTGAAAATTTTCATAAATAAATAAATTATAGGACTTTTTCGAAAATGCAGTTTTTTGGTTTTTTCAAAATATCTCAAAAACTAAAAAAGATAGAATCGCGAGCAAAACGGCGTTAAATTACAAACATAATTGTCTAAAACTTTCTCCATTTAAACGTTTTTGTAACTATCACGGTTTCCGAGATCCCAATACTGTCATAACCAATTTCGGACACACTGTATATATATATATATATATATATATATATATATATATATATATATATATATATATATATATATATATATATATATATATATATATATATATATATATATATATATATATATATATATATATATATATATATATATATATATATATATATATATATATATATATATATATATATATATATATATATATATATATATATATATATATATATATATATATATATATATATATATATATATATATATATATATATATATATATATATATATATATATATATATATATATATATATATATATATATATATATATATATATATATATATATATATATATATATATATATATATATATATATATATATATATATATATATATATATATATATATATATATATATATATATATATATATATATATATATATATATATATATATATATATATATATATATATATATATATATATATAATATATATATATATATATATATATATATTCAAATTAATATAAATTGTTATATATATAATATATATATTTTATATATATATAGTTTAATTTATAAATTATAATATAGTGTTTATAATATTATATATTTTTTTTAAAAATATTTATATATAACAATTATATATAATATATATAGATGTTTTCTATATATATATATATATATATGAAGCCCCTGGTAATCTATATATATAAATAATACTGCTGTAATAATGAATCATCTCGTTATTGTTTATTTTATTGTGGTATTTACTTATTGAAACTGTTCGATTATTAAATAAGTTACAGAACCTTTGTAATTTTTCAAAATGCCTGATTCAACTCAAAATAATGTTAGTCAAGTAGAAGTAGAGCCTTATAAATTATCAGAAATATTTTCTTTAATCCCCGAATTTGAAGGTGATCAGATCTTTTTAGGAACGTTTTTAAATGCGTGTGATTGTGCATACAATATGGCTACTACAAGTCAAAAAACTCTATTAGCTATTCATATAAAAAACAAACTTAGAGGTAGAGCTGCACAGCTCGTTAGTTCTAGAAATCCAGGTTCGTACCTAGAAATAAAACAATTACTTAATCTACATTTTGGAGATTCTCGCGATTTATCTTCCCTGATACAAGATTTACAACGACTTAAGCAATTATCCAATGAATCCCCACTCACTTTCTTTAACCGCCTCCAGGTATTAAATGCTAAAATGCATGCAAATATCCAAAAAGCAATTAACCTTACAACTGAACAAAAAACAGCTCAAAGTACTCTTATAGAAACTATGGCCCTAAATACATTATTAACAGGGCTTGAACCTCGATTAGGCCAACTTATTCGTGCCGGAAATCCAGTCAACCTTTTAGAAGCCCATTCTCGAATTAGAAGGGAACTTCAGTTGTCATATTTTGAAACCCAAAAACAAGATAGGAATCAACCCTCAAGACCCACTGTACCTATTAGAAAGCCACAGCCACAACCTATGCGATGCTTTAATTGCGGACGCACAGGTCATTCTGCTAGTCAGTGCCGCACTCCCCAATCGGGACGGCAAAATTTTCAAAATAATTTTAATTCAGGTTTTCAAAGACCGTATCAACACCAAACCCAAAACAGCCCTCAGCAGTCTAGTAGTTATTCCCAAAATCAATCTAGACCACAACAAGCAAGCGGCTTCTCGCAAAATCAGCAGAGGCCCCAACAATTTAATAATCCACCACAATATCGCCCTCCGATAATTAATAAAAATTCTAATTTCCGTCCTAATCAACAAAGGACATATCATGTAAACGCTAGCGACTATTCGCAAGGTCAAGCTTCTAATCCTATTGAAACATCATATAATGATTATGAATACCAAAATTTTGACTACCCACAAAACTACCCCAACCAAGATTACGATTATGATCAGTGTCCAATAGAGCCGATAGGCCATACAAATTACCAGGATTTTCTTTCTCTCCCAGTGAACCCTCAGCCCCCGGACCAAAACTACCCAGAAGTAGATCCCCTAGTAGAAATCCAAACTCAAATCGAAACAATGAACTTGGACGACATGAACCCCGATCTGAACTTCCCCGAACAGACATTTCTTTAAGCCCCTTTCTCACAGTAAATTCTAAAAACTTATATTACATCAAAGATGCCACTGAAAAATATAAGTTACTTATAGATTCCGGAGCTGGAATTTCTATTTTTAAGGAAAGTACTGTTCAGAATTTTCGAAATAGATCACCAGAGAACGTGACCATCCAAGGCATTACCAATCAAAAACTTTCAATCAACGAATCAACCCTTGTCCCTTTCGCTCCTAATGACCCTCATAAGGTCTATATTTTTAATTTAGACATCGATTTCGATGGTATTTTGGGCTTGGATTTCTTAGAACATTACGAATGTGTGATAGACTTAAAATCAAAGCAATTAGTTACCAATTTTAAAACTATTCCTTTATTTAAAGTAGATGGTGAACAAAAAATCGAAAATCTTACGTTAAATAATAATTGCAACAAAATTTCAATAGAAGCCCGAACGGAACGAATTTTTAAATTAAAATGTGATCTCGTTAACACTGATGCCTTGTTAGTTGCGCAAGAAAAAGACAAAGTTAGGCTCCCACATGCTTTAGTGCGAGTTAACGAACACGGTGAATTTTTCACTTCGATTGTAAATACAAACGCTATTCCAAAAAATATCGATTCTCCGATATAACCTTAGACCCGATTAACGACACCTCTGAACCTGTCTATAATATAACCGAACCAAATTTAAAAGAATGTCAACACGACAGAGTCTCACAAATACAAAATTTATTAAGAACCGAGCATTTAAATGAGGAAGAGAAAGAACTTGTGACAAATGTTTGTTTAGATTTCTCTGATATTTTTTACCTTGAAGGAGACGCCCTTTCTTTCACGAATGAAATAAAACACTCAATAGAAACAAACAACGCTCGTCCTGTTTTTACTAAATCGTACAGATACCCACAAATACATAAGGACGAAGTAAAAAATCAAGTTAACAAAATGTTAGGCGAAGGTATCATACGTCCGTCTATCTCACCCTGGTCTTCACCAGTCTGGGTTGTCCCAAAGAAGCTCGACGCTTCGGGAAAGCAAAAATGGCGCGTAGTTATAGACTACCGCAAGCTTAATGAGCTTACTGTGGACGATAAGTATCCTTTACCGAACATATCTGACCTCCTCGACCAGCTAGGGAAGTGTGAATATTTTACCACCCTAGATCTTGCCTCCGGATTCCACCAAATTGAAATCGACCCTAAGGACATCCCAAAGACTGCTTTTTCAGTAGAAAATGGTCACTACGAATTTATTCGTATGCCCTTCGGCCTTAAAAATGCGCCGTCCACCTTTCAAAGGGTTATGGACAACATTCTCCTTGGCATTCAGAATGAGCGTTGTCTAGTATACATGGACGATATAATTATATACTCTCCCACAATCCACGAACACATTTCTCGCATAACAGAAGTATTCAAACGTTTAAGAAAAGCCAATCTAAAAATTCAGCCCGATAAATGTGAATTTCTCAGAAAAGAAGTCGCCTACCTTGGACATCTTATAACCCAAAATGGTGTTAAACCAAACCCATCAAAAGTAGATTGTATCGTCAATTTTCCCGAACCAAAAAATTCTAAAGGCATTCAGTCATTTTTGGGACTGGCCGGCTATTATCGACGGTTTATTCCCAATTTTGCAAAAATCTCAAAACCATTAACCAAACTTCTTAAAAAGGACACTCCTTTCTCATTCGACCCTGAATGCAAATCAAGTTTCGAAGAACTGAAAAAAGCCCTTATCTCTAACCCAATTTTGATATACCCAAATTTTCAAGAACAATTCTTACTAACCACGGACGCAAGCGCGTTTGCCATTGGCGCTGTTCTATCGCAAGGACCAATAGGCAAAGACCTCCCTATTGCGTATGCGTCTAGAACCTTATGTAGTGCGGAAACAAAATATTCGACAATAGAACGCGAATTACTTGCAATCGTTTGGGCCGTAAAGCACTTTCGCCCCTACCTTTTTGGGAGAAAATTCATTCTCATTACGGACCATCGACCCTTGACGTGGTTGTTCTCGATAAAAGACCCAGGAAGCAGATTAGCTCGTTGGCGTCTTAAGCTCGAAGAGTATGATTATAAAATCGAGTACAAACCCGGGAAAATTAATAAAAATGCCGACGCGCTATCTCGGATTAAAATTAACCATTTCCAAGAATGCGCAAAACTCCAGTCTAAACTTCAAATATTTGCCTCTAACAAAGACGACGTACGAAACAGACCGTCAACTAGCAAAGAAACATTCCAATCAGACAACGAAAATGGAGACGAACCAGACACAGAACAACTAACAGAGGAATATAATCGTTTTGTACACCTCTATAAAACTAAATCCATTATAGATTATTCCAAAATAGAATCATCAAACTCCCAACTTTTAGACAAGTGTCATAAAAATATCATTACCTTCTTTCGTCGAGCAAAATTAGAGGACATCCACCTTAAAATCATTGAAGATATTTTTGAGGAAAACTTTCACTTTGTAAATAACAAAATAAACATTGTGTCCAGCAAAACCGTGAAAGATCGGAAATATTTTATAATTCCTCTGCCATCTGACAACGACATCGTAGCCCAATACCTCTTTTATGCCCTATTTACTGGCAAAGACAATTTTGACGCAAAACATCCGTATTGTGTCGAAAATAACTTAGAACTCCCAATTTTGGAAATGCTTTCATTTATCCTTTCCGACCTAGACGTTAAGTTCAAAATATGCCAAAATATTGTAAAAACACCTGATGAGGATCAAATCCCCATTATCCTAGACCACTATCATTCCGGAAGAAACAACCTTCACCGCGGAATAAATGAAACTATTAAAAGGATAAAGGAAAAATATAATTGGCCCGGATTAACGAAAGATGTCGAAAATTTAATCAAAAAGTGCGAAATATGCCAAAAAGTAAAATTTTGTCGAAAAAACCTCAGTACACCCCTCGTAATTACCGAAACCCCGAAAACACCATTCGAGAGGATTAACATCGATCTTTTTGAATATCCTGTTAGTAATTACGCTCTCACTATTAGGGATGAACTGACCAAGTTCACACAAGCTTATCCCATTTCCGATAAAAAAGCCTCGACAGTCGTGAGCACACTCCTACTATTCTTCCAACATTTCGGCACCCCCTTAAGGATACATTGTGACCATGGCTGTGAATTCGACAACGCTTTAATGAAGGATCTTTGCGGACTCTATGACGTAAAATTGACATTTTCTAGCGTCAGTCATCCACAGTCAAATGGATCTCTTGAGCGATTTCACGCGACCCTGACCGAAATGATCCGAGTACATAAAGCTGAAAACCCAAACGAACACCCATTCAATATTCTCCCTTACGCCATTATTTGCTACAATAATACCAAAAATAAGACACATGGTTTTACACCGTATGAGCTCATCTTCGGCCATACATCTAGTCGTCCACCCGAGACCCTTTATAATCAAGAACAACTGATTACAAAATATGTCAGAGACCTTAACAACAGAATGGAACATTACTATAAAGTCGCACGGACAAGAACAAACGCACAAAAAGAAAAATCTAAAATACGATTTGACAACGCAGTTAAACGAAACACCACCGAATATAAAATTGGAGACAAAGTCTACGTGAAAGAATCCCAAATAGTCACTAAAGCTAACAACAAATTTAACGGACCTTTCGAAATAACCGAAATCTTCGGAACTTCCGCCACAGTCAAAAATTTATCTACGAACCAATATTCTAAAATAAATTTTGATAGACTAAAACCTTTCTATGACTAGTCTATTCTTTTCAGACTCTTCGGGATACTGTCAGCCGTGACATCCCAGTTTACCATTACTCCAATAAACAATACCGTAGGACTGTTTTTCCATGAAGAAAGTATCATCAAAATATCAAACGAAAAATGGACGCTTCTGGTCTATAAAGAATTGAAACCCTTAAAAGAAGCCATCTCACACAACGACAAAATTCTCTCCGAACTAATAGACACATATGAAATACCTGAACCTAGAATTTTAGCCTCTAAAGTAGACGTACAAACACACATTAGTCTTCTAAAACAACTCGCCAACGCCGTTAATCAAAAATACAGAGAAATAATCGCGGACACTAAACCTTACGAATTTAGGACAAAACGCGGTATATTCAATGGCATTGGTACTGTATGGAAATCGATTACAGGTAATCTAGACGCTTCGGACGGAGAATACTTCAACGATTGCATAGAAAAAGTAACACGGGACGAACATCAAATCGAAAACCTCTTAAAGAACCAAATTTCCGTTACCACATCTGTAATTAAAACTTTTAATACTACCATTCGCAAACTACAAATAGACGAGGAAACTTTTAACAATAATATCAAAGATATTCAAAATTCAATCAACAATATATCAAGCGCGATCGATTTTTATGAAGGGCAGATAAAGACTATTAGTTTATGTGAATCGCTAATGGAAAGCTATGCATTTTTAGAAGATTATCTCAATGACATCTTGGATGCAATAACGTTCGCACGTTTAAAAATACTCCATAGCTCAATTATAACCCCACAAGATATGATCACCTCGTTGCAAGAAATCTCTAGATCTTTAATAAAAAACAACTTACCATTACCTACTTATTCATCAAATGTAGCAGAATATCTCGATATAATTGAATTAGAAGCATACCAATCTGATCAAAAAATTATTTTTGTACTAAAAATCCCACTAACCGAACCTGAAACCTATACCCTTTATCACTTGTACCCTATCCCGATCTTGGACAATCGAACAGGCTTCCACCACATATTACCAACCACTAAAAAATACATTGCGCGTGATGATGATTCATTATTGTACGTATCATTCCGAAACTTGGACAATTGCAAACAGCTGAAGAGCAATACAAAGATCTGCTCTGATGTCCTGCCGTACCCAATCGATAGCGACTCCATCTGCGAGGCCCAGCTACTGAAACAACAGACACGACTACCAGCAACTTGCCAGACTTCTGTGTTGCTAGCCAAGGAATACAACGTGCAGGAACTCAACCAAAACTATTGGCTGATAACAGTTTCTGATCCCTTGCCAGTCACAGTGAAATGCGGAAGCAAAAACATCGTCACCAACGTAATCAACATGAACTCATTACTAAAATTACAACCGGAATGCAATGCCTTCATTGGAAGCACAAGGGTGCACGCCAAATACCCCATTGACAAATACAAAACTGTCACATACCAAAATCACCCGGTAAAAATACCCTTCGAATGCTGCATTCATCTTCCCAAAAAGTCTCAGATCCTAGATCTGAAACCTCTCAAACTCAATAAACTTGATATTGAGGATCTAAATATTGCCCAACACAAACTCAATCAGTATTCTGACGAACTAAACAATCTCATCAATGAACCCTTTGTGACCAAACATGTTCATTGGTTCACAATTTTCACTATTACCCTTATTGTTGCACTTGTAACTCTATACATCCTCTGCAAATGTCGACGTAAAAGACACCCCAGGATTGGTATAGCAATTACAAACGACGATAATCCACCAGCACCTCCAGTTCCCAAGTCCAGAGACGCTGTCCATCAAAGAATAAGGAACTTGATGCCCAAAAGAAGACCAAGTGCCCATCCCGATGAGACCATAGAAGAAGCAGTAGAACTTCAATTCCACCAAGGCTTGTAAAAGTCGCTGCAAGGCAACAACTTTTCTTTTATAGGGGGAGTTGTTATATCCGCTGATAGCCACGTGCAGGTGATGACCTTCGGTCACACGGTATCGAGCACAGGAAATTGCGACACCTCCGAGAATGCCGAGCCAGCAACCAGCCGTTGCAGTTCGCACGGATAGAAGACGCTGCATCAGCATTCAAATTAATATAAATTGTTCTGAATTGTAAATAAATAGTCAGTTGACATTTTAGGCTGTTAGAATGTTAGTTTAATTTTTGAAATTATAAAGTAGTGTTTTTAAGTATTAATAAAATATTTTTTTTAAAAAGTGAAATTTGGAAAAGTGAATATAACATATATAGTATTTATTATTAAATTATTACAAACTGGATTTACTAATATTAGTAAATCCAGTAATAAGCAAGAACAAAGAAGTGTCAGTCTTCCTATATTTTGCTAGATTTTTTTTCACATCATCAAACTATATTTCTCTTCATGTGAACCCCTTCCCTACTCCACATATTTTAACGGCCTATACCAAGACAAAGTTTTACTTTTTAAATGTGGTTGTAAAACTGTACAACCAAGTGCCCAAAATTATGGAATAATGTCTCTACAGCCAACACCTTACATTTTGCCACCTTGCATTGTGTTGTCAGTTGTCAGGGTTTTAGTATCTACTTAAATTATCTAAACCTTTAAAAGATTGTTTCGTAATTCATTTTGGCACATTGTATTAGGAATACTTTTACTAATATGTGATACTTTCGAATATTTTACTGAAAGATCTCTTAATTTGTACTCACAAAGATATCCCTGGAGACCTCGCTGGACACTCATCTTGGAACTTTAAACCCGCGACATCATTACCACGCTTCTTTGCAAAACTGGTTGAATAGGTATGGCCTTTGTTAATATCATCCCTACAGATAGATCCCTAAAAGATGCATACATGTAGTTGAAACTGTTGTAATATTATCTGAAATATTAGGGAACTATATTTATTTTTTTTTCTTTATAAATATCTTTGGCATGTCCAACGTGCTATTATATCTTAACAACATTGTAAACTGACTGGTATACCTATGGCACTTATATGATAATGCCCAGGGGCATACACTTTTGTTTTTGAGGGAACCAAGTGAGGCTTCAGAAATAGAGAGGGCGGTGAAAGAAAAAAAATGGTGGATTTTAAGACATACATTTGAAGTGAAAAAATTGAAATAATAAGACTAAGATTCCAAAAAATATATTTTATTATAAAAATATATTTATTTTACTTAGAATAACTTTAAACAAATATATAAGTAATATGTATAAAGTAGTAAAAGTAATCAAATCAATAAGACTTATAAATTTTTAGTTGATATCTCGGTGATACAAGTTGTAGGATATTTTTTTCTTGTTTGCAGTTTCAAGCGTATACTTAAATCATGCGTCTTTAAAGCTTTTCACAAATTCGAATAATTCAGGTTATTATGTCTGAAAAAATATTAAAACATGTTAAGTTATTTATTACATTGCGCTTTTGACTCTACATATTTAAAAATCCTAAGTCCAATTGTTTTTGAGATATGACATTTGAAAAATGACAATTTGATATTTAGAAAGGCTGTAAAATCTAAATAATTCTACTTAGAGCAGAAATGGTGTACTCCTACCTCAGTTTTGTATGATCTTTCTTATTGTCCCGTAAAAGGGAAGTATTATAATCGTGAAAAAATCATCCTAAGAGATTTTTACAGATCTTTGCATTTTAGGGCTCCGGGATCCCAAAAAAAAACATGTTTTCCCATTTCCATTGAGATTTAGAAGAGCAGAAATTATGCACTCCTACCTCAGTTTTGTATGGTCGTCTGTGTGGTCTCGTAAGAGAATTCTGTACGAAGAAACTTGTTGGTAAAGGTGAAATTATCGTTTTTTTTTTATTAGAAAAACTCTTTCTTCTATTTAGACCAAAAGCTGATGTTATAAGAAAGACCTTCGGAAAGACCTTAAAAAACTAAGCATGTAATTAAAAAAATGGTATTATATTTAAAGAAAATTACCATCGATGTTAGCATCTGAACCTTGTATAGTGATAATGTTAAAAAGAAGCAATAAATAATATTACATATTTTAATATTTCTGCTCGTATTTCTGTCTAAAATGATTATTCAATCTTCATTGAATTTGTGTAAAACTTAGAGGTTCCATATATTTTTTAGGCAGTTGTGTTGTAGGCCAGATTTCTTACCATGTATACTTTTTTTTTCGAAAAATGGATTTAATAATAAACATGTATTTATTCCTGTGATATTTGTTGACTTGCACACTGCTTTAACAAATAAAATACCAGCTGATAAGAAATATGACAATACAGAGTAATACTAGTAATACCTGGAATTTTGAACTAGAAACAATTCTGTATTAAAAAACATGCCAGTTAAAAAAAAAAGAAGAATACACATTTGGATGCTTATTTACTTTACTTATTTTTGTTACATTTTAGAAATATTTTTAAATATACATATTGGTATAAAACGTAGTGGTGGTATCAACTTTTATTTTTTATATAAAACACCAAGTTCTTCTGGGTTTTGAATTTTGTCCCAGATTCTAGCTATTTGTATGTAGTATCTTTACTTGTTTTTGAGATTTTGACTTCTGAAAATTTGTATTTTCATATTTGGAGAGGATGTAACATCACAAAACAGATCTCGCTTATTGCAATAGATAGAAAAATGGTTAAATATGGAAAGTTTTAGACAATTTCGGTACAAGCCTAATAGCACCTGTAGGCAAATTTTAGCCATATGTTCTTGAGATATTAAGAAACGAATAAAATATTGCATTTTTTAAAATTATTAATTAATTATGCAGTAACTTTTTTAATCCTAAAATTTTTTTAAATATTGCCAAAGCATTTTTTTGTCATACATACATACATGCACATTTTATGGTGCTGTCATATTTTGAATCTGGATTTTTTAATTTGTTTTATAACAAACCTTTGCATTCCAAAATCCAATGATGTAATGCACTCATACATTAAAAGTATTTAAAATTTGAGGAAACCAAGGTTATCCGTCTCTCTCTAAAACATTGTCTCTTATGGGAAAATCTTAAATACGTGGTGTCCAAATATTAAGTCTGTTATATTATTAGTTTGGGAGGTCAAATGCTTGTTAAAAAAAATACATAAATTACCAAGCTTGTAAAAAACGAAAAAAAAAGACTGTCAATTTTACAAGATATTACTATAAATTATATTTTTCAAATGGGACATCCTGACTATTATATGTCCCTCAAATGGGTCTCTTCTTGCCGATTATAATTATATCTGGTTTGATACCTATCCACTCCGCTATGTAAGAGTGTTGTCCGTCTCTCTCTAACACACTGCCTGATATGGTTTTTCTTAAATTGATTGGGTGTCTTTAAAGATGAAGTTATCAAACTAGATATTATATTTATAATCTGCAAGAAGAGTTCCATTTGAGGGAAATATAGTATAGAGTGTGTGCCGAGGTGTGTCCGATTTAAACTGTCTTTTGTTTTTCTAATAACCAGAAAAAAAGTTTTAAGTAACCCTACAATTGGTTTTTGACTCCGATAAGTTAAAAAGTAAAAAAGTTATTAACATTTAAAATGCTATCAAGATACACTGATCACACTGTACATACATAAATACAGTAACATACATTAGTACACTAAATTACTTGAGAACTGAAAACTAATATCCCCAATTTTTTCTTACTTTTCCAGTACAGGAATCTGTATGTACATTTTTGGTCAAGATTGAGAATATGTAAAAGGTCAATTTTTATTTGTGTGTTGATACAAGACTAAGATATTTAATATGTTACATATGCATAGCCATGCACGAGAATTATTTTCTCACTAGAAAGCAATGCCTTAGTAAATTAGGTACCTATAAATAGTTGCTTCCCAATAATTTTCTCTTTGTGATATGATAACTGTGTGGGTATACCCTGTTAAAGCCTGTTACTGTCTGCAACAGCAAAACTTTCTAAGTGGAAGTCACATAAAAAGGATCAATATAATACTGATAACTAAAAGCTTTATTCTTACACAGATTGTCATGTATCCGGTGAGTTAAATTGCATCAGCCAGCATTATGAGACTACCACTATGAAAGTATTAGTGTTGCATAAAAAGTGTCTAATTTTATGAGCTTTTAATTTCTACCACTATAATATGACCAACAGGAAATAAGTTTTTATACCTACCGAATTACTATACCCCTGAAGGTACACTATCTTTGTTAAAGGTAAAAATTTAAAATTGATCCTACAAAACATATTTAAATTTTACAAATATAAAAACTATAGGTATTTATGTGAATTTCAGAGAGAATTCATCTCATGTATAAAAATATCAATATGAAATAAAAATGAACCAGTAAATTCTAAAAGCATCGTGTTGCCTAGGTACCTATCTATAAAAACACATTTATTAGTTTTATTTATTTTCGTCATTGTTTGAAAACAAAATAGTTTTCCTCCTTTAAAGTTGGGCTATTTTAAGTTTCAAACAAAAGATGTGTACTTCAGAAATACATCCAGCATGTATCTTCTAAAAAATTACAATAGCATGGACATACAGATAAAAGCTTATATAAGTAGTCCCAAACGTAAAAAATATGTTGATTTTTTTAATATGTATGTACTGTAATCAGTAATATGTATGTACGTAGCGTAGGTAATTTTTTTGAAAATCAAAATGATCAATATTTTACAATTGTCCATTTCTAATTCTTCAAACTCATGAAGGGTCTCAAAATCGAGCACCTATAGTTATATTATTTGAACTTACCTTATTCTGCATTTTCCCAGGATTCTCATTGCAAAATTTTTTGCAGTTCGGCGCCGAGCTCTTGATGCTCTCGTATTTTTACGCCCTTTAGCACTCATTACACATATCCTAATTACCCGGGTAACACCGGAATTCATAAACAAATATCTAGAAAGCTTAGACACAGTCACAAGAGTGAGAAGTTCTAAACTAAACGTCGACGTTTTAAAAATACAAGTACTAGTCATTTTAAAACACACCTATAATAAACAAACAGGAAATTCTCAACTCAAGACTCAAGCTATCCTAAAATCATGTTCATAAAAATATAAGGAAACAAATATTCCAGGTATTTAGATATTAAAAAACTTGTTTTTATCGGCAAACACCGAAAGGTGCCGAAAGTCGAAAGGCCCTGCAATTATTACTTCGGCTAGCTGATAAAAAAACAGTCAATAGGGGAGATCATAAATATTATAGTCTGTAAAAGAGGTATTCTTTAACACCACTCTCTGGTTTTATTTCATTTCGCAACAAAGATAGATATATCAACGAGACAAGAAATACATGCCATGTGCAATATTTTGAATTTTCTATCAAAGGAATGTAAAACTCATAAAGTTATTTGTTTGAGATGGAGGGGATACCACAATGTTGCGTCATTGTTAAGCGTTTTCTGAAATATTTGAATTTTTCCGTTAAAAATGAAACTACTTATTTGCATAGTATTTGATAGATTTTATGTAATGTTTGTACATAAATATGTTATAACATTAAATATTGAACGTGTTAATTTATTTATATGGCCTATTTTGGAAAAAAATAAAAAATAATCGGATTCCGACATTGATGCGTCATCTACAGAGTGGCGCTTGAGGTTTGAGTTCGAAAAATGAACACGAGAAATTTCATAGCGTGGATTTGCACTCTTAAGATTTTTTAGAAGTAAACTAAAGTCTTCTTATTAAAATAAATTACTATACTGTGCAAGAGTTCTTGAGTTAAATATTTTATGCTGAGTGATTTTTGTATATTCTTGTATATTGTTTGTAATTTTTATTTTTGAGTTTGACATTTATAGTACAGTGTAAGCCATTTTGGTGATGCATGTATTTGGATCAAAGAAATTATAAGAGATACAAAAATGATTAAATGCGGTAAGTTTTACAGAATTTTATTGGTAATTTAAAAATGTCAGCGGCGTGCTTTTAACTTTTTTGATTTTCGAGATATTTTGAAAAAACTAAAAAGTCGCATTTTCTGTAAAGCCCTGTAACTTCTTTATTTGTATTTTGTTTCAAAATGTATGAACACTTTTTATATAGCCATTTTTTGTGTAGAAAATGGGTATTGCATTTGCAGATTTTAATTGCGACTTTTCGGTTATCCTTCACTATCACCAACTTTATTTTTTCTTATAGACGCCATATTGGATTTTTGTCTCTTTAAAATAAGCAAGAAAAATCCTATTCATTGATGTATAACAAGTTTAAATTTCCTGAAGAAAAACCATCAAAATATTCAAAAATCGATTTTATTCTAGTGGGCTTTGGATCGCAACGGTAACAATATTTTTTTTGTAATGTTTAATAAATATTTAATGTAGTAATCACAAGAAGTACGAAAAAATAATACGCTTTAACTAGAATCATACCTACACATGTACACAAAAGAATACAATATTTGGCATATTAAACGAAATGTTGTCCATTTTTAGCAACGCAAGCACGACATTTTTTTAAAACACTAATTGGAAATTAATTTGTCCCCAAAAGTTCTTCTTAATAAATCTCTGACAGCCCTGGAATTGTGGGCTGGGCAGCCATCCTGCTGAAACCAATGGAATGGTTATTGCTCAAGAACTCATGCACAGTATAGTAGTTTATTTTAATAAGAAGACTTTTTAGTTTACTTCTAAAAAATCTTAAGAGTGCAAATCCACGCTATAAAATTTCTCGTGTCTCCGATTATTTTTTATTTTTTTCCAAAATAGGCCATATAAATAAATTAACACGTTCAATATTTAATGTTATAACATATTTATGTACAAACATTACATAAAATCTATCAAATACTATGCAAATAAGTAGTTTCATTTTTAACGGAAAAATTCAAATATTTCAGAAAACGCTTAACAGTGACTCAACATTGTGGTATCCCCTCCATCCCAAGCAAATAACTTTATAAGTTTTACATTCCTTTGATAGAAAATTCAAAATATTGCACATGGCATGTATTTCTTGTCTCGTTGATATATCTATCTTTGTTGCGAAATGAAATAAAACGAGAGTGCTGCATTATGAAATTCGTATTGTGCTGCATCTCTAATTGCTGGTAGAATTTGGTATTCTAGCTAAATATATCTAAATATCTTTCAGCAGTTAAAGTATGCTGGTAAAAATGGACCTATAAGTCGATTACCTGAAAATACAAAATTATGTATAAAGCAGTTAAACCAGATAATATGAAAAACTATTTTACCGTAAATGCCACACCAAACGTCCATGCCAAATCGAATTTGCAACCTACGTTGTGCCAACAATCTAGGATTCTCTGTTGCAAAATGGTGACGATTGTGTTTGTTAAAGATTCCACAGTTACTAAAATATGTTCCGGCAGTCCATATAATGGTACTGCTGAAATTTACATTCTCCTATCATTTGTGGATGTTTAATAAATATTTAATGTAGTAATCACAAGAAGTACGAAAAAATAATAATAAGCTTTAACTAGAAACATACCTACATATGTACACAAAAGAATACAATATTTGGTATATTAAACGAAATGCTGTCCTTTTTAGCAACGCAAGCACGACATTTTTTTAAAACACTATTTGTCGGTCGTCTAAGTGTGTTTCTGTTAATATTAGCAAACACATAAACACATCCTGAGCTCTCTCTTCGAATACGGCCAATGTCTCGGGAGGTTCAAATTCAAAAACTTCATTTTTAACGTGCCCTTATAAAAAGAAATCCATGCTGCATCTCTAATTGCTGGTAGAATTTGGTTTTCTTGCTAAATATATCTAAATATTTTTCAGCAGTTAAAGTATGCTGGTAAAAAATGGACCTATAAGTCAATTACCTGAAAATACAAGATTATGTATAAAGCAGTTAAACCAGCTAATATGAAAAACTATTTTACCGTAAATGCCACACCAAACGTCCATTCCAAATCGAGTTTGCAACCTACGTTGTGCCAACAATCTAGGATTCTCTGTTGCAAAATGGTGACGATTGTGTGTTTGTTAAAGATTCCAGAGTTACTAAAATATGTTCCGTCAGTCCATATAATGGCACTGCTAAAATTTACATTCTTCTGTCATTTGTGAATGTACGAGTTACAAAAGGTAAGTCTCCTTAGAAAATCTCCTTCAACAATGGTCGGCTTGTATGGGTGGTACTTATTTTTCTTTAAAATCCCTCTAAAAGTTGTCTTAGGAATGTCGAGCTCCGTACTGCTTATTCTTGTCGATGAAGTTGGGTTTTCGGTAAAGTAATTTATAACTCCATTGTCAGGATTGTTATTGCCTTTGTTATACTTTTTAGGCCTTGACTGTTCGAAACTTCTACACGTTCTTGAATTAACCACAAGTTTTGAAAAATACCTTTGGTTTGGTTGTTGCCTCTCTGGGTAAGTATCAGCGTAATTATTTAAGGCTATAACCGCATTTCTATTGTTTTTAATATAAACTGCAGAATATCAAATTTCTCTTTGTTGGTATAACGGAAAGCCATTTTTAAGAATTTAAAATAAACGATAATAGAAAATAACTAACAATTTTTGAAACGTCAAAAAATCAAACAGTCCATAACAAAAAAATAATATTGTTACCATGGCGATCCAAAGCCTGCTAGAATAAAATCGCTTTTTGGGCATTTTGATGGTTTTTCTTTAGGAAACGTAAACTTGTTATATATCAATGAATAGAATTTTTCTTGCTTATTTTAAAGAGATAAAAATCCAATATGCCGTCCATAAGAAAAAATAAAGTTGGTGATGCTGAAGGATAACCGAAACGTCGTAATTAAAATATTCAACACAAAAAATGGCTATGAAAAAGTGTTTATTTATTTTGAAACAAAATACAAATAAATAAGTTACAGGGCTTTACAGAAAATGCCACTTTTTAGTTTTTTCAAAATATCTCGAAAACCAAAAAACTTAAAAGCACGCCACTTTTTAAATTACCGATAAAATTCTGTAAAACTTTGCCCATTTAATCATTTTTGTATCTATTATAGTTTCCGAGATCTCAATACATGGATCACCAAAATGGCCCACACTGTATATTACTTTATACAAATTAGTTTAATAATTATTGGTTTGACGTTTTCTCCAGTTACTTATGTATTTTGTATGTACACTAATTAAATTGAAGAAATAAAATTATTATTATTATCTAAGTATATACTCATTTAATTCTGGCAACTCGGTGCTTTTACGATATTGCTGGTGTATGAACTTTTTCGAGATTTTTACATGGGAAATCTGAAAAAATATCCCATCTAAAAAAATTAACCTCGAAACCAATATCGGAATTTTTTGTTTTATCTATGCTCTTTCAGAAGCTTTTTTGTTTTTGTCCAAAACTTGAACCATTTGACCACCAGAAGGCGTTCAATGGACCCTTGTTTTTGACCAAATAACGAGGTTTAAAAATAAAAAAATATATACTTCTCAAACTTCTATCCTAATGAGACCGTAAAAAGGAACCTTTCCTAAAAATTTCGAATCGATATTTTAATTTGTTTGACAGTTATCGTGTTTCATAGGACGTTCATTACAAAAGGCGAAAAAAGCTTTTTAATGATACGAAAATCCGTTTAGTACTGTTCGAGAGCCCCAAGTGTGCTTTCAAAACTTTTTCTGAAAGCGTTTCCAAAATATAGCAACCGAAAGGTAAAAATGTACAAAAGTCATATTGTTATAACTCTCGTCGAGTCGAGAGTTTATAACAATATGAGGACGTTCTAAAATAAAGTAGTTTCATATACCTTAAGGTAACAATAATTTAGTGCAAAGACAATAATTTATATACAAATTCTATAAACCATAATTTATTTAATTTTTTTATTATTTAATTTATTTATTATTATTATTAATTTTTCATGATTTACGTATTATACAAAAAACAAATTATGTCCTTTATAAGTTTCCTCCATAAAACGGTTTTGTCCCAGGAATAGAATTTTACCGAATATTTAAACATTTTATTAAGCCGCCATTATGTTTTGCCATGTAGGATTCGCGCTAAAAATTTACCAGTCTAACTCTGTGTAAGAATTAATTTTTCTGTAAAATTTTAGGTCAACTGGATTAGTTTTTTGGTATCATCAGGCCGCAATTTTGTTTCGCCATGATGAATTTACACAAAAATGTTACTAGTTTTTATCTGTATGACAATTTATTTTTGTCCAAATTTTGATATGCAGTTTCTTAATAATGCTTTTTTTACATGTTGTGATGCCGCCATTTTGCTTCGCCATATTCGATTTTTACAAAAATGTAACCATTTTATCCCCCTATGACCTTTGATTTTTTATCAAAATTTAAAGTTACGAGATAATGGTTTACTGCTACGCTACACTGTTAGAAGTAAGTCAAATATAACAACAAAGTTCAATGGAAACTATTAAAGGTATATTATGCAGTAGCATACCGTCATCGAATTAAAAATTTTTGGTAGGTACATTAGTAGAGTTTGGGACGTTTAAATAAATATTAAAAATTAAAATTCTCTAAATTGTATTTAAAATGGTAGTTCTTGATACAGTTTATTACAGATATTTTGTAATATAGGCAGATCGGTGGCAAATTAGCACCAGGTAAAGTATTGGTGAAGTTATAACACAATAATTCTAGTGATATAACTTTAACGATGATGGCTTCTTAACCTAGTGCAAACCCGATACCAATCAATCCAGAGCCCCCCGGCTCCGGGGTCCGACCATCTACCTGGTATCAATACACCTAGGTAAGAAAATATACAGAAGAAACTGTTCGAATTTTAAAACATTTTAGTGAAGTTACGTTATATACGAAAAAACATGAATTACTCCGAGATTAGTGTATAAAGAAAATGAAAAAGTGTATGTGTATAAGACTGTTAAATTTGATGGCGGGTATATAGGAAAGGAAACGTCGCCAAAAATGTGACTTCGGATTCGTGATCAGGCAGCGCCCCAAAACCTACTTGGGTACCAAAAGTCGTTAAAATCATCGATCGAAAGCTTAACTGTATATTTACCCTATTTTTCATATTCTATAATATACCTGCATATTATTTTTCAATCAATGCCGTTAATAATGATATAACCCTTTTAAAGTATTTTACATTATTTTAATTTTTATCAATTCAGGTATTGAAAAAGTTGTTCTATAAAGAGTTTAGTGCTTCTTAACAACAAATAAATTGGTAAAAGGTAAAAATACTTTTCAAAATTCGATAGTTTGATGACAATCTATCAACACTGTACTCTAAAACTTTATCATCGCTCCTTTAGGTAATTAGTAGCAGACACTTCTTGACTAAAAAAAAGTGATATATAAATATCTACTCACATATCATTGTGTTCGAAGCAAAGTAGAAAAGTCAATGCCAATACTAAGACCGTCATGATAATCATAGGCATGGTGATAGCCATAACTAGTTCCCTTTTATAGGATCGAACCGGAATATCATCCCTAGAAAACGAAGGCTGCCACATATTCGTTAGTTCATCAAATTCTGCATCCATTTTATTGAAATCTGATTTATGCATAGCAGAGTTGTTTACATGTTTTTGAATCTAAAAACCAGACTAGGTTTTACAAAATTGATTTACACCTATAAATTCTCATCATTTAACATTAACATAATTTGCTAGCTATAAAAATTTGAAATATCCTAAGGCAAATGTAAAAAATGCTAAAGCCATTTTTTGTTCTATATTTAAATTTCTGTAGAAAAGTAGAGAAAACCAGTTTTTTATGTCTTCAAATATCATACATGTGGTTTCTCGTATACTTACAAGACAGGCATTTCAATAACAGATCTTTTTACTACGTTTAAAGGTTCAAATCTCTGTATGTTATTGAATTTTTACAACAACCTACTATTTCACATCAACATATAGGTAAATTAACAAGCTAAAGTAAAAATAATAAAACTTATTATACGAAAAACTGCGACATTCTCCCCACCGCGTAAATTCTTCAGAAATGCTCACCATCATTTAAATCTAATATGTAAATCCCGAAGATGTCTTAGCCTCGACAACACAATTCGACCTTTGTGTCATTCACCTCTCTGGTCTATTACTATGGCTACATCCCCTACTTCAACTGATTTTGCGTCACTAATCCATTTTTTCAGAGCTGATCCACAAAATGATATTTTTTTCCACTGCTGCTTAACTTAGTAAAAGCCATAGCTGTGGGTAGGTATATACTTTAAAATATTTACCTGTTATCCTTGACAGGGGGTAAACATCGCATTAAAAATAATTAAAGTTTACGAATGGATTATAATCCTCTGATAATATGGTGAATGCTTTATAAATATCTCTTAACCTACGAACGTATTAAAAATAAAGTTTGCATCTGTAGTAGAATTCTCTGAGAGCATGTGAATGCGTTAGGAAAACACTTTTGCCCTAAGAACGCTTTAAAAATAAGTAAAATTTACAACTGTATTAGTGATGGCAAATGCGCTAGGAAAATTATTTTCTTCAAAGAACACATCAAAACAAATTTTACGTATAAACTAGAAATATCTTATCAAAATGGCGTTTGTAATCTTATATACCTGTGCTGTTTTCGAACTAAAACATTATTTCTGTAGTAACACCTATATACGCTTGTTTACACCATCCTTTAAGACCCTTATATCATCTCCCAGTTGGCGCAATGGATATGGTTCCAGTCCATTGAACACAAGGTCCAAATATCGAATCCTCAGAAACCTAGACTTTTTTCTAATTAAGTAAATAATAATTATATTCATATTAAACATTTATACCTAATTCCCAAATGGAGTAGTTGTTATTACATTTGACTTGCAGACACGAGGTCCTGATATCGATTCCACAGAAACCAAGACTTTTTTTAATATATATATATATATATATATATATATATATATATATATATATATATATATATGTTTCAAAATGTTTTAATAATAATAATACAAACTAAAATTAAACTAGGCTTTTACTCGTTTATGATTTTCAAAACAAGCTTGGATCCTAAAAGTTCTTGAACAATTAGAGCACTAAATCTTAATGTCAAAATGACAGGCAGGAGACTGTTGACATGCTTGACACGTTCCTCCACACCTATGTTTATTTTTATGATCTAAAGGAGGATGCCAAATGTCACAATAATAACTACAACAGAATGCTGCAGTTAAAGATTTAATATAATAAATGTAATTTTTATCAGCCGCAGTACCTTCAAAAATTATCTCTCTACCCTTGGAACCGTATCGATAAACAGTAATTTCATATTCCCCGAGATGGCTCTGAAATTTCTTCAGTTCCGATATACCACATCCTTCTTTAGGAATAACTACTCCAACCCTGCATCAATTTTACTGTCATTTCTATTTGTATCATAATCTTATTTTTTTCAACGTCTTTAAAATTTTGACTATTATTACAAAGAGCCTGTATTATTTATAACTATTATTCCCTTTCACCTCGCACATTCATAATCAAATTTGACATCCCACTTTTTCTACCCTCAGGCATTCTAACTGAAGTCCCAAGACTGAATCTCTCTGTATCTAGACCACATGAATTTGATTGATAATCACCTTGTAGTACATTCAATACGTCATAAACAGCTATATCCTTAACAGAGAAGATTCCGAGAAAAGAATAATATTTAAAGGTAAAATAATACAATATGCAATCATAAATATGAAACATCTGGATGTTTTTACCATTTTTGGAGATTTTGGAGGGATCTGCTTCCCTATTGAAAAAGTTTTAAAAGTTAATATGAAATTGTGTGGACTGGAAGGAATAGTTTTTCGCATGATTTTTCAGTGACAAAACCAAATTTCGAAAGTCGCTAGAGAAAAACATCTCCATCTAAAAGAACAAAATATTCTCGTGAATTGAAAGTTATGCGCCTTAATCTATAAATGGAAAAAGCCTAGACAGAATTAAACAAAACGGAATTGGATATTGAAAGACAACGAAACGAAGATTAACAAAAAAAAATCAATGAAGAAAAAATGCGCGATGTTCAAGATTGGATCGAAAAATGCAAAAACACAATGTTAGAATGTCAAAGCACCTGCAATGAAAAAAACTAACTATATTGAAAGACTGTGGGGCCATTGGAAAAAGTAGTGCAATTTACCTCAAAACTTGATGTCAATCAAGCCCTTATTCGAAGACAAGTTTTAGATAGACATTCCTATTTTCCTACCACACCACTAATTTATTGGCCAGTTTCGAAGAAAAGAACATATTTGAGTATTAAATAATGAAAAACTTCTAAAATTACAAAGAAGTTTGAGAGGCGTCGAGTTTGAAGCTTTTAGAGGAATAATGCTACATCCGGCCAACGTGGATATGATCATTAAAACGTTATACATGCTCTTTGGACGACCTGAGTAAATTATTATTGGACTTTTAGAAAAAAATCCAATTCTATTCAACAATAAAAGATGGTGATTTTGATGGGTTTATTCGATTTTCTTGCCAAGTCAGCAATATTATGGCTACGTTATACCAAATTGGAGCTAAAAACCAGCGAGTCAGCTGGTTTTTAATATACCAATTAGTCAAGAAAATTCCAAAAAGTATAAAAGTGAACTGAGGACGCTATATAAAAAAATAATAAAGATGGATATGAACATGGAAGTATCTGCCCGTTGTTGTCTTAATACACCAAAATTAGCACCAATAAGTTCACCACGTGGACCTTATGCCGGTGGAGGACAATATGTTTTACTTCCACAATTTGAAAAAAAATGTTTTGTATTGCACGAAATCAGAACATCTCATAATATATTGTTCAAACTTAATAAACGATACAATAGATATGCTGGAAACATATTATCGAAACCAAGCTTGTTTTAATTGTCTAGAACAAGGACATAATGCATATTAAATAAAATTGTTACAAAAATGGATGTAAAAAGCGGCGCCACGACATAAAGAACGATCAAGAAAATGAGCAAAAGCAACCTCCAGAAAATGCCCAAAAGAAAGCTCGAGTCTGCGAAGTTTCAGTTCTTAATGTACCAGTATATTATGTAAATAGTGTACAAAAGAAAAAGTCAAGAACATTACCTAGTATTTTGTAAATTCTAAATAATACTAGTATTATTGTAAATTATATGATCGCAATACCTACATCGAAACGAACGCCTTGCTAGATGAAGGTTCTACATTATCCGTGACTGAATTTGACACTGACATTGGGCAAGAGAAATCGTGGAGCATAATGATGATTAGCATGGACATCAAAATTTCTGACATTCAAAGAGAGCATACTGCCGCTCAAAAATACCAGAACGAAAAAAAGTTAGCTTTACGAAGACAATCTCTAAAAATGAATGATATTCCCAATTTACATTTACAAAATCTAGCTATAACTAACATGGAGAATGCACAACCTGCTACTGGTTGGACACGTCAACATAAGTTTGACTGTAGCTCGGAAAGTATACCAAGTTTTACTTTTTTTATTTTACATGCTTGCCAAGCTGATTGTAACGATTTTCTGGATAGAAAGGTACAGGAATTTCTTTCCACGGAATTATGGTGGAAAAGTAGAGTACTGGTGATAAAAAATCGATCAAGGTTTAAGAAAATACTACAGAGAATCTTCCAGAAGAAAGTAAATTCAAACAGAACTTCTGTGGAAGCGGGAGAATATAGTCTTTCTCCATAAACGAAGCAAGTAGGCGAGACATCGAAACAAACTTACCTACCAGACGTAGAATTTTCCCGGAAAAAACGAAACTTTTTTTGACATAACGTTTTACATATCTTCCCTCATAAACGAAGAAGCGATCAAGTAATATAAATTTATACGATTGTATCAGCCGATATTCGATGGAAATCCCTAAAAAAAATTGTAAAATGTAAAAACAGAATTATTTTTTACAAATACTTCCACTATATTTGTTAACACCACGTAACATCTTTCGCTCACATTAGTTTCTTCGTACGTTACATTTCTAATGAATAAACTTAAAGAGTAAAGGAATATTTATACAATTAGGTGTAATACAACGATTCGGAAATTTTAAACATGTAAAAGACTGGGAATCTTTAAGAACTAACCATAAACTTAAACTACCTAAAACTTTTAAAATATATTTAACACGTGTGAATTGTTGGGTTCTACCTGATCGTTTAATAAACAATTTGAACGTTTAAGCTTATTTACTTCTAGCGACACCAGTATATTCAATTTATGACCGTATTTTCTTTGTGTAAAATTTTAAAATTTTTATCGTCTCAGTTAAGTGGTTTGCATAATTGGGTTAGGATTTTTTCCTTGATGAAACATTTATAGTGCTCGTTTATAATGTTACCAAAATATCTTCCTCTTTGACCTATATATGTTTTGTCACAATCTCCACAATTTACTTGGGATACACCTAATTTTTAACGTTTTATTATTTTTAATGTACTTAAAGAATTGTTGGTTTTATATGCTATTCTAATATCTAAACAGTTTAGAAATTTTCCTATTTTAGAGGTAGAATAAACAATATAGGATATAACTTTATATGCAGTTGTATTTTAATTGATATTAGGGTAAATCATATTTATATAACATTTTTGTAGAATTGTATCAATTAAATAAATTGAAGATCCATTATTTATTGCAGTCTGTTTGATTACGTTTAACTCGGCCTGAAAATTAATTTTACTTAGAAGCAGAGAGATTAGTCTATGAATCATACTCTGAAAAGCGGCTAGTTTATGTTGAATTGGATGACATGAGAAATTGCGTATGGTAACATCCGTATGTGAAGGTTTGAGAAACACAGAAAAATTATGTTTATTAGTTAATGTTTTGATGGTTAAATCTAGGAAATTTATACTGTTGTTAGATTCTAGTTCAATTGTAAATTTATATATTGGGATGAAGGTTATTAATACATTCGAGAAAAAATGTAATTGCCCTTCAGTTCCTGTGAAACATCATCAACATATCTATTCCAGTATATAAAATGTTTTAAAAAAGCATCTTATTGATGATTTGGTTTTCTAGAGTGTTCAACAATTTTCAGCAAGTAAGGGGCTTAATGGATTTCCCATAATTAAACCTTCTGTGCTACTATAAAGTTTATTATTAAATTTGAAGTAGTTTTGTTCTAAACATTCGGTAAGTAAGTACAAGTTTTCAGATAACCGTGCGTCATCATTTACCGAAAACAGCACGCACATGCCTTATTGAGTTTATCTTTGTCTATTACAAGTATTAAACACCTGTAATTCTGTAAGTGAATGTCTTGGTAAAATATTCAGTATAATGTAAAAACTAGTTGTGTTAAGCTTTTTCTATTGAGACGAAATTTCACGCAGAACACCTAGTTTTATATTACGGACTAAAAATTCCAAGCGGCGAAGATTTAAGGCTGTAGATCGAGCGTATTTTCGAACTCGCCCGTTAGCGCATATGAACACAGAATCTTTTTTGACTTTTTCACCCACAACATTTTGATTTCATTCATATGGATTTGATGACGTAGTTTATGTGACGCACTGGTAATCTCAAACCGCGACAACTGTATAATATTTCTTGTTTTTTAACACAATTAACTGATTTTTTGTTTAAAAGATTTTCTACTGGTTTGATGGTATCTTTAGCAGGAATACTAGAAGATAGATTAGTGACATCATATACGTTTTTTAGATAGTTTATAGGATGGCACTGAAAAGAAAGATACTACTGGTCTGATAGGAAACTACAGTTTATGAAATTTAATTAAAGAATATAATTTTAGTGGTTGTGGGTTCATAATTGTATACTTACTGAAATCTATCATTAAACAAACTCTTAACATTTTTAACACAAGTTTTAACTTTTTCAAGATTATGTTTTAAAATATGATATTTGTCTGGGTTAAGAAAATCTAATGTTTTGTTTATATAGTCTACCCTATCAATAGCAACTACAGAGTTGCCTTTGTCAGCATTCGTACAGATAACATATTTTGACTTATTTCTAATTTGTTTTATACATTGAATTTCTGAATTTGACTTAGAATCTATAAGAAATTCATTTTAATAAGTGTTGAATCTTCAAATTTTAGAGATATAGTTAAAGTAGAAGACATATAAAGAAGTAAAAGACATCCCTTTAAGGGTTAGCTGAGTTTCAGCACCTAATAATTCTAAGTTTTTCGTTGAAGTTTATTCACGAATATTGTATTTAAACCCTTTTTCTAATAATTTTATTTCGGTAAATTGGACACTAGAGGTTGGCAAATCTATAAAAAAAATTGTGGTCAGAAATTTGTTTTAAACTTAGTTCCATGTTTTTATTATTTTTAGGTATGAGAGAATAAAGTTATTTTTTTGTTAAAGAAATTTTTTGTGTATAATTAAGTTGACTTTTTCTCTTATATATAATGTATATTAATACAAGTATGGAGATGTTGTATATACCTCGTTTCTGGAACTGAGTTTTCTTTTCCGCGGATAGCCATTTCTTAAGACCAGCGATGGATGAATTAAGCAATCATGGTTCTTGGGATTAGAGCGTGTCAAAATGGAATCAGTTTCCAACGTTGTTCTAGGTATCTTCAGGGGTGTTAACTTCTCGAATGTTCCGATCTAGTAAAGAAAAGATCCCTGAAGATGCCTCGTGTAATCGAAGGCGAAACATCGGAAAGTGGTTCCATTTCGACACGGTCTAATCCCGAGAACAATTTCTTACAAGAGTTAAGCAGCAACGATACCTGGATAGGTATGCTCCAACAAAGTTAAATCTAGCAGGTAGTGAAACAAGATTTCTGACAATCAAACTTAGATGCAGAATCAGGATGGTTTAGAGGACCTGAGTTTTTAAGAAAGACCGAATGTGTATGTTCAGAAAATATCGATTTGTTGTTATAGTACGGGATCCCACTGCATGATTACCCATCTGTGTTTTAATCAAAATGTGATTTTTATTTGAGTTTTCTACAATTGGTTATTAATTAATTAAACATTTTCAAAATATTATATCAATCTAAATTTGTTTACTGGTTGAAAACTTAGGCGAGAACTTTGACTATTTATTATTCAATAACAAAATGGAAACAATATAATAATAGTATTTTATATCTGAAGAATATATAATACATAATTTTAAAAAAAGAAATAAATTATTAAAACAAGCTATATTTCATTTCGTGCAATTCATTCATTCTCCGATTCATCGAAGCCCTCACTCTCATTGCTTCAAATATCAGAATCATCATCTGTAGTCTCAGAACATTCTGTAATTAAATCACAAATCATATCTTCGACTTACAGTGGCATCTCATTGTGTAGATAAAAAAGTAACTTTTTGATATATAATTTATTAAGATATGTTATGAATGTAAAAATGTAACAGAGCAATACATGTTTACACCTGACTACCAAGAGCTTACGGCCAAATGAGAAACGGCAACCCCAACTAATCAAGTTCTTTAGAGATCTCTCTTTAAAATGAAATATGAATTATCTTACAACCAAATAAACGAAATGGTTAAAAAAAAATAAATAATTAAATTTTAATTGAAAGTACTTGCAGATATATTTTGATAGGCAACCCGGCAGAAACGTATTCCTCTATGAATGATTATTTCTAAAAATTACTATTTGATTAAAAAACAGATGGTTGTAGTAATCATGCAGTCGGATCTTAGACTATTACCAATGAACCACAATAAAGAAAAGGAATAACATTATATTTTTCATAACTATATATAGAAATAGTACCTATTACTACTTAAAATCGTTTTAGAAACCAAAAACTGTTCATCTTAAAAACTTTATGATAAGAATATTTCTTGTATTATTAGATTTTCTGTTCCGTTATTCATTATATCCATTTGTAATACATGTTGACTGAATTTGATGATTTTTTCTGGAGGTTAAGTGGAAAACAATTATTCTCCTGTGGCAAAGGATTGAACTTACGGCGGCATTATTTTGTAATTTATAATTTTAGGAATGATTTGATTTTATTTTCTCTCTTGTTGCAAATAAAACGTATTTTTCTATTATAAATTTTAATTTCATACTTACTAGCCGAAATGTACACCAATCTAAAGCGAATCCTACGTCTCTGAAAAATCTTTCTACTGAAGTTCTTTTAAAATCCCTAGGACAAGATTGTATTTTATATAAAGGACGAACTTCTTCTTGAAGTTCCAAAAGCTCTGAAGAAAACATAACTTCACTACCTAATCTAACTACTACCCTAAAAATAAAAGTTTTATCAACATCTGATCTTCGAAAATTGCTATTATTATGCAACTGGTCACAAAAAAATATATGATATTTTTTATTTTAAATTACCTATATGACCGAAGAAGTGCCCAGATAATTAAATAAATAAAATTAAAAAATCAAGAAGTATAAAAAACGTGAAATAACGATTGATAAAACATTTAACAATTTTACTATTTCCATATTTAAGTGGTCGACCCATACATATACGAGTATAGTTGATTTTAGCAGTGACGGCTCGTACTCTAAAATGTAGGGTCGGCCGAGGCTCAAGGCCAAGGGCGATTTTACGGTGAGGGGGTAATAAGGTAATTACCCCCCTCCCCTAAATTTGCTGCAAGAAAAAAATTAGACGTTATTCTCTAACTATTTATTAGAGGCTGTTTTTTTCCACTTATGTTCACAACAAGTATGATACAAAATATGGGTATTTATGTTCTTCTCATACCATTTACAATAAAATAAATTAACAAACCTTTTTTTTGAATTAACCAATTGGTGCCACGTCCAAATATGGTCAAATACAAGTCTTATTATTTTCCGTTATTTCTTCAATGATAATTAGGTAGGCACCAACCTATATATAGCAGATCTAGGCTAGAGTATAAATTTATTAAATAAGAAAAAAAGTTAGTAAAACTCTCTAGTCAGTCAATTTAATTCTTACACAGCCAAAAAAGTATATTGTCTAGCGAGAACCACGCATGCAATGCCGCTATTGGTGGTATTTTGTCACAAGTACAAAATGACGAAGAAAAAGTAATAGCCTATTTCAGCAAGGTTCTTTCTAAACCTGAACCCAACTACTGTGTGACAAGGAAAGAACTACTGACTATTGTTAAAACATTGGAGCACTTTTATAAGTACTTGTACGAGCAAAAATTCCTTTTAAGGACGGATCATGCATCACTCAAATGGTTGCTACAATTTAAGAATCCCGAAGGACAAATAGCCAGGTGGTTGCAGCGCCTACAGGAATGTGACTTTAAAGTTGAACATCGCAAAGAGTTAAATCATAAAAATGCTGATGCTTTATCAAGAAGACCATGCCCAGAAGGTTGTAAACACTGTAACAGACACGAAGAAAGAGAAGATCCTGACGATTTTCATTGCCGAAGAACAGCACTTCAAAGCTCTCAAGAGTGGGACTCTAAAATGTTATCCAAAGATCAGTAAGAAGACCCAGATATTGGCCCTATAATTAACCTGAAATTAGAAAATTCAGCAAGACCTTGTTACCAAGAAATTGCAGCCAAATCTTAGGAATTTAAAGGATACTGGGCTTTACAGGATCCTTTGGTGATAAAAGACGGCCCTGTTAAAAAGAATCTGGGAAAGTTCTGACGGCAAAAATAACAAATATTAAACTATGCCCTCAAAGAGAATTCCTGAAGTGTTCCAAGCCGTACACAACGGTGTAGGCGGAGGAAATTTTGGTGTTATGCATGAAATTATGAAAACTCTTTATTGGTTGGGAAGTCGTATAGATGTGAAAGATTGGTGTCGAACCTGCGAGGACTGCGCCGCGAGTAAAGGACCCCAAACTAGTACTCGTGGCAAAATGAAGCAGTACAACGTGGGAGTACCCTTCGAACGAATTGCCATAGATGTAGCAGGACCATTTCCAGTTAGTAAGTCCGAGAATCGCTTTGTGTTAGAGATGGATTACTTCAGCAAATGGCCAGAAGTCTATGCAATACCCAATCAAGCACTGTCGCCGACGTACTATTTCATGAATGGATTTGCCGATATGGAATTCCAAGTGAAATACACTCCGACCAAGGCAGGAACTTTGAATCCGATATATTGAAAAGCCTGTGCAGCTTGTTAGGAATTCATAAGACCAGAACAACACCTCTTCATCCGTAGTCAGATGGAATGGTTGAAAGATTTAATAGAACTTTGGAGAACTACATGAAAATCCAAGTTAATGAACAACAAAGTGACTGGGATAAATGTATTCAATCATTTTTACTGACCTATCGCTCTGCAGTTCATGAACCCACTAGAAAAACACCTGCCAGTGTAATATTTGGATCTGATCTACAGCTTCCAGTCGACCTCACGACTGGACGACCTCCTGACAATAAGATAACTTCTACGGATTATGCCAGCCACGTTAGTAAACTCCTCGGAGAAATCCATGAAGAGGTCCGACATAAATTACATATAGAAAGCGATAGAATGAAGTCACGTTATGATCTACGAGCCAATCACACTGGATTTGCAGTCGGTGAAAAAGTTTGGTTATACAATCCAAAAAGAACTAAGGGACGCTAGCCAAAGTTGCAGAAATCATGGGAGGTGGTGACCCGACTAATGACTTGGTATACATTCAGAAGAGCCCTCATCCAGAAATGAAAGTGGTGCACTTCCATCGACTAGCCCATTACCAAGATATCGAAGATTTTTGATCGGGACGATCAACTCGGGGAAGGGGACAATGTTGCGAATTTAGCCCTAGTTATAGATTTGTTAAGATTTAGATGAATTTATTATTTGTTATTCTAATGAAGTACATACACTTACCTTCATTTTTAACCATGTAACGACTATGATAGTGTCAAAAATCGTTCTCGAATGTTCTATTAGGCTTAATTCTTCTCACCTTGTAGTATTTAGATTATTTTAGAATTTTCTAGATCATTCCATCCTAAAAGGCTATATAAGCGCGCCGCGAGACCACATTTGGATTCAGTTTAGTTTGAGATTTCAAAGTGTAAACAAGTAGACAGTGATAGTTTTAAGTTACCTTAGTTACGAGTGTTAGGTATAACCAATCTTTAACTGTACTACCTGTAAGCTGTGTTTTGAATAAAAGGAGTACATTCAGAAAGTACGTGTTTGGTTACCGGCTAAACCGGAACAATATATATATATATATATATATATATATATATATATATATATATATATATATATATATATATAAATATCAAGTACTTTCTTGGGATCAGGTTCGTGGATTGAACAAAAAAAAACTTTAATTGACGTTTCGCCCGTCCATTTCAGGCTTTTTCAAAATATTTAATTCTGCACATCTAAAAATTAAATACAAAAAGTGTATATATGCAAGTTAATAAATAAAAACAATTAGGTATAACGGTACGCACTAAAATTATTAAAACATTTATTTAAAATAGTACAGTACATACCTTGAGAAAGATGTTCTTTTACCTTGCTTGGCGGTGTGGAGGTAAGTGATACACTGGTTAAAGAATTCTATTGTTTTTTTTTTTTTTTATATATATATCCTTTAGTTTTTTTGATTTTATTTACAATGTAGAACTATTTGTGGATACGGGTTGTGTAAAATGAAGTTTTTTGAAGAAATAACAAATTCCTATGGTTCAGAAACAAAAACCTGTGTGAAGCACATCTCAAGAATATACAAGAAGATTGCTAATCAGAAAAATAGACGAATATTTCTATTGAGATGCAAAAGTACAAATATTTTTCCAAAATTTTTAAATTTACATACCACACATATATGTTTTACAAGTAAGTACCTTGAGAACAAATTTTTCGATATCATTAATAATACTAAATTAAAAATACTAAATCTCCTAATTACAGAAACAACAAAATCTATTAATAACCTTAATCAAAGTTTACAAAATGGCAAAAATAAAATAAAAAATATTCTACCACACAAAACTGTGGATACATTCCTAAAACTTGAACAACAAAAAGCAGAGACTATTTTCAAACGAGTCAAACAAAAAAATAATAATAAATTTAATAATTTATATAAAACTATACAAACAAACAACGATAAAATCGATACCAATAACTGGCTAGAAAACATCTCAGATACGCATATCCCAAACGAAATTGCAGAAACACTAGCACTAGGTGAAAAATTTTCTCTACCTGTTGGTGAAGAATACAATTTACCAACAATAGATTACATTGCTTCTATCGAGTCAGCTATTTACAATAAACCATCCGAACAAACAGATAGTATCCGGTCAGAGATTGTTAATGTCATTACCAACCATAAAATTAAAATAAGACACAAAAAAACACAGCAAAACAAAACTCAAAAAAAACTATCAAAGCAAGCAAAAAAATGTAAATATTTTTTAAAAACAAATCCACAGATAACAGTCTTAAAGCCAGACAAAAGTAACAAGACTGTAATAATGAATACCATTGATTACAACAACAAAATTAATGCACTTCTTGATGACAAAAACACATATAAAAAAATGAGATTTGATTCGACGAAATCTCTTCAATCCAAAAATAACTCGTTCATAGAAAAACTGTTAAAACGTAATCACATATCCGAAAAAGAAGCCAAATCATTAAAAATACATAATTCTGTTCCACCAAAATTCTATGGAATGCCTAAACTTCACAAACCCGACATTCCTATGAGACCCATTGTTTCCTATATTCAGTCACCATTCTACAAACTTTCAAGTTTTTTATCAAATTGCTTATCAAAAATTACAGGCAGAAATGATTATTACATTAAAGATTCGTTTGAATTTAAAAAGTTTATAGACACTCTTAACACTCTTAAAATACCAAATAATTTCCAACTCATCTCTCTAGACGTAATATCCTTATATACAAACATTCCGACTAAACGTTTAAAACAAATCATTAAAGAAAAATGGAATCAGATAAAGAATCACACAACACTCACTTGCACAGAATTCATAGAAGGGATAGATCTCATTCTTTCAAACAACTATTTCCAATCCAAAGATGATTACTACCAACAACTTGACGGATGTGCAATGGGTTCACCCATCTCTTCCACCGCAGCCCAAATAGTAATGGAATATCTAGAAGAAACAGTGTTACAAAAAGCCAATGTACCAATATTATTTTTTAAAAGGTACGTGGATGATTGTTTATTAGCCATACCAAAAAATAAAACAGCGGAAATTATCTCCCTCTTTAACAATTTTCATCCAAAATTGCAGTTTACTTCCGAAATAGAAAATGATGGCGCTATAAACTTTTTGGATTTAACATTAATAAGAGACCACAAAACAAATGGCATTAAAACTAAATGGTACACCAAAAAAACCTGGTCCTCCCGCTACCTTAATTATAATTCCAGTCACCCAAAATGTCAAAAAAACTCCGTGATGATAGGATTAGTTGATCGTGCACTAACACTAACTTCACCTATATACCGAGTTGACATTCTAAATAAAGTCAAAAATACTTCCCATTAAAAGCCATCGAACGAATTATAAAGCGAAGAACCCAAAAATTATACAATGCCACAAAACATATTGTAAATAATCATGACAACAATAAAACAACTACATACATATCTTTGCCATACACTGAAGGTCTTTCTGAAAAGATTAAACACATTCTCGGTAAACACGACATAACCGTATGCCACAAATCTAACAATACCCTTAAATCTTTATATACACCACTAAAAAGTCAGACACCAATTAAAAAACAATCAAACGTAGTTTACAGCATTCCCTGCCTAAACTGCCCCAAAAAATATATAGGCATGACTACACAATACCTATCAAATAGACTAAATGGGCATAAATATACAAAAAATGCTTCCACAGCACTACATAAACATGAAAGAGACATGAAACATGAATTTGATTTTTCGGGTACAACGATCTTATCAAAAGAACAACATTACCATAAACTGACATTCAAAGAAATGGTCGAGATAAAAAAAGAAAAAAATACAGTAAACGATCGGAAAGACATTGACAATCTCAGCCAAATATATCACAATCTAATTTAATTCAATTGTTATAAACTATTCCATCAATCATAAATACATACTGTATACTGTCAGACTCACACAAATACTTTTAAAACAACCCGTATCCACAAATAGTTCTACATTGTAAATATAATCAAAAAAACTAAAGGATATATAAAAAAAAACAATAGAATTCTTTAACCAGTGTATCACTTACCTCCACACCGCCAAGCAAGGTAAAAGAACATCTTTCTCAAGGTATGTACTGTACTATTTTAAATAAATGTTTTAATAATTTTAGTGCGTACCGTTATACCTAATTGTTTTTATTTATTAACTTGCATATATACACTTTTTGTATTTAATTTTTAGATGTGCAGAATTAAATATTTTGAAAAAGCCTGAAATGGACAGGCGAAACGTCAATAAGTTTTTTTTGTTCAATCCACGAACCTAATCCCAAGAAAGTACTTGATATTTATAAATTGTAAGGTTCAAGAAGAGAAATATATATATATATATATATATATATATATATATATATATATATATATATATATATATATATATATATATATATATATATATATATATATATATATATATATATATTCAACATATGGCCCTAACTACATTGATAGAAATTTTAAAAGTATTTTTTTTACTAAATTTTGTCATTTTTATAGTTAGTCCATTTTCGTTCCCCCATCTTGAATTCATACCACAAGCTTTCTCGTGTCACTATGTGATTTTACAGACATGCCGTTTTATGTGATTTTCGCTAATTGTAGGGTTACGCCATTAGGTTTTTTGGGCGTTTCAAATCGCTAATTTTATCTCCATACTTAGTACTTTACGATTATCGTAGCGCGGGGCACTCTTGTGAGCGATGTGCCTCACTGAACTTGGTCCAAAATTCTATTGCGTATTCGATGCTAAACGTTTCCGTTACGATTAGGGTAGTGCTGTTACCCTCTATTTCTAGTTATTAAGGAGCTATTGCCCTAAAACTCCCTATTGATCCCGGGAATGTCCTTCCTTCGGGATTCACGAGTTGGCTACCACTGTGGGCTCTTCTATCGGGCTCCTTTTTTCTCCCTATATCCTGTGGATTCTTTATTTTTATTTCTTTCCAGGCGTGTGGGCGATAAAAGCCCGGGCACTGCGTCGAAATAGCTTCCTGGAGTGCTGCCGCGGCCGTGGGAAAAGCGCCCCTGTTTTTTCCCTCACCTCATGTTCCTTGGACCTGTATAACTATGCTCCGTAGACGGCACGAGCCGGTTATATGGGTGCGTAAACTTTTATTCACCATATATATATATATATATATATATATATATATATATATATATATATATATATATATATATATATATATATATATATATATATATATATATATATATATATATATATAAATAACCCAATTTAACATTAAATTGTAAAAACTTTGTATCTAGTTAACGTGAACCGGGTGTCACGTGACATTTTAATATTTGGACTTTAGGCAAGCAAAGACGATTGCTGTAGTTAGATTTACTATCAATCATTTAATTTTACACAATCCCATATGTTGTTGATTTTTTGGCAAGCACTGTACAAAGGCTGTTTAATTTATAAGAAATCATTTTAAATTAAACAATAAGTACTGAAGAAAAACTTTTTTGAAGCTAAAAAACGAAAAAAAAATACTTTACACCCAAATTGTCTCTCAACATAGCTCTTTTGTAGTTAAAACCAAATTTCTTTTCACCCTTCAATGTGACCTTACTTACCCAACCTAACCTACACTTTCCCTCTCCGTCCCGTATCTCTCTTCAAATTTGAACTTTTCCTTCAAACCCTTAATCCCCCATCTTCTCTTAAAATTTCCTTTGGTATTCCTTAATCCTTCCAATTATATTATAAAAAAATCCGATTCCTCTTGATATACCAACCTCCCTAATAAATATCACTTTCCATAAGTTCGTTTTCAATTTCGTCTTTCACTAAAAGAAACTTCAAAATTCTTTCCCATTCAGATAATTCATATCTAAAATGATGTAAATGTTCCAAAAATCACTGAAACTAAAGTCCTTGAACGATTAAATAAACCTCCTACACAATTTTCACTTTTATCTCGCTTAAACATTTACCACATAATCAAATTAAGACTTTCACCCCTTATCATTCAATGGAATGTAAATGATCAACCGCCTAAAAAGAAGGATGTAAGTCTCATCGTTTCTCTGTGCAAAATGTCCATTAAGTTACTGAATATTAGGCTTTTTGTTTTAAACATTTTGATACACCAATAACTTGTTTTAAACTGCCCAAAACTGTTACTTAAATGTATTTTTTTTTGTAGTTTAATATAAAACACGTTCTTTTGCGTTTCAGACCATCAAAAGAAGATTAAAACAAAAAACTCTTTGTGATGAAAGCACATTATTTTAATAACAAAACATAGAATTCATCACCGTGGTAATAATAAACAAAGCAACAAATAAAAATACATAGGTTGAACTATAATACAGAGTTTAAAACAAGTGTTTTTTTTTTGCTTGTGCAAGTGTGAACAAGAAAGTGTAAATTGGAAGTACAGTTATGGTATGAAATTTGCCAGACATACAGATGGTCCAGATTTTTTGAAATATCCTTTAAACGTATCACTATTTGAAAAATACAAACCACTTTTAATCAGATAACCCTTCCTATATTTCACAGTTTAGGAAGTAAGCTTACCCTTCCTCTTCATTTGGATTTAACGGCTTTCTAGCTCCCATTTCCACAGCATTTTCTAGAAAAGTTACGTATAAATCGTCATCGGTGTCCTTCCACAAATTTCTTCTGAAAATGTCCTTTAGTGAGTCCATACGTTCTACATCAAACATATCTGCGACGTTCATATTATCTATTTTCATGTGTACTTCATATCTTGCCGAATTAAGTTTCTCCTGAATGATGATGGTGACCTTTTCAACTCTAAAAATAATTTAAATAAAAATATGTTACACTAACTTCTATAACTTAAAAAATGATTGGCTAGCTTATTGAACTAAGAGATGTTATTTAAATAAGTAAACAAATGTAAGTATAAAGCTAAAGTCAGAATGCCTATACCAGGTCGTACCTATGACCCACGCCAGTCCCATAATCTCGGCATATTTATCCCATTTTCAGCTTTTTATTTCATACTGTTTAGTAAATCTACTTACTCTGTTCTGATTTGAGGCCGGTAAATCGAACATTACAGTATCTGATACGGTGTAGTGACATTACAGTATCTGATACTGTAATGTGTTGCTTAAAATATTTCGTTTTACTTATTTGACCGTGATAGGAATAAGACAATCATAATTAATTATAGAAAATAAAGGCTATAGCATCATTACTATGATGCGATTGTTAGATTGCCAACTAATATTTCTTCAATTTTAATAAATATAACATTTAAAAAAATGTTATACAGTATGAAATAAAGTATTATACGATACCCGTGCGATAGGTGTTATTACAGAACCCATTTATATTCTAGACCCGGCTCTTGCGTGGCATCGTCTGTAAAACAATTCGAACTGTAAAAAGTCACCTACTGGACTTATAACGTAATAGTAATTTACTGGAATATAAACGAGCACTGTAATAATACGTAACAGATCTTTTTATAATATTAGTTATGTTATAGCATTTGTTTTCCATAGCTAATTATGATAGTCTTTGGCTTGTCACTGTCAAATAAATAAAACCAAATATTTTTTTAATAAGTATTAATTCATTTCAATATAGTTTTCATTATTTAAAATATATATTCAATATCTCTCATGTTTCTATGGTGAAAAGATAGCATTTTCTTGTAATTTGGTTGGATCATAAAATATAAGTTGGGTATTTAAATCAATTATATAGACACAATTCTAAATGGCTTGTAATGTTTACAAGGTAATTTATATTCATTCTATATAGTCTGCCTGTGAACCCCAGATTTTAGCTATCTTTTGTATTAATCTTGATTATTAAGAGCGCTACATCTAGCGCTATTTTATAACCAGACGCTTTTCCATGAATGGCAATAAATTCAAATTTATACACTCCAGTAAAGTATTATTTATATAAAGCAGTTTTGTCAAAACAAGCTTGATTTCTTAAGTCTGCTGATTACAATCGCCTCCAAACGAGGAATATCGAAATAGGCATATTCACATCCCTTTAAAAACAAATGAATACAAATGATGTGCAACTATTAAAACTTAAAGATCGTGAAACCTAAAAAAATTAATATGCCCACGATGTTTTTAGTCAAAAAAAAAAAGAAGTCTACTTAACTGATAAAAAAATCACATGGTTAAGTACGAAAATTTTCTTCCGGTATCGGTTGAAATGGAAATAAAAAGAATTAAAAAATAAAACTAGATTTTTATTATAATTTATTTTCTTTACAATGTTTAAAAATATATTGACTTAAAAGACATGTTTTCAGTTATATTTAGGCGAAGTTTTGTTGTATAAGTTTCTGTTAAATATTATTATTATAATTAATAAATGGGGTTGCCAGTTACAATTTTTAACATCTTTACGATGATCAATCAGTCCGTCGGTCTAATATCATTTAAAAGTAGTGCAAAGAGAGCGACATCCCAACATGTATCAATAAACATATAAAATTAGTAATACATTCCTACTGTTGGAAATTAAAGAAGTAAAATTGAACATCATGTCCTAAAAAACCCCGAAAATCAATTACTTCCCAAAAAAAATGTTTTGAGGCCAAAATAAAGTCATATGAGAATAATAAAGGCAAAACAACAAATTTTTTAAAAGTGTTATTTTTTGGCTTTTTCGCAACTCAATAGGCTATTAAATCCAGTGGCGGCTCGTGGGTGAAAAAGTAAGTGAAGTGTAAATAAAGCAAGAAAATATCGCAATTTTTTTTTTCCAGAATTTTTTTTATATGTGGAAGGAGTAGAATATTTTTTCACCACTTACTTAAATTTTGTATACTAAATCAATTCTTCTATCCTTCATAGCAGCAAATTTATTTATAACATCCTCATAAAATGGATGAGTTGCCCTAATCTCCTCCAGAAATTCCTTTTGAATTGAAATATTGCCTAGAGAAGTAAATCTTTCTTGAGATATTGTATTTCTTAAATAAGTTTTTACACGTTTGAGGCAAGAAAAACTTCTTTCCAATGAAGCACTTGTCGACTGTATTGTTAAAATAAGGGAAAACACTTTATACGCTTTGGATAAAATATCGTCATTGACAAAAATAAGACCAAGCTCATTTTTAAGTCGTTGACTTTTTGAAAATATTTCCCCATATAACTGTAACAAATTTTCAAACGATTAAATGGAGTTTCCAGCAAAATGCAAACCACATCCGTGATCGGATTCATCAATAATGTAAATTAATAAACCCGACACCAAATAAAGTTGTAACACTAACTTACCTATATTAATTCTTTCAAAAACATAACTTAAATGGAAATATCCATTGCTCGTTGTGATAACTATAATTATCACAATTTTCAGACAAAAATTATTTTAAAGATTTGACAATAAGTTATTTTTAATTTTGAATACAAATAAAATATTACATTTTTAATATTCAGAATTATTTACATTACCTTAATTTAGTATATTTATCTGCATTTAATAAAATACGCAGCACTATATTATGCACAATTTATAGACGATCAAGGATATCTTCATTTGGTGAATATAAAATAGAAGAACAATAAAGAAAATGAGTATAAATAATTGTGCTGTAAATAATTTTTTTTTGGAATAAAAACTTATAATTTGTATTTATTTTTTTTAAGTATAAAATTTTCCAGTAGTTTTAGAAATAATGTTTTCCTACGATCGTGGCCACTTTTCCGAACGAAAAAATCGTGCGGAAAAGTAACTTTTCCGCGCAATTTGTTAAATTAATATCTTATCTAAAACACTCAATAAGGTGAAATACTTGCAAAGTAAGTTTTTTTTTGTAAAAAGCTCAATAATTTTTCTAAATACAGTATATTATTATTGAACTCAAACCTAATTGAGATTTATCTGAGGACTATATCGATCCTAGAAAAAATGTGTACCTAACACTTGCGCAAAGTATCTTTTCCGCCCTTGACCGCTTGACCTCATCAACTGCCGTCGCGTGCGGAAAAGTACTTGTTTGGAAATAACTATTTCGAAATATAAATTAAATTTGAGGTTATGATCAATTTTCAAAACTTATTAGTACTAAGATAATTTGATAAATCATTAAAATTTAAATTTATTAAATTTTACGCCAAAATAATATTAAAATGTTTATATATATATATATATATATATATATATATATATATATATATATATATATATATATATATATATATAGATATATATAGATATATATATATATATATATATATATATATATATATATATATATATATAGATATATATAGATATATATAGATATATATTGATTTTGGGATGACCGTTACAGCAACAACGAAATTTGGCCAACCGTTGACACGTGTTTCTGACTTAAGGTCTTCATCAGTACAATCAACTATTTGAGAGACGAGTACAACTAGCGCCAAATTTGACAACAAAAAAACACCAGAGTCGTCCCAAAAATTTTTTATACTATATAGTTCTTGTCGCGTTAACCTTTTTCTATTTTTGATTTGATTATTCTTTTGCAGGATTGGGTCAGTAGAAAACCTAAGTAACCTACCTGGGTAGAAAAATCGTAAAAAACTTGTTTTATACGCGTGCAGAAAAAACGAGGTTTTCTAATACGGTAAAATACATCAGGCATCATTTTTTTTTCATACTGTTGTATTATTTTCGAAATTTTGTATTTTATTTTTAGTAAGTAAAAATCATACTTTTTGAAAATGTAAAAAAATCGCTTTGCCATCGATTCAAAGTATAAAAGATTGAGTAAAACAATAATGTTATAAAATATGATGATTATTGACTTGATATTCTTGTAAACAATTTTTAGATAATTTTAAATTTTATTCTAAAAAAATGTATGCAGTATTATGAATCTTTTTCGAACACATTTTGCATAGAGCTGCAGGTTTATTTTTATTCATAATTGGTAAAAATGTACTCTTTTTTACTGGTATTTCTGTATATTATTCGACTAAGTATGGACGTAGGGTTACCACCCGTCCCAGTTTAGCAGCGATGATCACGAAATGAGGTCTGGTGTTTAGGCTAAAAAATAATTCAAAAATCGCAAGTTATACTGAAATACCCAAATACAAAAGACATGAAGTACTACGCATTCATATCTTTTCAAAACTTCAAGATGAAGACATTTTTTAGTTATCAATTTATAGTATCAATCAATTGACAGTTCCCAAATCGGGAAGGCTTGACGGTGGGCCTGTTTTTAGTCGTCACTCGATAGATTTGTCGTGAGCATCAACATGAGGACCTTTACTTTTAATTATCAGGTGATAAGTTAATTGTCGTTATTTCTTAGGTGTCACGGATTGAAATTTCTAAAAGGTGACAACCCTATACGAACTAAATGTTTATTATTTTATGTATTTAAAAGTAACATAACTTTGATATATATTTTTATATATAAAAGTTATTTATTATGGTTCTAAACCTGATTTCAATCCCTATCAATATTGCAATGATAGCTTTTTTAATCATGTTCCAAATATGAAGTTTTCATAAAATTGAATAAAAATTAGCGGTGACAGCATGTTTTCCCTTAAACGTACAAGTGTAAAGGGTGTCCTAGGGGCCTCACAAAGGAAATTCGTTTATAAAAGCATAAAGTAATCCTAAAACCAGCTTCCAATATGAAGTTTTAATAAAGTCGAATGCGGTGGCAGCATGTTTTTCCCTTAAACGTACAGGAGTAATGGGTGTCCTAGGGGCCTCACAGAGGAAATTCATTTATGAGAGCATAAAGCAATGCTAAAACCAGTACTAAATATGAAGTTTTACCAAATTTGCATTAAAGGGTGATTTAGGGGCCTCAGAGAAAATACGTTTGACAACATAAAGTAATCCAAAAACCCGCTCCAAATACGAAGTTTTAATAGATCCGAATAAAAATTGGCGGTGACAGCACATTTTTTCCTTAAACTTATAAGAGCATAGGGTTTCCTAGGGGTTTTACAGAGGAAATTCGTTTATGACAGCATAAAGTAATCTTAAAACAGTTCCAAATTTTTAATAAATTTGAATAAAAATTATTGGTGGCAGCATGTTTTTCCTTTAAACAAACAAAAGTAAAGGGTGTCCTAAGGGCCTCACAGAGAAGATTCGTTTATGACAGCATATGATCATTCTAAAACCAGTGCTAAATGTGAAGTTTTAATAAATTTGAATAAAAATTAGCGGCAACAGCATGTTTTGTCTTTAATAAAATGTTAAGGGTGATTTATAGGTTCCTCACAAAAGAAATTCGTTTATGACAGTTTTCTCTTAAACGTACCAAACTAAAGGGTGTCCTAGGGTCTCACTGAGGAAATTCATTTATGAGAGCATAAATTAATACTAAAACCAGTGCCAAACAAGAAGTTTCAATAATTGTGAACAAAAAATAGCTGTGACAGCACGTTGTCCTTAAAAAAATTTAAATGGTGATTTAGTGTCCTCACAGAGGAAACTCGTTTATGACAGCATAATGTAATTCTAAAACCACTCCAAATATAAAGTTTTAATAAAGTTGTGGCAGCATGTTTTTCCCTTAAACGTACAAGAGTAAAGGGTGCCCTAGAGGCCTTACAAAGGAAATTCGTTTATGACGGCATAAAGCAATTTTAAAACCATCCCCAAATATGAACAAGATGGCGGCCTAGTGAAACGTTAGAAAATTATTACTAAAAAAAATAATTACCCAATTTACCTTAAATTATGTACAAAAATAAAGTGTTACATAGGAATAAACTGGTAACATTTTGGTATGAATATAAGATGGCAAAACCAAATGGCGACCTAATAAAATATTTAAAAAATCAGCCTGAAAAAACTACTTATTAGATTAATTTCAAATTTTGTGCAATGCATTTCGTGTCACGTTACCAGTTTATTTCTATCCCACCCTTAATGCTTGCACAAAATTTGAAATTAATCTAATAAGTAGTTTTTTTCCGAGGGGTAAACCGCTAAGCCAATCGTGTACACCAAATGGAATTATTTCCAATTTAATTCCATTTAATTCTATGTAGTTCCATATAATTACAAATAATTCGAAGTAATTCCAAATAATTTTAAAAAATTCCAAAAATTCTTCAATAATTCCAAAAAAAAATCCAAAATTCCAGAAAATTCCATATAAATTCCAAATATTTCCGAATAATTCCATTAAAATTTAAAAAAAAATTAAGAGGTTTTTTAAGTAAGGAATTGTTATTATTCTTGTGAATTACTTGGATAGGTAAGGCACCTACTCGACTGTAAATTGATTTCCGTTAATATGAAGATTAATATATAAAAACAAATATATACATGTATTTATCATGGGTAAAAATATATTAACTAGCTTAACCCTTGGAGAAAAAAGGGCTCTTAAACATTTCGTATCCTTAATAAAAACGTAACAAATAATATTCTATATATGTAATTATATAAATGTTTATATATTTAAAAAAAAACGTCAAACAACATGATTCTTAAGTAATGTTAGCATATCAAACAGTGACGGGGATAAAAAGGGGCACAACATATAATAAGTCACTGTTTGATAAACTATTCAATCTTAACTTAATCTTAATTTTAACTGAAACATAACGCATAATTTTAAAAGGTAAAATACAGGATAAATTCTTTTAGTGATCAGCTTTAACACAACAGGCCACATAAAAATGATAATAGAAATGAAAAAATTAAGTCTCCAAAATGAATAAAGTTCTAAAATAATAAATTTAGCCTAAAATATATTTTTCCAAATACGAGCAACGTAAACCTAATGTACACTGTATGTACAGGGTGGCCCATGTAAAAGGTGAGTCGTTTTTCTAGGACTACCACTAACTTTATTTTTTAAATTGGAAATAGACCGTTTAGATTTTACAATCGTCACCAAAAAAAAAAAATTAATTTTGGTACACGACGTGCTATATGAAATGTAATTGAAATTTATGAAAGAATTTAAAAATGTGAACATTTACAGAATGTCTCGTTTCAAATAACAAAATTGATAATGATCTCAGAAAAACGACCTCCCTTGTATAAAAAATTAATTAAAATTTTTTTTATATGCGTTAGTTTGGGTATTTATGTCGCGTTTCTTAGGTACTATTGGTAAAAGGTGCTTTTTGAGTTTAAGAAATATTTCAAATCTAATGCATTTGAAAAACAATATTATTTACTTATTTACAATTTAACCCTTCCCATTTGCTTTAGATTCTAATACATTCTGTACAAAATTTGTGCAGTGATTAAAACTGAAAATACCGAACAAGAATGAGGAAACTAGTTTGTCAAATAAATGTTTAGTTGCTTTTAATTTTCAAATACTCCTTAAACGCGTTAATCCAACAAAGTTGAGAGGGCCAAAAAATATAAATGTTTTATCGACATTTGCGATGTCCTCCTTGTCTGGCCTAATATAGGTCTCAGCTTCCTCTTTTAAGAACTTCATTCGAACTTTGGTTTCATTTATTTCTTTTAAAATTAATAATATACCAACGTTCATCGTACATTACGCAATACTACTTTCCAGGGTAAATAATGTAATGTAAATAAATAACATTCCGTATCTGGACTGTCATCAAACTGAATATTTTCTGAATCTGAATTACTCTGCGATCCAGAAGTGTCCCTGATATATATTTCACGTAATATTTTGATTCTACTAGAAAAACTAAGACTTTTCTATATAACATACTATATGCCTAAATTCAATTGTTTTTGAATTATTCAAGTTTGAAAATTGAAAATTTCAGATTTTGAACGGTTGTAAAACCTATACCGGTTAACTTAGAGCAAAACGGATTGCACATTCCTATCTTTGTTTTGAATAGTCTATCTTATGGTATCAAACGTCAGTTTAAAACGAAAATTTCAAACTTCAATAATTCGAAAACAATTGAATTCAGGCATATAGTATATAAAAAAATGTTACGTTTTTCTAGTAGAACCCTAATATCGTGTCAAATATAGGGCGTTCCATTTAAACATATATTTTATTTTGATCCACAACTTTGTTGGCGCACCCTGTATAAATAAACATATTTTCTGAAGAAGCAAAATTTAACAATAAAGTACTTTTGTATTTAAAGTTTTCTTCTATAGTGAAGAATATTGAAGCTATCGAGCTTTCCCACAATAAAAAACCACCTTGAATGTAGACGCTCTACAAAAGTCTAGTCATCCCATTATTTCAACAAAATAAATTGCCTCGTCCGAGTTTTATTTTACCTATCAGAAAACTAAAAAATGTGCAGCAGATTTGTTGCCGAAACGTCGGCGTCCCAACATCCCCCCACTTCCTTATCCGTCCAAAAAAAATTATCCCACGCTTAATTTTAAAAAAATACATATTTTTTTACTAAACTAGACTCTCGGATTATTAAATTTTCTTCCCACATTGAGATGATTCCCAATGAAATCATGACAACTTCTGCAAGGGTTTAAAAAAATACTTACTTTACAAAACCTAAAAATGGGTTTATGCATTATTTACTATTGACTATGACTACTTATGACTATAAACAAAATGGCGGTTTTATAAAATATTTAAAAATTCAGCCTGAAAAACTACTTAATGGATCGATAAAATGCAACCGTGAAATAAATCACCCTCTCCGGTTTTACATATCTTCAAGTTTTTTCTGTCGGTCTGTGAGTACACGGTATAGCGTTAAAACTACTTACCAGATTAACTTAAAATTAAAATCCAATTGTCTGATGACGTCATTTGACCTTGAGTGACCCCTACCCACTTGAACTTGAATAGAGCTCCGTGCACTTGGTCATTTATTTGACATTGAGGTGTCATTGCTCACTGACTTTGAAATTGTTTTAAAGGTCAAATTGTTTGATCTACCACTTTCAGATAACCCTAGCAGTTGACTTTGAAACGTTTCGGTGGGGAGTGTTACAATCAGGGTCCGGTGGGGGGTGTTATACTCAGGGTCGTGGCTATTTAGTATAAAATGTGAAAAAGGTGTTGACACAATTACTGTGACTGCAAATTTTTGAATGATCATCAAATGAATTCAAAGTGCAATAATGTATTTACATCCGAGAGAAGATTCGCAAACAAATGTAATTCCAGTCCGCAGAGGATTACTCCTACACCTGTTTTTGAGTATAATATCGAGAATATGAGAACAAAATATAATACCGCAAAAAACTACTAATTTTGAAGCAAGAAAATGGTGCAGTTATAAGATTTACCTACGACGACTTTATGGAATTTTTGAAATTTCTGAATACCATAGATGATTTTTTGTGGGGTGCCAACTTTTATATTGGAGAATATCTACACATAAATTAGTTGAAAAATTGGGTTGAAGAAGAAGTCATAGGATTATTCATATTCGATATTGATTCTGGTGTTTTAGTGACTTCTAATGAAAATTATATAGATTTACTGTTAGCTCATAGAGCATTTATTTGTGAATTTGTTTGTCGCATATTAAAAAAGTGTAATTAGTATAGGAAATAAACATCTTATTAAGCAATGTTTTTTTTATTTAAATAGACCTATGATTCCCACCTAAGAGAACTTGTCTTAAGTGTAAAACAGTCGTTTTGAGATATGAAGCATTTTAGTGGTTTTGAATGCACTCTTTATAGCAGTACAAAGGTAGGGTAATTTTTATGAATTTCTGAAAGCGAAAAGTTTTTAACACGAGTTTAGATAACAAAATGTAATTATTTATTATGCGATGAAAAATTTCAGCCTAAAAAAGCATAATTTTGTGTGACGCATTAAAACATATACCACAAACATGGACTATAATTGCTTATACTTTTTGTACAGTAATACCTAAGATCTGTTAGCGTAGAAAATGTGTAACAAAATTCTTTAATATAGATTGATTCTTTAATAGATAATGTTTACATGTAAATTGAATAGCTTTATGTAATTTTAGGTGAAAAATGTATTATTAATAGATTCATTTAGTTTTTAGGAATTTTAAACCTATTTAAAAAAATATTATTTATTAAATAGTATTATATCAAATTAATATGTTTACTTAAACCCTCAAAAGAACCTTCATATATATTTCGATATATGAAGAATCATTACATACATTCCGAAAGAAGTATTGTATTGAAAATGTGTAAAACCGAATTTAAGACGCTCCGAAGAACAGTAGTACGGTAATACAAAGCCAACTCAGGTTTCCACTGAACAATGCGACCTAATATGCTATGCGAGCCTGGTTTTAAATGATTCGCGGCCCGATTTTTGCGCCAAGAGGAGCCGATGGCTGTCCTACACGAACCCTTCGTGATATCAGACGGTTAATACCCGGCGATGCTTAGCGTATTAGTGGTGCGGTACGCTCTTAGGGAAATTAACGCGGTTTTTCCTCACGTTGCACAACGTGTTTTTCATATATAGTTAGCGGACGTATTTTTCTGATTATTTATCAGAAAGAATGGTAAAATCTGTACTAGAGCATACCTATCTTCACTACTGAAGCCAAAAGGATGAACTAAAGTATTTAAACCTCGCGATTCTAAATGAAATTATAAATTTGCTGAGAGTCGAAATTATAAAATATGTTTTGGAAACCAACAAAGCTTTTTTTCGATTATTATGGATACAACACAAGATTTGTTGCCAAAAACTGACCAACTTTTTATAGTTGCTCGATATGCTACAAAAACAGAAATTCGTAAACCATTTTGGAGTTTAAATTTGTAACCGATTGTACAGAAGCAGGACTTGAAGTACACCAAATGTCGATTACTTTCAATAAGCTGTGTTAATTTTACTTTTGAACTACACAGCTAGACATATTTCTGAGGTGCCACAATTTTTTGACAATTTAGAAATAATACAAACTTTTTTGAATATCATAATACTTTGGGCTATTTTTTGTATTAGTTGTTATCTAAACGACAAGCAATTGTCAGTTATTTATAGGGGCTTATTTAAAAGTCGAGGTTAACCCCTGCGTCTGATTGGTCTAAATATGTAACTATAACATCAATTCTCAACGCTAATTTTTATATATAAGTAATCATTTTCCCAGGTTTCCATTCAATTATTTTCGAGAATCCGTAGAAACAATCATCAGACGATCTACATTATTCGTTAAGAGCGCTCCAAATACTTTTTTTCCCACTTAAATATTGCGGAAATACACGATTTTAAATCATATTTTTTCATTGAAATTGTTCAAAACTGATAAAAATTATTTCTGCAGATTTTACCAAGTCAAGAGAAATTTTGTACGCTGTCATGCAAATTTTTTTTTGTGTCAAATAATGTTTTTTAGTAATTCCTTAAGAATTTCACAAATATAATAAAATCAGCTATTTACACAAAAATATCTGTTTTAAGCGAAGTTTAGAGTCATATATTAGAGTGTAAAGCGTACATGTAGTTTACTGTTTCAAGCGAAGTTTAGAGTCATATATCAGTATGTAAATCTTCTATGAAAAACATTTTAATATCTCACCAAATAAGTAATAAATGGGCTACCTTAGGCTGTTGTTTTAATATTGTTAGTTGTAGTTTTCGCACAACCGTAGGGTTGCCACATTTTTATAAAGTGAAAAAAGGACATTGGACTATGCAAAAATTTGAAACCGGGGGGGGGGGGGGGGGGGAGAGGGAGGCAGCGGTTGATTGTACCGTGTGTGGCTCGCCGATAACAAATCACTACTTCGAAAAGCTCTTTTAAGATCAAAATAAGTCTAAACTAGGATTTTTTCTGTTTTTTTCTAATAAAGTTGCCGATTCTAAGCAAAAAAATTATTTATAACATGCTATTGCCTAATTAAATTTAAAAGAATATTTTTTATTGGATTTTGCTGCCTCCAAAACAGCATTATTATTTCTTACGGAGTCATAGAATTCCTGGCAACTTAAAATTAAAATAAATTGTTATTTCTGAACGAATTAATTCTATAGAACAATTTCTTTCGTCTCGCCATTTGATGGCCACCACAGAAAAAATTCGTGCAGAACATGCCGCACTGGCAGATAATACATAAAAAACGAAAAAAGTTAACAGCATTATCAAAACTATTAAAAAGAATTTGCCATTTTGTTGGTGTGTTTAAATATAAAAGATCGTTTTTCAGTTTCTTGGTAACTTTCAGAAATCTGCATCACCTCATCAAAAAGGTTTACATTTTCTTCAAATTAATAAACTGAGCTATCTTAAAACTCGCTTAGAAAGCAAGTGTAATTTAAACTTTTCTTTAAATAAATTCAAGAACGAAGAGAACTTCATTTGATCGGGTAGAGAATTAAATAGTTTAATTGCATTGTAAGAAAACGATCTCTGGAAAGAGGCTGTAGTGTGTCTCGGAACGTGGTATAAATAACGATACGTTGTCACTCTAGTGTGAACACTTGTACCTTTGGGCAGTTTCTCAAAAAGATACGAAAAATTTCAGTTTCCCTGATTTTATAAATTATTGAATTAACGAATTACAAATCTTTCTCTTAAGTAACGCCATCTAGATTCAAAGAACGCTACAGTAACACGATCAAATTTTCGTCCACATAAAAAACGGATTCACGAATTTTGCAATTTCTGTAAACTTACTTATTATTAAGAGTTAACAACGGCCAAAATATAATGTCTGCTTAACCAATACGTAAAAGAATAAGACTACCACAGAGCTTAAGCCTCAGAGCAAAGTATATCCTTGTTAATATAAAATGTTTTTAATTTAATAAAAGCACTCTGCATCAACTCAGCAACGTGAGTGTCAAATTTAAGGTTTCCGTCCATGTGAACACCAAGGTTTTTACAACAATCAGTTGCTCTTAATTTCACATTATTAATATGAACATTAAACTCGATATTGTGTTCAATTACTTTACGATCTTTACCAAAAAGAACCATATTAGTTATATTTTCATTTAGTTTTAGACTATGTGCTGCAGAGAGGTCAAAAATTGTTTGGAGATCCCTGTTAATAAGTAGTGAGGTATCGCACAGGTTACATATCGCATAGAGCTGCATATCATCAGCGTATTGATGAGAAAGGCAAAACTTCAAATACTAACAAGTCACCCTTTGATACCTGTCGTCCAGGTAGCTCTGCATAAAATCAAGAAATCAGCCATCAAAATTGAAAAACTTTAATTCTGTTAACAGTGCACTGTGACTAATGATGTCAAATCCTCTGCTGAAATCTAGCAATATCAAACAGAAATTCTTGCCCTCATCCTGTGCTCTCAATAAGTCATTTGATATCTTCAATAAAGCCGTTGTGGTACTTAATCCCTTACGGAACCCTAATTGACCTTTGTTAAAATGTTTTTATGATTAAAATAGTCACTTATTTGTTCGTTTACAATTCTTTCCAAAATTTTCGACAGATTGCACAATAAGCTAATAGGGCAACAGTCAGCTATCGAAGTCGGGTTATTTATGTTTGCTACCGGAATTATATTGGCTTTTTTCCAAAGACTGGGAAACTTACCAGAAGTTATGCATTTATTAAATATAAAGGTGAGATATGGTACAAGAAAAGTGACTAATTGCAACATTCTAATGTTCAAACCATCAATTCCAGCAACATTCGTTTTGATTTCAGAGAAAAACTTAAATACCTTGGCCTGGAGTAACAGTAGGTACAGAAAATCATTAAATTCCCCAGTTGTAGCAAAGTCGGAGCAAAAAATATTTGGTTATTTATTTTTAAATATTTAATAATGCGCGAAAAAGTTTTAGGATCTGTTTTGAATTTATGGCTTAGAGAGGCTTTTTTCTGGTTTCGGCCGCCATCGTCACATAGTTTCTTAATGCTTTATATTCATCTCTTGCAGCGATAGTTTTCAACTTTGTATAATGTGTCAAGGATTTTGTCTTATTAAAAGCTTTAAATTTTCCGTCGTCCAAGGAGCAAGAGCTTTGGTGAATCTGGAGGTTTTGATTGGGATATGACATCAAATAAAACATTTAAATTCGTATATAAACACTCCGTCATCACATCTCCATCGTTTAAATCATATAGCTAGTTCCAGTTGACACGGGTAAGATCAATTAAAAAGTTATTAAAATTAAAAATTTAATACCACCTTTGGGTTCACTTAATGTTAGTTTACATGAAACAAGGCTGTGGTCGGATATATTATTATATTTATTACATTTGTACCTTTTAATATATCGATGTCTGTTCATCATTATCAAATCTAATAAAGTTTGGGAGACATTAGAAATGCAAGTTGGCTCTAAAATTATTTGTTATAGACTATACTTGTTTTAAAAATGTTCTAAAAGTGCATAAGTGTTTGATTTTTTGTTTAAGTAATTAACGTTAAAATCTGTACCAAATATCGCAGAATCATACTGAGGAATCAAATCAACAAGAATGGTTTCTAAATCAATTATTGACATTCTTAAGTTAATTGTAGGTGGCCTATATTTAGAACCAAAAAACACCTTTCTGCCATTTATTTTTATCTCGGCCCATATCTGCTCCAATCCGCTGTCAAGTTCGGGTTTATCTATGATTTTTGCATTTAAACAAGTTTTCACATAAAGAGCCACACCACCACACCTTGCTTCCCTATGTTCTCTAAGTAAATATTTATTATTAGACTGTTATTAGAAATTCCAGGGGGTAGCCAAGTTTCCGAAAGGCCTTTCACATCAAGTTCACTGTCAGCTACAAAATCATGAAATACCAAAAAAGATGAAACCAGAGAGCGAATATTTAAATGACAAAAATTAATATAATTTTCTAAGCTAGTCATTTTTTTCCACGATTGGTTAACGGCATTCCGTCCCAGTTTATAAGAAATTTAAAAAAATGTTAAATAGTATTAGATACAAAGTTATGATATAATATAATTGAAATACCAATAGACTAAACTATGATTTATACTAAATGAGAAAAACAATGTTTTGAATGAATGAATGTTTAGTACAATAAATAAGCTACATTAAGGCAAGGAGCAAAAAGAAGGTATGCCGCATATAAAAAATATGTATTTGGAGTTATAGCTCGATCACCACAATATAATAGCATAATAAATTAAATCACTGCCTTTAAACTCGCATCACTTTCCCGTACTATCAATATAGTAGACTTTACCTAGAATCTTAACATAGACAAATCTTCATATTTAACGTAATTTGTTCCTTTTAATATACTTTTAGCAAGATACACTTTATTGTGCTTGAAGTTATTTACAAAATTTACCAATATAGTACGTGGTTGATCGCCGCTTTTTCTATACGAATGGCGTAATCTATATCCTCAGCTGAACAAGAAATTTCTAATTTAGAAGTGAAAAACTCGCTAAGTACATCAATTAAATTCTCCTTTTCACACAGTCAGACGGAATTTCTTCTGGTACGTTGGTCAAGAGAATCAATCTGTATATGAAGTTTGAATATTTCGCCAGTATTTTTTGTAACATATAATATAATAATCCTTTATTTAGCACTTGGCTAATATACAAAAGAACGATAATAATAATTGTCAATTAAAAAAAATGGTCACAATGTAAAAAAAAACATATCTTGGAATATCAACACATGACAGATTAGATAAAAAAAACAACAATACAGTCACATGTGTACTTAATAGAAAAGAATTCAATATGCATATAAATTCACAATACATATAAATTTAAAAGACAGGAATATAGCAATTTTAACATAAATAAAAATTTAAAAAGTTATGAAGTCATTACATTAAAATTCCAAACACAGATAAAAAGAAACAACAATTTTAACATAAAATTATCCATTTTCATTATTAATCTATACAATTAACTTTATACAATTAATTACCTAAAGTAGTCCTTTAAATGTTTTTTAAACAAATTTAGGCTACCCAATTTTTTTATTTTTTCGGGAAGAGCATTAAAACAAATAACCCCCTTATGGAACAAGGAGTTTTCTGTGCTTTTTTATTTATATTTTTGGTGACTACATAAAATTTTTTTCTATTTCTAGTAGGGTACTGGTGGACAGAATCATGAGTGCATAACTTGTCGGATAAATAATTTGGTGTTAATCCATTACTTATCTTAAATATTAATACCATAACCTGAAACTCTAAAAAGTTTTGAACTGGAAGCCACTCTAATGTTTCGAGCATGTCCCTTATGGGACGTTTTTTGTTCAAAATAATGCGCATCGCTCTATTCTGCAATTTTTGTAGCCTGGAAATGTCATTTTTATTTGCTGTGTATAATATGGAAGAACTGTAAATTTAGGTGGGGCAATCCCAACGTATTATAAACAGTGATCTTAGAAAACTGAGACAAAAACGACGCTACTCTTAAAAGAAAGTTCACATTCTTAGACACTTTGTCAATTATATATAACACATGTTCTTTAAAATTTAGATTCTTATCAATAATAAATCCTAGGTATTTCATTTGATCAACAGCCTCAACTATATCATCACCTATTTTTACATTTATATCCCTCACAATAAACTCTTGTTTATAGGTTTTATTTGCAATTAGCATACATTTAGTTTTTTTAACATTTATTTTAAAATATTTTTGGTGAACCACGTCTTAAGTTGGAGAAAATCGTCATTAATATTAGCGATAAGGTGATCAAGATTTTGAAAATAAAAATATAATAAAGTATCGTCAGCAAACAAATGAATGGAACACGTTTTTACCACCGTTGAGATATCATTTATGTACAGTAGAAACAGCAATGGTCCTAGTGTGCTACCCTGCGGCACTCCAGCATCACTCGCAATCTCAGATGATACTTTGCCAACTTTTCAAAACACCTTCTACTATGCCATAAGTTTCCAATTTTTTCAATAATGTAGCTCTGTCTATTGTTTCAAATGCACGTTGCAAATCAGGAAACACCGCTCCTATAGCATAATTGTCATCTAATAAGTTTTTCCAGTCATAAAGAACAATTTGCAAAGCTGTTTCACAACTGCGTTTTTGTCGAAATCCAGATTGGTTTACAATTAAAATATTATTCGAACTTATGTAATCTATCAGTTGCTGGTATACTATTTTTTCCAGTACTTTTTCAATTGTCCCAAGCATGTTAACCGATCTAAAATCATTCACCCTGATTGAACCTTTAACCTTCGGAATAGGAATAATTGTTGAAACCTTTAATAAAGATGGAATTCTTCCCATTTCTAAAGATGTATTTATTAAATTTAAAAGAGGATTCCTTATTACATCATAAGTATGCTTTAAAAACTCGGCAGTTATGTCGTCAGGACTTGCTTTATTAGGCATTGAGAATATGACTTTTTCAAGTTCTAGGTGACTAATCAAACGAAAACTCGCAAACCTTTGACAACATTGAACGCCTCGATTTTCATCACATACTATATCTCTATCAATATCCCGAATAATCAATGTTATGCTCTCTACAAAGTATTCATTCACACTCTCTGCCATCTCCCTACTATCGGTTTTGACCTCCCCATTAATTTTAATATGTTTCTTTTTGTCACTAATCAATTGGCCAAGTGTTTTCCACATTTTTCTGGGGTTATGCTTTTGCAAATCAATTTTTTGTTGATAATAAACCTTCTTTTCTGTCTTTATTACAGCAACTACTCTATTCCTACACTCCCTATACCTAGATCTATCATTATCCTTCCCAGTCATTTTCCATGTTCTATATGCAGCATCCCTTTCTTTAATTGCCCTTAAAATTCTATCATTAAACCACTCCTTATATCTTGGTTTTATTACTTTTTCTGTTTTTGGGGTAACTTGGTCAATAGAACTTATTAAAATATTATAGAACTCAATATATTTTTTATTTATATCCCCATCGTTTCTATAATTCCATTGGATATCACGAAGAATGTTATTTATCTCTATGTAATCTATTCTTCCCCTGCAATTTATAATTAAATATCCCTTCCTGTTTTTCCCGAGTGAATAAAAGCCCTAATTATGTAGTGGTCACCAATTCGCGGCGTTTCCAAGACCTGGTAAGTACACATTTCTGGTCTGTTAGTAAAAAACAAATCTATTATGTTTCCACCATTCACTGTTGGATGAGTAACCTTTTCTATAATTTGTTCATATCCATTATCCTTAGCACTTTTTTTTAATCTAACGGGATAGGTAGATTGTGAAGCCCAGTTTATATTAAAATTCCCCATTATAAAAGTTGGATAAGAACTATCTGCCCAATTCTCAAATCGATTTTCAAAGAATGAAAAAAATTCAGACTTACTTGCACTAGGTAAATGATACAAGTTACCAACAATATAAGCTGAATCATTAATACAGATTTTTATAACAAGTAACCAATAATTTTTTTGATACTGATATGTCTGTACTTCAATTAAATTGATACAATCTTTCACATATATCATGACACCACCGGTATGTCTGTTCTCGCTATCAACTCTAACAATTTGATAACCTACAATATTTATTTCACAGTCTTTTATATCTTGCGTGAGTCTAGTTTCAGTTAAACATACAATCATTGGATTTAAGTTGAGTATAAAATTATGAAATTGATTAAATTTTGAAATAATACTTTGACTGTTTGTCAATATTACAGACATACCTTTCTGACTTATAAAAAATGTTTATTCTCACAGTATGTATTCGAAGCTCTGTCTAACAATATCCTACTTAAGATTCGCGCTACCTGACTTCTACCCCAATGTGTAATGTACAGACCTCCATTACAAATAAAATCCTTAAGACAAAAGAACAGAATTAAAATGTAAAAATTTACCAAAGTCTTTTTTATCAAAAATACTATTATACATCATTTTGTTATGTTCATTAATATACTGATTAAGGAGCATATTATTATTGAAGAGAGGCACTGACAAAAATGTAATAAGTTTGTTTGTTTATTAATGTTTTTTAGCCCTTAAATTGTTCTTTCTTGTACCCTTATACCTTTTAACAAGTTGATTGTTCCACCCATTACAATCACCTAATCATTTTTAGTATACATTTTTTGTCATCTTATTCATGTTCTCTACTACATCCTCTAAACAGGCATTTCCCTTAATTATCGACTGTATATTATAACTTTTTCCTACATATTTATTCAAAATGTCCCTAAATTGACTTCCTGAATTATCAGCCAATATAAGAATATTATTTTTTTGTCTGGGCTTCTGAACACTGATCATTTTGTTTTTTCCTGAAGTACTTCCTGAAACATTCAGCTCTCTCTTCAGTCTCAAAATTTCGTCTTGATACAGTCCATTATCCACCTCCAAAGTTCTGATTGAGTTCACCACTTCCTTACTTGTTTCTTTTAAATCTTCTATTCTCTCCTTTAGTTTAACTGATTCATCTTCATAAGATGTAACCTTAACTTCCAGCTTCTTGTTTGTATCTTGAAGACAACCTATATGCTCTTGGAGTTTCTCAACTTGTACTCGCATCTCCCTTTTTGAATCCTGCCACATCCCTGCCTCATTCTCCCTCATTTTCACAATGCCAGCCAGTGCAGAGTTCCGGTCTTTCAAACTCTGCAATTCATTATTAAACTGCCCTTCCACTTCCAAAGCAGTACTCTCAAACGACTTGCTACTCCGCATCATCCTTTCTATCAAAATGTCTTTGCTTTTTAGTTTCGTTACCAGTTCTTCTATTTGTTTCTTTGTAAGATTTTCCTCTTCCTCTCGCTCATTGAATTTTGTTTGGCAAATCAGTGAGCAAAAGATTTTATAACCACCCAGTTTTACTACTTCTGAATTTCTATCCATGCAACTAGGGTGAAAGACAGCCAAGCAGAATATTCAGCAGTAATTTGAAAAGTCCTTGTTCTTACAGCACTTAAAGGATCGGTACATTTTTAAACAACAATGACACACTATTGAATTAAATTAGAGTACTCATGAATTATTTCACAACAAGTAATGATGTACATAAACACAAATGGAACAGTGATGAGGCATTCAAATAACACATTGCTTTTTAAAACCAGAACATTCAAACACAGATATGACAGCTAATTGTACTAAAACTTGTACAATCCAAACCACTGTGGTAACCTTAAATAAAATGTATTTGGAGACTCCCCCAAAAAAATAAAATAAAAGAAAAGCAGCACATTTGAAATTATCAAAGGGAATCCTTGTTATCAGCAGATTTGTTGTTTTATATTAACTTCAATATCTAATTATGCACAACTGTTTATTCATTTTTGAAGCACTAAACAATGTGTAAAGTTTTTTAAATTAGCACCACAGAAAACTACATATTTTTAGGAACGCGACAACACCAAATAACCATATTAAAATTTATTCTTAACTACGAAAAATTAATAAAATCGGCAGAACTATTGTTCGCCTGTTCTTTCAAAGTATTCACACAAATATAATGTTAGACAGTTTATTGAATCACGAACATCTTCTAGTTCATTTCGTTCAACAGAGCTTTTCCTCAAGTTGAGAAACAACATTCGCACATACCTTACTAATAAGTTTCTCCAAGTCCTCACTTGTTTTGTTAGCTGCGCCACCTCTTGTGTCCATCATAATATTAAAAATACTTGCCTACGAGTAGATTGATATGGTAGGACCAATTTGTCAGCCAATCAGAGATAGTATTATTTTAGAACCCGATTACAACCAACAGTTCAAAGTAATTGCACTGCAACGTCACGTGTACCAAAATGAACTGATGCTTTATATTTAGGCCAAAACACGCGAATTTAGCATTTCAATAAACTAATAAAAATAGACATTAAAGAGGGAGCACGTTACTGTCGACTACTCAGATATAGAACCCACGTACATTTTAGTTGGTGTAGTTGGGTGAAAAGGTATTGCAAAAATATTAGTATTCCTCCTCTTCTCTGACTTATATTGAATGTAATCAATTGTAGTAATTCTGGGCAGTCTATTCTGCAATTATAATCTTGTGTAGCAACCGTAAGTCCGCCATACACCTTCTAGTCTGTAGAGTTTAAAGATTTATCTCAGAGAGAATCATGTTGTAATCGTACTCATCTCTAACAAACCCACAACGATAGGCAACTATTCTTAAAAATTTCTCTTGAACACCCTCTATAGATTCCCTATAAACAGCATAATTGGGGGACCAAATCACTACAATATTCTAGGAGGGATCTTACAAAATAACAGTAAAGTATTTTAATTGTAATTATGGAAAATGATGATGAGATACGGACAAAACCCAATAATTTATACCCCTTATTAACTATATTATTTATGTCTTTTCCAAAGGTCAGTTTGTGATTGAAGGTAATGCCAAGATCTCTCACATCACTACGAGTGGGTAACCCACCTACACCCAATGCCCCCAGCTTAGATATTAACAAGACAAGGTCAAAGACTTTGAAAAGTCTAGATATAGACAGAATCAACCTGCCCTCCATATTACTAATGATAGACGCGGGTGAAGCGCCGCTTCACCTACATTTTCCAATCAATTTACTTAAAAATAAAAATATTTTTAAAATATTAAGCATTTTATAATCTATATTTTTATTAAAAAAATGCAGTTTTATATAAATTCACATTATTTACTTAATTATACCATTATTTTCTATCAAAACTAGTGCAATACGATATATACTCAAAAAATAATAATGACTTAAAACTGTAGCGCGCTGAACACCTTTTCATAAGAGCGACCCATTGAGCGGCAGTCACAAATTCCGCATCGGACTCCCCCCGCACGCCGGCTTTCGCGCTTTGATTTGTTTACGGCAGTTGCTATGGCAACGCAATGGTAAATATGCGTAAGCCAAATAGAGATGGGAGCGGCACAAACTGCTGCTGCAGGCGCTTTTTCGCTTGTTATAGAATTAATGTGAATTAGGGCGCTCGGATCATAGGAGGCGGAAGAAGTTTTGCATCGATTAAATTGAATCGAAATTAACTTTAAGATATAGGTACATAGATAGCAGTTTTTTAAGGACAAAAAAATATATTTAAAATATTATAAATTCATATTATTACCCCTAAGTATTAAAAAACGTTCTAAAGCTATGGATAATTAACATCATAAAAAGGTTAAAAAAAACAGCCATTTTGGGCGTGGCACCCCTAAAATTTTTGTCTGCGGAGCTATCCACCTAGCTACCTTTTAAATATGAAGTTCTTAACAAGGTTTGTTGTGGTTGACTTTCCATTCATGAACCTATGCTTCTCGCTTTTTACTTTGTTTCTAAAATCCCATGATAATTTTTTACTAACTAAAGAATCAAGCAACTTTCTGATTGAGAACACACGGCTTTAGTAACTCCATCTGATTGAGGACAAACTGCTTTAGTAACGTTGTTTCACCTGACTTAAAAATAGACTTTAAGTACCCTTACTTCCAATACTCAGGGAATACTCCCGTTAATAGACATTAAAAAGAAAATAAATTGCTGGTGACAAAGTACATTGATGGTTTTTTAAGAAATAAGAGGGAATCCCATCGGGACCAGATGACAGCTTCGAGGGCAGTTTACTAATTTCATCCAATATCTCCGACATCTTAAAATTACATGGAAAGCGAGTTGTCAAAATTAAAGACGAGTGTTTGGGCTATATCATTTGGTGAGTATACTAATTTGACAAACAAGTTAGTCATCTCTGGTACACTATTACTAGTACTACCGTTATATTCAATATTTATAATTATGTTCTTTACGTACACCTTTGACCTAACTCCAAAATTTTTTTTGGTCATCGAAAATACTGGTTTAAATATTTCTAATGTATTGTTCATAACAAAGCTTACGCAACACTGTACAGCGATCTCTTAAAGTGCAAAATTGACAGTAGAAATTCTCATTACTTGTTTAGCTATACTGTTTGTAAAGAGCTTTTTTGGGACTATAAATTATTAATTATAAATTATAATAAATTTCTTAAGTCCAAGCTGAACTTTTTGAGAAACGTAGATGTTTTAAATCTCTCTACTACATCACACAAAATATTATAGAAAAAGGCTATGACCTTATCTATCTCTGAAGAACCCTTCTGGAATATTTACCCTATTCTTATAAATTATCCTGTAGTCTTTAAAGTAATTCTGAAAAAAAAACTATTTGTGTACTTTCTAATGGTCTGAAGAGATCTCATATTTTTTGATATTTTAAAGCCATGGATATTCCCCATAACGGTATTTTTTTACTAATTATTCTAAGTATATGAAAATGACTCACAAATAAACAAAGTATCACAGTTTACCTTCTCAGCGGCCTCTAGTTCGGTTTATTAAACAAAAAGTCTACCATATTTTCTTTACATACACATTTACAGTAGCTCTAGACTATAAACTTAATGAGTGCAAAATGAGGTGCCAGTCTAGGGTTGCCAAGTCCTGATCGGCGTTTGGTGGGATTTGCTTTAAAAAAAAACAATTTAAAGAAAATAGCGGGAAATTTTCCTTAATATAGGTACTGGCGTGGTGTTCTATATATTTTAAACACTAAACCAGATTTTTCAGCAAGTTCGTGAGAGAGCTGTACTGCACCAATTTAAATGATTCTTTTTAAATGATCGTCTGGTTACCGAGACCTTTCAACACTATTTTATGTATCGTTTTATTGCGTATTTTTTGTATAAATCCTTTATGTTTTTCTTCAATAGCATTTCTGGAAGATGTGGTGAATGCGCCACATATTCTTATAATTCTACTGGAAACTCATCGCATCATCTAAAAGAAAAAGCAGAACAAGATCTGCCAGGCCAGCTAGTATCTTATTATGTATTGCTTGATTTCGTTACCTGCGGTGGAGAGAGGCTTTTATCCACTTCTAAATGCGCAACATTTTGATGAGCTGTAACTTTTTTGTTTTTAAAGATATCAAAAATCATTTTGCATAGTTATCTAGAAAGTTTTTTCTGTTAAAAATAAGACAAAACACTAACGTTTTTTCAAGATATTAACATAACTTATATTTTTTTGAATGGCAAGCCCTATATAATTTCGGATATTTTTAGTCTACATGAAGATTCAAGTATATTTTATCAGGCCAACCCTCTACCTATATTTAACGTTTTGATCATCTGCAACTTTTCTATTTCTAATGTGCCCCCAAAAGAAAAAGTCCATTACAGTCAAGTCCGAACTGTTTGGGGGACAAGCAATTGGTCTTCCCTTTCCAATCCAGCCATTTGGATATTTCAAATTAAGATAGCTTTTAACGAAAATTACCTACGCTATGAGACGGAGCACCATCTTGATGCCACATTATCCTAGCTGAAATGTTCATCGGTAAAATATCAATCTGTTGTGCTATCTCATTTTGTAACAAATGCAAATAATATTCCCCAGTCAATGTTTGATCAATACATTTGGAATATATCACACCACTCCAAATGTTAATTGACCAATATCGTTGATTATATAAGGATTATTTGTATACAAAAGTCAAAGTCAAAGTCAAAAAAGCTTTATTGTCTAAATACAAAATCATTGACAAAGCTAACCAAACAAACATAAATCAGAATAAAAATATAAAAGTATATAGAATACCAGTGTCGGTTGTTCTTGTTGGAATATTGACAAAAATTAATCTTAATGATTTTATAAACACAAATATAATTTTTAGACTAATGTCAAGACAGTATGTTATGTTTAGGTTTGAAGCACGAAGGCAACTCGTGATTAGCTTATGAAAGAAACTGCTGTGTAAGAATATACGGCTGTGTAGCCTCAATGTTTATCTAATAGTCAAGTCAAGTCAAAATATGCTTTATTGTCTAAGACTGATCTTGTTGACAAAGCTGAAAAATAATAATTATTATATGGCTAGAAATGGTCTTGCCATAACTAATAGTAAAAAAAAATATTACACATTAATATACAAAATAGTACGTATAAAAAGTTAAAAAAGAAACAAACAAATTAACAAATAATTTACATAAAAGTTAAAGATATTAAAAAGTTGTATACACATATAAATTTGAAAAATGCAGCTAAGATTTTGATGTTTAGAATGAATCATAAACGATCTGAATAATATTCTAATAAGCTATAATAGGTTTTTTGTTCCAGATGGATTTTTAATTTTTTTCTAAACGTTTTCAAATCATTTATGTTTCGAAAATATATGGGTAAGTGGTTACACACTTTAACACTTTCATAGATGATAGAGTTTTTGGTAGAGGCAAGCCTGGGGATGGGCAGTGGAAGGTTGATGGATTGTCGAGTGTTGTACTGAGAGCCACTGGTGTAATCGTGTCTTCTCTTATGAATAAGGCACACTGTTTCTAGAATAAACAGGCAAGGCAAGGTTAAGATCCTGGACGAGATGAATAATGGTTTACAATGATCTCGCGGTCGAGCCATGTTCAGATACCGAACCGCCCTCTTTTGCAATACAAACACTGAGTTCAGTAAATGATTGGCACTTAGGCCCCAAAATGCCACAACATAACGCAACTGACAGTCTACCATGGAAAAATAGAACATTCTTGCAACAGACCAGCTCAGTTCATTAGACACTACTCTCAGCGCAAAACATGCAGACTAGCTTTGAATTTAGGCCAGAAATATGCTCTGCAAATTTCAATCTGTCATCCAGTGTTATATCTAAGAATTTAACAGAAGGTTTGCATTTGATGGTTTGATCATTTAATATAAGGGGATCCATTGAAAATTTGAATGACAAGATGTTTGTCTTCTTAATATTAAAACAAAGTGAATTTGAATTGCACCCAGTTTTTACCTTAACAATATCACTAGTCATCACCCCATGTAAGCTTTCACTCAAGCAACGCCAAAGAATTGTGGTATCATCTGCGAACAACGTGAATTTACCTTGAATATTTAAAAAAGATAAATCGTTAATATATAAAAGGAACAACACGGGGCCCAACACCGATCCCTGTGGAACGCCACTCATAATTCTTTGGCTATCAGACGTAGAACTACCACACTGCACAAACTGAAATCTATCAGACAAGTAAGTTTTAAACCAGTTTAAACCCTGACTACGGAAGCCATATACATTAAGTTTTAGTAGCAGTGTTCTGTGACATAAACAATCAAATGCTTTTGAAAAATCACAGAACACTGCCGCCACTGAATCACATACATTCATTCCCAAATACACCTGCTCCAAGAATGCAAAAATTGCATCATTTGTACCCTTACATTTCTGAAATCCAAACTGCGCTTTATGAAGTATATTAAAACGAGCCAAATGAGACATAACGCGTACTTTTACAATCTTTTCAATAACCTTAGAAATTGAAGACAGCAATGCAATAGGCCTAAGATTAGATGGATCGTCCAAGTCGACACCCTTATCGCCACCCAATAAAGTTAGTTATAGATAGAGATACCTTCCGAGTGCGTTCTTCTCACTAAGAATAAACTTTTGTATTTGAAATATTAAATCCATTTTATTTATTTTATCCAATAACCCAACAGGTTATGGGCCCAGACATTGCATAGATATAAATAAAACGGCGAGTTCTCATTAAGTTTAGTAAAACATTTCTAGTGGTTTAAGTGTTAGATTTACGGCAGAGTTACTTTAAATAATAAAAATGGATTCCAAAAGTGCGAAAAGAAACATTAGACGGTTTGATGGTGAAAAATATAGTGGGTGGAAGTTTAGAATAAGGTCCATATTATCGGAATTTGACGTTATAAAAGTTATAGACAGTGACATACCCGAACCTCTATTCGAAGAAACTTGTGATAATCATCACCCTGCTCTTGAAATTGAAATTCCTGTACCAAAGAAAGTTATTGAACTAGAATTTAACTATATCTATAATGATTTTAATAATTGTGATTACAGAGAAATTTTGCACTATTTATCTGGTATTCATTGGCCATCCTTGATGGATGACAGAAATGTAAATAAAACAATTGATAACTTTTATAATTGCATAAATGGTTGCGTTGATTATGAATTGAAAGCATTAATCTTCGAAAAAAAGATCGTTCACAAAAAATATAAAACATCAAAATCCCCAGCTGACTTTGATGTTTTTTCTGAACTGCGTCGGTTATGCAAAGAGTCTTATAGAACTGATTACAATAAACATATTTCTATGGTTGAAAATGGTATACTGCATGACAGCAAAGTCTTTTGGGATTATGTCAATACAAAAAACTCAAAATTCTCTCTGCCTAACTCTATGTATTATAATTATCAAACTGCACAGAATTCAAAGGACATAGCTGAATTATTTAAGTCCTTCTTTTCAACAGTCTATTCCAATGAGCATTATGACTTGCAGAGTTTCACCTACACAAATTCCATTAACTTGGGTTCCTTATCTGTTCAACCAATAGATGTTTTTCAATCAATATCTCGACTAAGTAGTTCCCTGGGCACTGGATCTGATGGCATACCGGTTGTCTTTATTAAGAACTGTCAGTGTCTGTTGGCGAGTACACTATCTACCATTTTTAATATTTCTTTATCCACTGAAGTCTTTCCTGAATTATGGAAAAACACTTATCTGACACCAGTTCATAAATCAGGTGATAAATCTAACATTGAGAATTACCTTGGTATTTCTAAATTTTGCATATTTGCTAAAATTTTCGAGGACATAGTTTCTCAGAAAATCACCCCTCTTTTCAGACAGATCTTTAGTGTTTATCAGCATGAGTTTGTATCTAATCGGTCCACAGTTACTAATCTCCTAGTATATGAGAATTACTTGCTGGGGGCCTTGGAGGAGCGGTTACAGGTGGATGCCATTTATACAGGCTTCTCCAAGGCCTTTGACAAGGTGAATCATCAAAGGCTCTTATGTAAGATGTATGGTCTGGGAGTTCATGGTACCTTCCTTCAATGGATAAGTAGCTACTTGTCAGACAGAAGGCAACAAGTAAAATTAAACAATTGTGTCAGTTCAGATATCTTGGTGACCTCTGGGGTACCCCAGGGTTCACACTTGGCTCCATTGCTTTTCAACTGTTTCATTAATGATATTGGGGAAGTAATTACATCTAGCCATTATTTATTATAAGCGGATGATCTGAAAATGTGCAATAAAATAGAGGATATAAATGACTGTATTGGTTTGCAGAGTGATTTGAATCAGCTCACAAATTGGTGCCAGTCTAACTTCATGCATCTTAACTTTAAAAAATGTTCAGTTATTAGTTTCCATAGGAAACCAAGCTGTGTAATTTTCAACTATACACTGGCTGATAAATTAATCCCTCATCTTGATTTTGTGAAGGATTTGGGTGTCTTGTTGGACAGTAGTCTTTGACTTACATATTAATGACATATTACCAATCGATGCCTGAAGCTGTTGGGCTTTATAAAAAGAACACCAACTGATTTCTATAATGTTGATTGTTTTTGGAATATGCTTCTCCAATTTGGTCGCCATACTATGGGATTTATATTGAAAATTTGGAAAGAATCCAAAACCGATTTCTTAGATCCGTAGCCTTTAAAACAGGGATACCCCAAGACCAGGTCGATTATGAAAATATGAGACTCGCCTCAAATCTACCTCCATGATCAAAAAGACGTGTCTATATAGATCTTATTTTTCTTTATAAAATAGTGAACTCTATAGTTGATGCCCAAGATCTGCTTGGCTCGATTGCTATATCTGTTCCACAAAGGGTTAACAGAAGACATAACTTGTTTAATGTTCCTTATCACAGAACAAACTATGGATTCAACAGTCTCTTGTCAAGAATGTGTCAGGAAATGATTGCCTTGGAGGATATTGATATGTTTAACATGTCTCTGAATACTTTTAAATTTAAACTTAAAAAAAATTTATTAAATGCTAATTATTTACACTAACTTATTAATAGATTTAATACAATACTTAATTTTTTTGTAAGAATGTATCCAATGTATGTGATAAAATGGATTCAGTTATACTGTAACTTTCCGTTAATAAACTATTATTATTAAAGCAGAAAGAATCGCAAAAAGTATATTAATTGAGTATTTGGCGGACTCATTTCTAGGATTTGCGAAAGAAGAAAATACTGCAAGAGAGATATTGTAAAATTTAGATGGTATTTACGAGCGCAAAAGTTTAGCTACTCAATTAGCTCTTAGAACGAAATTATTATGTTTAAAATTACAAGGTGAAACATCACTAATCCAACATTTTACAGTGTTTGATGATTTAGTTAGTAAGTTATTGGGAGCCGGAGCAAAGCTGGAAGAAACTGAAAAAGTATCACATTTGCTACTAACACTTCCAAATTCTTACAATGGTGTACTTGCAGCCATTGAAACACTATCAGAAGACAGTTTGAGTTTAGCATTTGTAAAAACTCGACTGCTTGACCATCTCTGGAGGTCAAACTGTCCAATCAAAAGCGTGACACAAGCAGTAAAGTTCTGTATATAGATAAGAAAAGTGACTCACTCAAAGAAAAACACTACAGAATTTCAAGCATGCCGAAACGTAACTATAAATATTCAAAATTCAATACAAATATCAAATTTAAAAATACGAGAAAGACAAGTAGCAAATGTCATTATAGTGGAAGAAAGGGGCACTTTAAAAGAGACTGGTTTTATAACAAGAAGGAACATAAACCACAACAAAGGCAAAAAACTATGCAAACAGTACAAATAAATTTCAACGAACTACAAAATCAAAGCTTTGCATTCATGATTGGAACATAATATTACAAAAGGGATGCAAGCAGTAAAATAACATTTATTTTGGATTCGGATGCCTCAGATGATATAATCAGCAGATCGGACCTCAGTGCACATTTTTTTGCTCTGTCACCACCAGTGAAGATTTCTGTGGCGAAAAATTGGCAATTTGTGAATGCAGGAAAGAAGGGCTCACAGGAAGTTACCACCAATTTGAGTCCAAGGAACCCTAACAGATGTCCTTTACTGTCCTGACGTTCCGTACAATCTGCTAGCTGTTATGAAGACGCAGGAAGCTGGTATGACAATACTCTTCAATGAGAGAGGGGTTCAAATAAGCAAAGACGGTAAGATGGTAATGAAAGGTAAGCCATCAAACAATCTAATTTCTTTGGAATTTAATGTAAATATTAAGCCAATAAAAATTAATTCACATATGTTTAGCACAGTAAAAACAAACTACGAAACTTGGCATCAACCCTTAGGGCATATAGTTTAAAAATATATATTTTATAAATAAATTTATAGAATTGAAAAATAAACAATTGATTGAGGACGTTAGTCTTATAGATCATGTTAGAATTTCTGACATTATATGTGAGGCGTGTGTAAAAGGTAAACAAACACGGTTACCCTTTAATAAATATAAAGATAAAAATTATGTGAAGAGGCCATTATTTATAGTACATTCCGATGTTTGTTTTATTTGTTGATTAGTTAACTCACTATTATATAACATATTTAATTAAAAAAAAATCTGAAACCTTTTCGTGTTTTAAAGATTAAGTTGCAAAAAGTGAGGCTCATTTTAATTTAAAGTTAGTTAATTTATACTGTGATAAGGGAGGAGAATATTTGTCTTCTGCGATGAAACACTATTGTATGGAGAAGGGCATCAGTTATCATTTAACGGTTTCGCGAACCCCACAGTTAAATTGTCTGTCAGAGCGTATGGTAAGAACTATTACAGAAAAAACCTGGACGATGATAACTGGTGCAAATTTTGATAAAGTATTTTGGGGTGAAGCAGTGTTGACTGCTACATATTTAATTAATATTACATCAACCAGGGCTATTATGCAAAATAAAACACAATATGAAATGTGGCAAAATAAAAGGCCGCAGATAAAATATCTTAAAGTTTTTGGTTCTACTGTTTATGTACACAATAAAGCTAATAAATTAAAATTTGATGAAAAACCATGGAAGGGTATATTATTGGGATTTGACTCAAATGGGTATAAAGTGTGTGACATGGAATTATAGAAGTTTGTTGTAGTCCGAGATGTTATTGTGGATGAGACTAGTTACCTAGTATCAAGGCCTAGGTGTGAAGGGGTTTTGCAAAAACCTCACGTTAAAACTGATCTTTCTGACGTGTCAAAATCAGTGATACAGTCTCATAACTCTGATGTAAAACTGATGTTTCTGACTTAAGGTCAAAATCAGTGGTAATTACAAAGGACTCTGAGACAAATGAGTGTTCATCTCAACACAAACAAAATTTAAAGCGTACAGCCTCAGATGTAAGAAAGTGACAGAATTAGGCAATTACCTTCTATTTCTCAAAACGAAGATATAGTACCTGATTATCTTTTGTGTGCTCAATCAATTATCTGTAAAATACCATTTTCATATACAGAAATTAGAAATAGGGATGATAGATTAGAATGGGAGCGTGGTATAAAAGAGGAAATTAATTCTCTAATGATAAATAATACTTGGACTAAAAATATTAATATAGTTATTTGCAAATGGGTATTTTCTCTTAAAAATAATGAATATGGTAGCCCAATAAAATACGAAGCTCGCCTTGTAGCTAAAGGTTTTAGCCAAAAATATCACAGAGATTATAACAAAACATTTGCCCCTGTAGCTTGAATATCAAGTTTTAGGTTTATAATTGCTTTTGCAAACCAACATTGTTTATTAGTTCATCATATTGATGTAAAAACCGCTTTTCTAAATGGTAAATTAAGAGAAGAAATTTACATGAAAGTTCCGGAAGGAATTAAAAGTAATAGTAATAGGTCTGTAAGTTAAAGCCTTGTACGGATTGAAACAGGCAGCTAGATGTTGGTTTGATGAGTTTGAAAAAGCTCTTACAGAAAAAGGGTTCATAAACTCACCAATAGATCGATGTATTTATATTTTAGAAAGAGGGGATAGTTTTAAAAATATTTATGTAGTATTATATGTTGTGGATGTAATTGTTACGGCAAATATTGAAACAATAAATAGTTTTAAAAATTATTTAACAAATAAATTTTTAATGGTAGATTTAAAAGATATTAAATTATTTCTAGGAATAAAAATCTCTGGAAATAATAACAAAATATGTTTAGACCAAAATGCATATATAAAAACAGTTTTAAATAAGTTTAACATGAACGATTGTAAACCTGTCAATACTCCCCTTGAAAGTAAATTAGACTATGTAGCATTAAGTTCAGGCGAAACGTGTGATGCCCCTTGCCGCAACGGTATCGGATGTCTAATGTATTTAATGATATGTACGAGTAATGTAGCTGTAAACATCTTAAGTAGGTACATGAATAAATGTAATAAAGAACTTTGGAAATGCATTAAGAGTTTTAAGGTATTTAAAGGGCTCAATAAAGATTAGGTTAACATATACTCGACAGAATTATAATGAATTTTTAATAGGTTTTGTTGATTCAGATTAAGGTGGTAGTGATAATACGGATAGAAAAAGCACAACAGGTTATTTATTTCAATTATTTGAAAACTGCACGATTTGTTGGAATACAAAAAGGCAAATTCAGTTGCTGTCTCATCGACAGAACCTGAATATATGGCTTTATTCGAAGCTGTTAAAGAAGGGTTATGGTTAAAATCATTGGCAACTAGCATACATATAAATATTTTAAAACCAATTCTGATTTATGAAGATAATGGCTGTATTAGTATCGCTAAAAATCCAACAAGTCACAAAAGGTCAAAACATATAGACATTAAATATCATTTTTCAAGAGAACCTGTAGAGAAAAATGTAATTAAAATTGATTATATTTCAACAGGTAACCAAGTAGCTGACATCTTAACGAAGCCTTTACCATCACCAAAATTTCTAAAGTTAAGAACTAAGATAGGCTTAGAGTAAGTTGATTGGTTTGATTAGGTTTTCCTAATCCTAGCAACGATTGTTGGACCAACTTGTTATTATCTCCCAGGGGCACAAGGATGGTCTCTTAGTTAAACGATAGCATGTAAGGAATTTTTTTGTAAAATTATGTAGTTTATTATATAAGTTTTTTTTTTGATTAATTTTTGAGGAGGGCGTGTTGGAATATTTACAAAAATTAATCTTAATGATTTTATAAACACAACACAAATATAATTCTTAGACTAATGTCAAGACAGTATGTTTATGTTCAGGTTTAAAGCACAAAGGCAACTCGTGATTAGCTTATGAAAGAAACTGCTGTGTAAGAATATACGGCTGCGTAGCCTAAACGTTTTTCTAATAAAGTTAGTTATAGATAGCGATACCTTCCGAGTGCGTTCTTCTCACTAAGAATAAACTTTTATATTTAAAAAGTTAAATCCAATTTATTTATTTTATCCAATAACCCAACAGTTCTGACCATCACAACTATGTTTAGTTGTAAAAGAACTTTTATCAGATCAAGAAATGTATTTTAAAAAATCAGGATTTTGTCGACATCTATCTAGGAGGACCTGACAAAATAGAACTCTTATCTGGCACTACTACGTTAAATTTTTGAGTTTTCGAAATTTAAAAAGTTTATATTTGTTTTTTTCAAAACTTTTTTAACTGTACTGCGGGGGACTGGGTATATTATTAAGTGATGTTGATGGACATGCTTCATAAATCTCGCAAATGTTTGTTTTAAAGGGATTCGATGCTCTGGTAGTCTAGCATATTCTCTTCGCGCTGAGATTGGCCTTTTTCGGTTAACTAAGTATTTGGCAAGCTTATCACTCCTTTCTCGATTACTAAATCGTATCATTTTCAGAATACTAAATAATCGCAAACGGAAATCATAAACGACTAAAAATGTAATGTGTCAAAATCAATATGTAAACAATTTTGTTTCATCATGACACATATCTTTTAAACGACAATAATAAATAAAATGGTAAAATATCGTTTAGTTGTTGCATGTTTTGATGCCATTTTCCAGCAAACAGTTGAAGATAGGTATTGGGTATGTATGCTTTTTAAAATATACTTGAAATTTCGTGTACAATTAAAATATCTGAAAATATATAAGGTTTTCCTTTTTAAAAACATATGTTATATTAATATCTTGAAAAAACGGTAGTTTTTTGTTTTATTTTTAAAATAGAAAAAAATTTGCTAAATGCAAAATGATTTTTGTTTCATTTTGATATCTTTAAAAACAAAAAAGTTATAGCTCAGGAAAATGATATCAAAGGTAAAAAGACACCCGGCACCTACATAAATATATAATCGAATTTAAAATTAAAAAAATATATTTATTTATAATAGGTATATTTAAACAAACAAGATACATAACTTATACCTTAATGTTTGTCACGGTATCTGGAAGTTACCGTCGCAGTGAAAGTATGCAAGCAAATTGCTCCATATCTACGCGTACTTTAAAGACGGAAAATCGATTGAACTTTAACTTTAATTTAATAGGTATTTCATTTCATTTAAGATAAACTCAGAAATAAATTATTTAATTACATATATGTAACCATTGTAACGTAAAACAACAAATGAATCTGAAGTTTATGCCTTTAAAAATCAGTTAAGTTCATTTTCTTGTTAACATTTTTGTAATAAAGGTAATTATAACAGTTAAAAAATCATGGTTCTGGGGATTAGACCGTGTCAAAATGGAATCTCGTTCCGACATTTCCTCTTTAATTGCACAAGGCATTTTCAGAGATTTTCACTTTAGGAGCTTGGAACACTAAATTTAGTGTTTCGATATCGTGAAGCAAAGATCTATGAAAATGCTTCGGTGCAATCGAAGGTGAAACGTCAGAAATTCCAGTCGGATTCCATTTTCCAAGAACGTGATTTCTTAATTGACCAAAGCTGTAAAAACTTCCATTCTTTGTAATTAATAACTTTTAAAGTGTTCAGGATTTGCCTGATGAAATTTTTGCGAATTGCAACAAATTAGATAAAATTATTTCAGAATATGTTTTAAATATTTTATTTAATACCTATCATGTATTTTTAAAAGAGTTATGTAATACTTTTAAACAGTGGCGGCTCCTCCATTAGGTCATACGGTCAATGACCCCCCAATAAATATTTCCAAACAGAAAATAACAAATAATTTATATTTTTTTAATTTCTTTTAAAATTGGAAATTCCTTCTATTATTCGAAGCGTCTAAACTCGTTGAATAGTCACGTTGATTCCGAGGCATAGATAGATGCCTCGCACAGCGATCTCCGAACGTTTCGTTAAGTTGGACCACGAGGCTGGCGGCCCGCGATGTCCTCGTGGTGATAAACGTACGCGAGTTTGTCCCGAGTGTTCCCGATTGAATTCGTATACGGGCGGGGGCGCATAGGTAACATACGGTTTACGTTGCAAATTTTGGGTCAACAGCCGCGCCGAGGAAACTTCATTTTTGTCAGTTGATGCGTTTAATGTAAATCGTGTCATTAGGTTGTGGTTACGATTGAGTATTAGAGTTTAGAATCTTAAGACTTCAAAAGCCGCCAGTGAGCTAAACTTTGAGGAATGTCTCGAATTCAAGGCCAGAGGTCGACATTTTAAGAACTTAAAATTCGGCAGTAAAGACAAAAACAAAAAAGTAAATTGTTATTTTAGTAAAAATGTAAAATATAACAATTAGGAAATTGGGTGTATGTATGTATTTATGTATGTATGTAGGTATGTATGTATGTATGTATGTATGTATGTATGTATGTATGTATGTATATATATATATATATATATATATATATATATATATATATTGACCCCACTGACAAGTTAACCATGAGCCGCCACTGCTTTTAAAACTACCTATTAAATATATAGGTACTACACAGGATTACAGTCACTTATTTTTTATGGAGAAAAGAGATTGTAAGAATGGTCTCTTGTTTACATAAAAACTTCTAAGCAAAAAAGTTTTCCCAATTCAGTGTATTTTAATTTTGGAATGGGCCAAGTATGTATGTGATGTAGGTATTACACATTCTTATTTGTAAGTTAGATTTACAGGGTGGTTTTTAATATTTTGACATGCATTTTCACCCTTTTTCTTGAGATACAAGAAAAGTGTAAATATAAAAGTTGTAGATCTTGATGTATGATATCTTTTGTTGATGTGGTAAAAAAAGAAGAGTATCGTGAAGCTGCAAAAACTACACAACTTATGTTTTTTCAAATGGCAAACCCTGTATATTATTAGGTATTTAAAAATATCTTTTCTTGGCAAATTCAAAAACCTGATATGCTGGCATTCGCTTTAGCCGTTTCGGGAATATGACATCATTTTATGGAGGTACAGGTTGGCTTTTACTGAATATCGTATTGTTGCATGAAGCAAACAAGCTCATATTTCTTAGTTGCTAAGGCACCTGAAATATTTTATTTTGACAATTTACGTCATAATTTTTAACAAGTAAAAAATTCTATTTAAAAATGGGTTATTCAGATAATGAAAAACTAAAATTATTCAATTATATTACTTGAACAATTCAATTACTGCTCTGATTCAAAGGCGATATAATCAGTTGTCCTGGCCAAATAGTTCCTAATAGAAATACAATTAAAAACATTGTTAGATTGTTTGAAGAGACAAAGTTAGTTAAAAGCGGACCTAGAAGAGATGAAAATTTAGATTTGAATATATTGCTCAATTTTCAATGTATGTGTTAAATTAATTTTATTTAAACTTAAACACTATATGTTTTTTTCTTCATTGCAAAAAATCCAGAAGAGTCCACAAAAAATGTTGCAGAAGAATTAATAAATCGGCCTACAAAATTAAAACTGTCTTAAAATTTTATAATTATATTCATTTAAACATAAGTGTAAAGAAAAATTTTGATTATATAGTTTTGTTCTTAGAGAATTTTGATTTGCATTATACTGACATTATAGTATTAAGTGAAACATTCCAACTTACCTCAACTGATTTTTTTAATATTAACGGATATGACATTTTCTATAATGACGCAAAATATAATAAAAATGATTATATGTCAAATCATGCTTAAAACCTATATTTTTGAAAACTATATTATCCAAAACCCAAACAACTATAAGTAGAATAATATGTAATAGGAATAGCATCAGTTTAGGTGTTATTGCAGTTTACAAACCACCTGTAATAGAACAATTTATAGAGGGCATTGAGGAATACATTGAAACTATTAATAGGCAAGATATTGAAATGTTTATAGGTGATATTAATATGGATCTTTGAAAACCTACAGATAATAGTGTAAATAGCTACTTAGTATGTATGTCACAACTAGGATTCTTATCATACATTAACTCTATTACTAGACCTGACTCTAACTCAAATCTGGATCATCAGATCACTACCCTATCATGATCAATGTTGGCTTTTAAAAACCTTTAGGTTATAATACTAGCAGTGAGAATGTCAAATTAAATTAAAAAAAATATTAATTTTGATAAGTTTAAACATTTATTGCAAGAACAAGACTGGGATACGATAACTAATAGTGATGGACCAGAAGTGGCTATGAATATCAATCAAATCAAAATAAGCTTTATTGTCAAAGACAAAGTTATCTTAAGGACAAAGCAACTTATAACTAGTACTTAAAGTAATTTAAATCTATGTATATACATACTACTATTAGCTTCAGTCTAGGACTCAAGACCTTAAATGTATGATTAAGATTAAGATAGGAATCTTTGTATAGTACCATGTCATAAATAAATATATAAGTAAAGTAATTATCCCAAAAATAAATTTCATGTCAATATTTAAAATATAACAAGCTAGTAACAAACAGACAAATACTAAATGACAACACCAAGACTATATTACAGGTAAATACTTAATTTTAAAAAAAAACAAGAACAAGTTTAATGTGTACATTTAGAGCTAAAAATAAAAGAAACGAAGTTTTGAAAAAATATACATTTAAGGAAGAGCTAAAATAAGAAAAACAGGAAAAACAACAGAATCGAACTTACACAATTAAAAGGAGTCATCATAATATTCTCCCAGATCGTAATACACTCTTTCAACCAGTAATCTTTTTACGTGTGTTTTAAACTGTCGTAATGTTGGGATTTCTTTAATGGCAACAGGAAGGTGATTAAATATTTTAATGCTCTCAAAAATAATAGACCTCCTAGTCAAGGCTGAAGATGGAATGGGCAGACGCAAAGACGCCAAGTGTCTGGTGTTGTATGGGTGATCCTGCACGGGTAGAGTTCCTTTGTGCTTATAAATCAAGCAGACGGTCTCGAGTATATACAGAGACGTTAGGGTTAGTTTTTGTTTGGAATGGAAAATCGGCCTACAAGATTTTCTACCATTTAAGTTATATATGTACCTTACTGCCCTTTTTTGCAAGACAAACAGCGAGTCAAGTAGGTAGTTGTTGCGTATTGCCCCAGAATACTACTCCATATCGCAAGTGTGACTCCACCAGGGAATGATAAACCATTCTCGCTTGTGTGACACCTATCTCCCGAGACACCAAACGACGGCATAGCACCCAGAAGCCACCGTTTTAGCCAATTTCTGTATGAGTCTCAAAATTCAAATTTCTATCAATATAGACTCCCAAAAACCTAACATCTGGCGCAACCCTAAGCATATCTTCTCCCAAGGACATCTCATCGAGATCACACCTAAATGATACTAAACTAGTTTTAGTGACATTCAGTGACAAGTTTGCATCACACCATTGCTTGATCTTAGGCAGGTTAGCCACTAATACTTTCTTGGATATTTATAAAACACTAATGAAAGATGCCGAAACTGAAATAACTAAGCATAAAAATATCAAGAAATGGATTACCAATGGTATTATAAACTCATTCAAGTATAGAGATCCATGGTTTTTGTGTGGCAAAAACGTGCTGTTAGATTTCTATGCCACCTGGGCTTCCGTGAATCATTGTCTTCATTGCTGAGAGAATCCTGACTTTAGCGTGCATATTTATACTAGAGACTGTGTACCTTATGCATGTCAAATTCACACAGGAGATTGAATCAGCCAATGCTTATCCAATCCAAAGTTCTCAAATCACATTTTTGAAGAGGGAATCTTTTCAACTTTGATGAAAAAGTTTATAAATTTTGAAAGCAAAACATTTTCGGTCATCTACCGCTATAGATAAGGAGTATCTCTGACAAATACATTTTACAAAAGATATGAAAAACCTTCTGATTGAGAGAGCCTACTACACGGTTGGAGTTTTTTAATGAATCACTTATATAAGGTAATGTTAGTTACATCTCGTATATTTTTATTTATCTGGTGACTCATTTTAATTTAATTTTTATAGTGTTTGTTTAGTTTTAGTTTTAATTGCTTTGTACATGAGATTGTTCTTTCATTACAATAAAGCTGTTTTTGACTTTCACTATGACTATAATAGGGCCAATATTCTTTAATCTAAATCTATATAGAGCAAGATATCTGCATTGTCTACAAAAGAAATTGAAGATATATTAAAAGAGTTATCAGTTCGTGAATATAACAAACCCCCTGGTGGACCCCCTCATAACATTCAAGAAGTAATTTTTTTAATGAAAGATATAACTTTTGGATCGGAAGATATAGAACTGTTAGATGGCCTGCTAACAGTGATGATTTAACACCTCTGGATACATTTTTGTGAAGATACCTAAAGAATAAGGTCTATTATGTTAAACCATATAACATCGAAACAATACAAAACAGGACAAAAAGAAGGAATACACATTTTAAATACCGAAAGGCAGATTTCTATTTTTAATTCAATAAGTAGCAAATTATTAGGTAAAACAAATAAATGTATTCAACAACAAGGTGGACATGAGCAACAGTTATAAACTTATAACGATTTTCAAGTTCTTTTAGATTTCAAATTTTGTGTGTAAATATATTAAAGTTCTTACTCCGTAACATTCATTTCACAAAAAAATGTTACATGAAATGTCAAAATAAAGCATTTCAGCTGCCATAATAAATATGATCTTTGTTTTGTGGCAGCGATATTATATTCAGTAAAAGTTAACCTGTAATTCTATAAAATGGTGCCATATATTAGTTTTAATTACATGTATCAATTTTAAATGTTCTTAAATTCACACACATGCACAAGCTTGCATGCACACCAAACATACACACACATGCATACACACAGACACACATGTACATTAGATGCTTTTATTGTTAGTACTATGAAACAAATATGAATATATGACATATAAAATGTACGTAATTTATATTTAGAAGCTTAGCAAATATGAAATGCAACCTTAAGAAAAAAATTAGAATGTCACATATGATTATTGAAACTAAGAAACAAGTTTATTTCAGCACATAGGTATTATGTTAATAAATTTTAAATAAGTACTATATTACATCAAAAAATGAAAATGAGGAAAGTAAGGCTATGGTTACCAGATTTCCCAGCAACAAAAGGAGGACAATTCTGTTTATTTGCAAAATGTATACAGGACGTCCAGAGTAGTCCAGACACATGATCAAAAAAAATGACATGTAGTAGTAGTAGTAGGTAGAAAGAGGATGTCTGGTAACCCTAAGTAAGGCCAATCTATCTACTCTCTACCCTCAAATTGTACACAACTTTTATTGATTGAACTATCTATGTTCTAGTAAGTACCTCGTTTCATATTTTTTTTTATTTAATCCAACAATGTCAAGGGAAACTACTCCTTTACTTTGACTTGGAGGTACACCATACAAAAAACCTGAATGATGTCTTTCACTATACACATAATGTATCCAGGAAGGCAAATCGGGAGAATCCATAAGCGTTGCTTCATAACTAAACTGGTCTTTTCTACCTTCGTAAGTCCAATTAAACATAGCAGGATCTACTGTTATTGCAAATACTTCAGTCATAAGGACATTTTGATCTTTGGCTTCAGTTTCTGACATTATACATAATACAAACATATATAAGACAATCTTTTGTAAACAAAAAAATGTATGCATACTGTAAAAAAAATACAACAAATTAAAATATATATTATTACAGAAAGAACAACTTTTTAGGGCTACGCTTACAACAATCCCATCAAACACAAATTAAATCATAACATTCATCACAACAATTTGATGTTTACTTTTGACTTTTCATGATGTGACGGCCCAGTGCCGTCATTTAAGGCAGGGAGGAAGAATAAATATCGATATGTTAATAAACACTAGAAATGTGGATATGGTACAACCAAAGTTTACTGAATAAAAATATAAGTTGCAGCACTGGGCCATCGGCACTTTGATCGCAGATAAAAGGCGAGCCGTCTTGTTTCAAACCCCATCGACACTTCCTCCTATTACCGAGCTGTTTGAAAGTAGTTTAGCTCCGCTCTACGAATTTTTATCTACAAGGGAATTTCAAAAGTATGAATAATAACTTTAGACAAAAATTATTGAGTTGAATTTTGTCGTCGAACTAGTTTAATATTTTGCAATTACAGTTTTAAATGTTATTTAGATATAGTGAATTTAATATTAAATTGTTACTTATCTGGTAGTCGAATTTAGGAATACAATATTTTGGGTCTTGTAAACAATTAAACCCACGAAATTTGATAATTTTTTAATATAAAATAGAAAGCTTACCTTCATTTAACTGTTTAAAAAAAATAAAAGAAATGGATGAACCACTTTTTCTATTAAAAAAACCAAAAAGAAATTCGATATTTTCACTGTATTCCAATGCGCCATATTCCTTAATATGACAATTTGAAGAAAGGCTATCTTGCATTGTTGCCAGACTTACATTATTGTATTGTATTAAATTTTTCATGTTTGTCTCCCGACAGTAACCCATTTGGATGCCTGAATCCCAAATATTAGACTTTCGCCAGTCATGCCCTGCACTGTTGTTCGTCTTTTAGGGCTTTAACGATGACGCCTACGGCGCCTAACCTGGTGCTAACCCGGTACCAATCCACCTAGTGCCTTCGCGCTCCTGTTGGTACCGATCCACAACCCACAAATGCATTTTGTTTTTCCCTTATAATTTATATAGATCATATATAAAATAAACTTGGCAACGTAGCATCCCCAGCACACTGGCAACAGACGGCACTCCCGCTCTCTCTTTATTTAGCAACTGTAATTATGTTTAAAAACGTTTAATAATGTCTAATATAATAATAACTTTTAACTTTTAGTTAGAAATAATCATTTTTGTGTTATAAAGCATTATAATATAATCAGTCTTTTACGTAGTTCATAAATTAAGTTTGTGAAAAATATGTTTTTAGCGATACGCCAAAAACAAGTTCAGTGCAACCTTCCGAAACTTTAGTTTTTTTGGATATAATTTGAAAAAGTGCCTCATCCATACATTTTTGTGTATAGGAATTATTTGAAAAAGGTAATCTTTCAAATGTATATTTTAAATTTGTTAAATTCCATGGGTAAAATTCTTTACAAGAGCCCAATATTTTTATTATATAAATAAAAAAATCGGTAAATTTCCTTTACCCGGAACTTCCCTCGTTTTTTTTCCATTTCTTCGGAATAGTGAATTGTGACTCAGTTTACTTCAGTACATAGTCACGGTATATAAGTGTTACATATACTTTTAATTTTTATTGGCCGCCATTTTGTTTCATGATATTGGATGATATTGGATACCTACGTCACACTTAACTTTTGGGCATAATTTAAAATAAATTCAATAAATAGTTTTTACATTGACGCATACCGCCATTTTGTTACGTCATGCTGAATTCGTACCAGTTTATCCCATTTGCACATTTAATTTTTCGGCAAAATTTAAAGTAAGTAAAATTTCTTTACGATGATTTTTAAAAAAAACTATTTGGCGGCTATTTCGTTTCGCCATCTTAAATTGAAACCCATATTATCAACAAGGCCCATTAACTCTATAGGTTGCCTCGAGCGATATTGACCTATCCCAACTCGGTGTAAGCGATATACGTCACTTGGCGACCGGCTTGCTTTAGCAAGGCATTGTCAATATCTCTTCTGTGTGCGTTTAGTTACATATATTAATCTTTTTTTGTTCAAAATTGAAACTTTTTTGTTACAATAAAATGCAGCCTTCAAGATGTAAGTTATTATAATTTTAAACTTAGGTTTAGGGATGTTGGTTTAAATTTTAACCAAGTTTTTTTCCATTTCAAAAAGTTTCAAAAAAAATTTTTGTAAAAAGTTTTAGCATGGCAAATAGTTGTATAACTTTAGAAAATGTACATTTTTTATACAAGGTGTCCCAGTATTGTGTTCTCGGTTTTGGTGATAATGGTTAGAGATAGAGAAAAAGTTTAAATATAAATATTAGTATATAGGATGACTTATATACCTACTTAAATAGTTTTTCATATACGGAACACCCTATATTTTATTACATTTTTGAATTGTATCTAAAAGTCTACGTCTACTTCATGTATTATCCATAGACCTAAGTTTAATAAAATTGTTTTCGAGATATTAATATTTAAAAACTTGTGATTTTCAATTTTGAACAGCTGTAGAGTCTAAACGCTTCAAATTAGAACAAAGCTGCTTGCACTTTCCTGATTTAGTTTTTAATAGTCTACCATTTCTTCTCTATTTCAAACCGGTACCAAGATATCAACCGAGAACACACTATGGGGACACCTTATGTATTGTGGTGATCGGGATTTTAACAGGCATAATTAATTAACGATACATCAAAGTGGTCGAAACACAAGAACAACTTTAATCTCAAAAGGTAGAAAATTGCTAAGTCCCGTGCTTCGCTGATAGCATGGAGCAGCGAGACGAAACAAAACCGAAGAAGAGTGAGAGCCATTTCCTGGCATCGCCATACGCACTATGTCTCCTGGTTTTACCGCTTTGCGCCGCGGACTATAAAAATTTTCCGCTGACGACCCGCCCGCCGAAAGCAGGCTCAACGAGCGCCCAAAAAAACCGGGCCATATATGGAAATGCACAGGGAAAGAAGCGAAAATCTGGCTATAAAAGCAGCCGGAGCTAGGAAATCAGCAGTCTTATTAGCGGCTACCATTAAATCTCAGAATGTGTTTATGTTGGCCGTACTTGAAAATCCATCCTTAGACTCTAGGCTAGGTAGTAAATAAACGTCGAGTGGCCGGTCAATAACCTAATTCCGTATCAGCTGTTAGACACTTAGGCCGTCGATGAGTGCGACTCGGTATTTAGCTTAGACAAGGAAAGAGAGGGGACGGATAACGCCAGCTGTTTTACTGAAGGCCAACTGGCACCACGCATGTTTGCTCAGTGGCGTATCACATGATTGATATTAGAAATAAATGTACATTTTTTGTGATGTAACTTATTTAGCGTTTTGGTTCACCGACGCATATATGAAAAGAGGTGATAAGTAAGAGGACTTTAGACGAAAATGCAATTTATTTTCTATCAAAATGAAAACCATGTGCAAAATTAAAATCTGCTTAAACTTTTACCGAGCGCCTGATAGCTTTAAATTTTTGTAATGTAAATTATCTTGGAAAAATTAGTATTTCGCTATTCTGCTTTTTATGTATTTATGGACCTTCTTAATACTGAAATAAAACTAGGTATATAATTTAATTACGTTATATTTTATTTCATATAGCTGAAATATTTTACAGGGTTTCTACATACTAAATACAATTACAAAAACTTAAAACTAAAAAAATTATATACATTATTATAAATACTAAAGCTAAACCAATACAATAAATGTTATTGTCCCTTAAACAAAATTAGGTTGGTATATTGACTTCTGATGGGATCTACTACTTCAGATTGCCTTTTACTTATAAAATGCAAACGAATATTTAAATACTGTAAAATGATAGATTCCATCAAAAAATATAAGTGGTTTGTAGTACCTTCTGATGCATGTTCTTTTAAATAATTAAAATATTTTGATTGTATGCAGCTAAACATAATTTTGCTTTTTAAGATACTTAAAAAATTCTTCTTTTTGATATCGTGCTCATAAATTCGCAAAAAATGTTCGCTTAATTTACAAATTTCTATTACGTCTTTAGAGGGATATGTTAATCCACCTCGCCTTACAACCACGAAATTCTTCAAGGCCTAAAGTTTCCTCACAAAAAGTTAGAGCATCTGCTACTGATTCGCTTAATAATTGGACAGCTAATCTAACTTTCATTTTTTGCTTAAAAAACTTGATGTGGGCTTTTCTAAGTTTGTTCCCTAAATGAAGTCCTTCAGATTGTTGTAAATTTTCTAATTTTTCTATGTACTCCCACTTAATTAAATTCCCCTGACCATCTACTAATTGTTTGCTCTCTCCGAATGTATTTCTAACTAGTTTAAGCATATGACATGGATCATAAAAAACAAAAATATTGCTGTTACGAATTGTAAAATATGTTTTCATATTTTGCAGTTCTGTGACACAGCCTAAAAGATTTGCCATTGCGACATTCGAAGGAGCACCGTCAAAAGTTAATGATAATACATGGGCACCAGTTTCTTTAATTAATTCTATGCATTGAGACACAAGGGAACTTTTTTGCATGCCAGTTAACCCGTCTACAAAAAAATACCCTACTGGTATTTTCCATGTACCATTTATGCAAACAGCCATTAAAACAAAAGCTTCTTTTGCTACTGCATTTTGATCATCGTCCAAGTCTACCCCATAGTAAACATATCCATGAAACTTTCTCCCATCCCATTCCACTTGTTTTCGAATTGAAATTTCGTCAATAACAAGTGCAATGAGAGTAGGTCTATCAGATATTTGGACATATTTTCTTAAAGTGTCAAAACACTCTTTGGTAAAACCTGGTTCCGCGTTTATATTTTTAAACCACTTTCCTATGGTACTCCTATGGGGTAAACAAGTATCAAAAACTTTTCGAATGTAATCATAAGCTTTAGGTGAAAAAAAACTGACCGTTATTGCAAACTTTCTTAATTCTGGAGAATATTTAGCATTTTTTTTCAATTTACGTTTTTGCAGTTCTTTGGTTATTCCAGACATGTTGGGAAGTAATAGAGAATTTTCTGAGCTTATCAAATTTTTACTAGCTAAATGTTTTATGATTTGCTTCAATGACAAAACCTTCTTTTTATATCTTCTTTGTTTTTTGCTGACTTTTTACCCTTTCCCTAAATAGCTGTTGACGTAGTTTTTTTTTTCCTAGGAGTCTCTGGATGGATATCTACCAGGGTACTACTTGATGTAGAAGCTACTGCTGATGTGGAGGCAGTATTCTGAATATTTTGTTCATGAGATCTCTTTGTTGTCTGCAACAATTTGATTTGTTAAATTTTTAGTACTGTACAGTCAAATAATATGCAGTACACCAATTAGTAACATTTTTTCCAACCAAAATATATAAAATGGTAATCAAGTCTCATTAATATTTCTTTAAAAAATGTGTGTTATATAAATTTTATAGTAGTTTTTTGTGCCACTTTAACTCAACATTTGGTTACACAGGTTTATATCTTGAACATCTATAAATAGTTATGATTTGTAATTAGCATACTTTATATATCACTTTAGGCATAAATAACTAGATGGTTTAGAAATTGTGGTTTAAAGGCATATATATTGTTTTATCAATCAAATATACTCCAATTTCCATATCAGAGAGGTATTACTGTGTAACTGTTTAAACATTAACAATTATTAAATTTTGCCTACCATTAAAGAGAAATTAACTATAGTAATAGGAAATAACAATAAATATTATATTAAATACCTTATAAATTATATAATAAAGTAAAAAAAATATAGCTATTACTTCTACTAATCAAACAATGTTATTTGGATAGTTACAAAAACTATACTTTACCTTTTTTGGTTGCATATATTTGGGCAGTTCTGGAAATATTGTCGGTACGGCTTCATCCAAAAGACAATTTCTTTCGCCAATGCGATAAAAAAATTTTTTTTCAAAATGCTTGGAACAAAGTCTGTGATTCTTTGTTGGAGACCAGTCTGCAAGTTTCAGATTCTGAACCCAAAGTTCTCGCCTTACCAGATTTGTAGGAAATCTTAAAAAAAAACTTATGTGAAACTTCAAAAGAATATGTTTTATTATCAAAATAAACCAATTTTCCTATTGCAGAACTAATAGTAATTAGATAAAATAATATTAAACAAAGTTAATAATAACAATATTAACATTATGGTTCAAAAATATAGTAATAAACAATTTTTCATAAGCGTAATTATTAAAATATATATGAACGCCACCACTGCTCAAATGACATTTACTCGAGGAGATTAACCCAATTATGAATACTTAATTAGGTAATCATGAATGAAAATAGTCATGTTTATGTCCCACACTGCGCAGTATCGTGAAATCAGTCAGCTGTTAGATCATATTAAAATATTATACCAAATAACTACTTAGAACATGAAATAAATGGTTTTTTAAATGCAATTGAGAAATTACTTTATTATTTCTCACCTGTGAAACGTAACTTCAGATTCCTTTCTGTCACTCCGACTTTTACAGTTGTAAGCACAACAAACCACCATTTTTCTAACACAAAATTTATAGTTTTTAACACACTTTCCGCTGAATAATCCACAAAAGAAACTGTGGTGACACCTCGATTGTCTGGCACCATAAAATGGCGTCCTAATGAATTTCTGCTTCAATTTGCGCCAGCGCCGTAAACGGGTGTTACGCGTCCTCTCTCTTTCCTTGTCTAAGGTATTTAGCATATAGGGCACCCATCTGTCTGGATTCATTTTGCGATGCGAGGAATTTTGCTCCCAGCGGGACAGAGTAGTATTTAGGATAAAAGTGGAATAAAGAGATTTAATTTTAAATAAAAGTTATAGTTTAAATTCTCTTATGTTCGAAGCCGCAGGCTGAATTATTACTATGTCAGACCGAATTAATAATTAGCTAGTTTAAATAAATGTTTAACAGAATGAAAGAAATTAATTTAAGTATAAACTCACTTCGTTCAGTGCATTTAAATTAATTAATCGAATTTGAATTTAAGACAAGAATAGGAACTTATAAATAAAGCTGAGTTTTGTCAAGTGATTTGAACAATAGGTAGAACTATAAACTTCGTTAGGGAATTTAATTAGGGTTAATGACGTTTAACAACAAAAAAAAGAGGAATAAGAAACTTAATGAGTGCATTTAGATATTTTATTGATTTGAAAATAAATTAGTAAAAACGAATTTAGTCAGATGAACTTAAGTGTTTTATCTCGACTTAAGAATTAAGAAAAGGAATATAGAGTTAAGACAATGTTAGGTAGCGTATAAAATCTGACTATAAGATCTAGTGGAATTAAGTTAAGTTTTATCTGTTTGAAATAGTTAGGAAAGCGGACTGGGTAACTGAAAATAATTCACTTTAATTAACAGTAGGAATAAATATAGGAAAGTGTACTGGATTAAATAATATTAACGAAATTATAATTGAATTTTTTACGAAAAGAGATAGTAGAATAAACTTTTAAAGTAATTTTAATTAAATGACTTTATTGGAAACCATTAAAGTTATTATGCCGTAAAAGCTCCCTTTCACTTATTACGTATAACAACATCATAATTAAAATTACCTTAGCTCGGAACCTGAATTAATGTTACTATCTAAAGAGTAAATATATCAACTTAGGATTTAAGAAGTGTAGTTTTAAGAAGGGATAAATAAGGTGCCTGATGCTACGGACCCTTGAAAGTAACCTGAAGAGGACCAACAACAGGGCTGTACTAGAAGTAAGTACATTACGGGCCATATTGGTAAGCTAAACTGTGTACAAACAGGTTACTTGTGTTGACCTACTAGAAAAGGGGATAATAAATAGAGTAGAGAAAAGTAGGCCACCACAGTATATTATAAGTATTTTTCATTTTTTATTAACTACAGGTATGCTATTTGCAGTAAACACAATTATTTAACTGTTCAAACATCGTTTTTAATAATACGAAATAAATCAGCACATAATTTATGCTTAACCGGTAATAAATTAAAAATGCAGTTAATAAATTTTTCTCACTTTTTATACAGCCTTTCGTGGAGTCCACTTCAGAATGGCTTCCTTTTTTAACCTTTTTTTTTCCTTCGCCAATTCATTTGAATATTTCATTCTTATAAATAACTTTTGTCTTACGGACTGTCTTGGGGCATCTAGGTTTATGTTGTTGTGTCTATTTGTAATTATTTTCGTTCATATTTTACTCACAAATTAGTCACAATTTACGTAAGAAGTCTTTTAAAATATTTACATATTTACACAGAAAGACGAAAATGTCTTAAAACTTTCACTTGAGGAAGTAAGAAAGTACTCTTAAAAACACAACTGACATCTATCGCAACGAAAAGGTCAAGCTGAATAAGCAATAAACTGGCCGCCTTGTCAGACCGGGTCGCCAATCGACGTCACAACCCCCGCCTCACCCTCGCGCCCACCGCACCAGATAGCTGTTCATCGAGGTAATTTAATAGGTTAATGGGCCTTGTATTATCAGTACTCCGTTGGTCCTCAGATATTTCCTAACCCAAAATAACACACTACTTTAATATAACAACAGGGCACTCCCATATACGTAAAGTTATTTTTACGTATATGGGCACTCCAACGATCTGTCAGTTGAAAGTTGGACAAACAAATCGAATTTTTACGTGGGAGTATATGGGAGTATTGTTATTTATTTCCAATGACGTCAAAAAGAAATAGACCCCGTATTTCATTCATAAAAATGAAATAAATAGAATCAAACATCAATTTGTTGTTGTGTATGAGTGGAAAAAAGACGGACTGATCGCATAAAGAATAGTTTGCGATGAAAATTGCAACGCTGTCAGATATCTTCGCGAGGCTTACCAGTGGCGTAGCTATTTTTGAGATAATGTATTATTTGCAATATTTTTTGAGCCCAAATATTAGTATGGTGGATACGACAGTTTTTTGTTCTAAGACGAACAGGAATGACTTTACATTGCAAAAGTCAGAGTTTTAATAATAACTTGAAAACAATTAATTCAGATATTATATCGTGGAAAAGTCTGCACTAAATGTGAAACTTTTTTATTATCAATTTCTCGAAATTTTTGTGACTGCCGCGGCCGTAAAAAATCGTAAATAAAGGTTTAGTGTTAGTTATGTCATATTAGTAATAGCTAAGGAAAGATTTAAATAGAAAAATGTTTTTTTGCTGTTTGACCTTAAATATTTCCATAACTATAATATAAAAAATTTTACTCAGTTTATATTTACGATTTTTTACGGCCTTTAAAACTACCGTCAGAAAAATTTTATTTTTTTGAAATTGTTAGTGAAATCCACCTTTTTGAACATCCTGATCTAAAGTTTATTACTATCAAAAATATTTCTTTTGAACCACCAACTTTTATCAAGAAATCAATAATAAAAAAAGTAAATAAACGCATTAAAATGCAAGATGTTTAAAAATCAAATCATCGAAACTTTTTGGTGATTCTGAAGCACCCTGTATAATATTTTACACCATATTTGACACCTAATTTTTTTTTATAAAAATTTAAATAACACGTTTGAAAGGCACTTTATAAATTTTCACCCGGACACGTGGTTTATAAAAATAAAACAAAGTTTAAAAGTTTGGTATAATTTATTTATAAACTGTTTGATATAATAACAAACAACTATTATTATCGACAAAACAAAAATACCAGCATATTAATTTAATATTTCATTATTTATATAATAATTAAACTCGTCTATTACATATTTAACGATTGAATGACAATTTTCAAAATCGGAAATTTAGAGGAAATTTTATATAGCTATATATATATAAAACTTTAGGTTAGCAAGAAGCTGATTTAATATAATTGTATCAATAATTATCTGTGACAAAAGACCAGGCACGTAGTCTAGGGGGGTTCCGGACCCCTCCCCCCGCGCGAGATCCTAAAAATATTTAGGAGTTTTTACGTAATTTAACCTACGAAAGTAGAATTCCAATAACTGCTGATTAGCAGTTCCGTATTGGCTCTGCTTACTACAGCTATTTTTTAACTCGAACCTCAGGAGAATTAGAGACCAAGCTATTTTTTGAAATTCTAACTCTTTCACGGGTTTTTTAACAAGCCCAAATTTACACTGTTAGATATTCTGCGATTGCAAAGAAGTTTCGCAAATATGTAAATGTAAAAAATTAAGAAAGGCTACCCTAAACAAACACGCACGTAATGATTTTTTCGTAAGTACGACAGTTAACATAAATCGATAGGAAAATAAATTTCACTTTTCTTCCACAAAAATCTTCTGTCATAAGCAAAATTGCGAATGCGTGCCGAGACCAAATTTATGATAATTCCAACAAAAACTATTATTATTAAACTTGGAATATATGGTAGCTGCTGAAAATTTCTCTTCGTGATCCATTTTCACACAATTTTGAAGTTCTTATCTTTACGTATACAAAACACGATTTAAAGAATAAGAAAATTATTGAATTTACCTTTGGGGATTGAAAAAAATTACCTCCAAAAAATTTTCGATTTTGACACTGAGGAATATTTAGAATTCACAAAAAAAGAAAAACTTCTAGAAGAAAATCTATAGTAAATGAAAAATTGAAAAGTAATGCTATTGCGCTATTTTGATTTTTTGTATATGCTTGCTATATGAGAACTCCGACACTACCCTAAATATTCCTTGAAAATTTCATTCAAAATGCAAACCATCCTGGAGTAATTAATGACAACATAAAATAGTGGGTCTTACAGCTTACTCAATTAAAATTTAGTACCTATGCTTTAACAGATAGTATATTTATGTTGTTTATTAACCCCTCAAAAAGGGTGGTTTGATAAATTTTAGAGGAATATTTGAGACTTTTCACAAATATATAAATTAGCAAAACGCTGTACTCCGTTTATCATCAATGTCTTCGACTTTATAGATAAGTTGAAGTTATAGAAAATTAATTTAAGCCCAATGGAAATGTGCAATACAAAAACAATACTTCATTTGCAAATATAAGTACGCTATTAGACGGTGATTTTACCCTTCAACTACAGCACTGGCATGACATAACCTTACTTACCTTCGAAAACAAACTTCTGGGTTTAAATCGTTTGTTTTTCTGCAAATAAAGCAAGTTCGCACCATTTTCTTAAAGTTTTTTAAACAGATTCTTGAAAATAGCCACACAAAACACTTGTATTTCTGAAAAACACTTATTTTACCAACTAGAACAGTTACAACGCCGCGCATCAAATAGGCAGAAATCATGAATGACTACGACCGGCTTTATTTCTTGAAATAAGGAATAATAATTACAGAAGATTTAAATTACGTTTAAAACAGATTCGGTTTGAGTTATTTATAATAAGCTACTTAATTATCAGTTTTAAAATATTCTATATGGGAATTTATACTGGGAATTTCTGGAATTCCTTGTTTATTTAGGTAATAGTATAAAGGATGATATCCGTTATAATCTGGCCACAGTAACGGTTTGGCAAACCAGGGTTAATGTTGGATTCCTCCAAAATGTAAACAACTGGGTCTATGTTATTTCCATGTCGTTGTTTATTTCTATTTTTTACCTCAAAATGCCTTCTTTTTGTAGTATTGCAAATTGTGGATGTAGAGGGACAAAACACAATGTTACTTTTATTTGTAAGTTTCAAAAATTTTCAATTTTAGGTATGAAAACGATTGAATGAACTTTCGTAGATGTGGCTGAAGTGGAATACTGCAATAAGATGAGGATTTACGAACTACTAAATTAAATTAGGCCCAAGTGTATGCAAAGATTTCATATTAATCATTTATTAAAAAACTAAAATTAACCTAGCTAGTTAACAATTATTATGATTCTCAATCGAGACTCTGATTAAAAATCGAATTGTTGTTTGAAAAAGTTATATTACATTTTGTACCGTTACATATTTTAATGCTGTATTATCTTTTATGTTTTAGGGTACCTAAATAATTATCAGTATTTATATGTACCATTTTGAAAGAAATTTTTTAATAATTTGAACATTTATTTAACTCTGTAATTATTTTTTGTTTGGGAAAGTGAGGTAATCCTACTTAAAAGACTCATGGTTCTTAAATTCATTATAAGAGTAATAAATATTTTTTTATATTCTATCTTAAACTTAATGAATTCATCGTATGTGGAAGCTGAAAGTTTATTACATACTTTAGTAACTAAATAATGTATGCTTTTTATATTCATATTATCCTAGCACAAGTGTGGTCTACAGTTTTTACAATTTTTTTTAATGTATAATAAATGAAGCTACGATAACCATATACAGAGTTATTACTTACTTAATATTAAGATATGCCAAAAGTGTCTCTCGGCAAAACCTATGACCGAATAAAGATCTTGTTATGCATTCAGGACAGACGTTCTTAAATTATGAATTGTGGAAATTCCAGACTTAGGATTACAAGTAGGATAAAGGCTGGACACTCTTTTCAAAATGTTGAGTGTCTCGATAACTTCCCAAAAAAATAAGACGGGAACAAAATGTAACTATTTTTTTTGGGGGCTCTATTGGTATAATCCTGTCTTAGAGTGCAAGTATATAATTTTTTCTAGACATAAATAAGTTTAGTAAAGGTTTCATTATGCTGATAAAAATTGAGTTTCTTTACACTCGTTATCAGGTTTACTGTAAAGACAATTTTTTATTCATATTCTATTTACTCTGAAAATGTTATACATTGTTTCACTCTGACATGCATGACAATCTATTTAAATAAAAACATGTTGGTTTATATATATATATATATATATATATATATATATATATATATATATATATATATATATATATATATATATATATATATATATATATATATATATATATATATATATATATATATATATATATATATATCGTATATATATATATATATATATATATATATATATATATATATATATATATATATATATATATATATATATATATATATATATATATATATATATATATATATATATATATATATATATATATATATATATATATATATATATATATATATATATATATATATATATATATATATATATATATATATATATATATATATATATATATATATGTTGATTTTTACTCCTTCACGGATGGAAAAATACAATGTGTTTTCATTCCGGGTGTACATCCGTTCACTACTGTCGTTCTGAAAAGAACAGTTTTGCTGACGTTTCGCCAAAATCACATTTGGCATTTTCGAAGCTTTCTTTCTCGCGTCCGAATAGAGAGTCTCTATTCGGACGCGAGAAAGAAAGCTTTATATATATATATAATAATAATAATAATATATATAATAATAATAATAATAATAATAATAATAATAATAATAATAATAATAATATAATATATATATATATATATATATATATATATATATATATATATATATATATATATATATATATATATCGAAAATAAATGTGATATATTGGCGTATATATATATATATATATATATATATATATATATATATATATATATATATATATATATATATATATATATATCTATATATATATATATATATATATATATATATATATATATATATATATATATATATATATATATATATATATATATATATATATATATATATATATATATATATATATATATATATATATATATATATATATAGCAAAACTATATTCTTTCAGAACGACATATAGTGAACGGATGTACACCCGGAATGAAAACACATTATATATATATATATATATATATATATATATATATATATATATATATATATATATATATATATATATATATAATATATATATATATATATATATATATATATATATATATATATATATATATATATATATATATATATATATATACA